>QLOH01000276.1:100000-700000 GCA_026901365.1 Sesbania bispinosa | reverse complement strand
TGCATCCATCCTCAAACCAAATCCTTCACAGCTTCAAGGTAACCCTAAGACACAGCGATGGTAGCAACAGTTCGGAGCTGTTGAATGCCCTAATGAATGCACGCGTTAAAGGAGTTGACTAGTTGACCAACGTCCTTAAGCATAAACGACGTCGTTTCAAGCCAGGGTGGAATCCTACATGTCACTTAACGTGACATCTCACATCTCCGTTAACGGCGTTTCACCTTTGGGACTAAACTGATGGATTTTTATTAAAGTTGGGGACTAACGTGTTAATTTATAAAAGTCAGGGACTAAACTGCCCGATCAGGAAAAAGTCAGGGACTAATCTAGGGGTTTACTCATTAAAAGTTTTCTGCTCTGAAACAATCTATCTATAATATACTAGTGTTTTACCCGTACTAGTGGCGATGTAAGGATCTTAATATCTCATAATTAATTTTTTATATCATTAAAAAATCTATTATATAAATTTAATTAAATTTTTTTAATTTAAATAAAGATATATATGAAAAACTAATTTATGGAAATTATCAATAAAATAAGATTTTATCATTCAAATGAATTTAAAAAAATATTTAAGTATTTATATTTTTTATATTGAAATTCATTTTTAGTAACCTTAAAATATTTTTGACAAAATAAATTATTTTTATATTTAATATTAGTTTTTTTTTCATATTTTATAAAATTTTCATATTTTCATGTTACAACTAATTCATTTTTTTTTCTAATCAATTATTTTTGTTAAAAAATGTTTAAAAGAGGAAGTTAAATTCGATTTAATCACGTATTAAAATAAAATAAAGTTTTTGATTAACTATGTGAATATGTTACCAAATTATAAAGACATAATCTTTGATTAAAATTCGATAATAAATTATTCATTACTCAAATAATTTCTATTCGTTAAAAGTTAAAATCTTTTTGAGAAATATTTTCATAAAGGTATTACTCTAAAAGTTTGACACCTAGTGTCAGTTGATCATACTCTAAAAGTAGTAGTAGTAGTAGTAGTAGTAGTTGTAGTAGTGGTGGTGGTGGTGGTAGTAGTAGTACTCTAAAAGTTTGACACCTAGTGTCAGTTGATCATATTCTAAAAGTTTGACACCTAGTGTCAGTTGATCATATCCTTAATTGATTACTTATTAATTTACTTTTAAAATTTAAGGAGACAAATAAATAAAAATAATTTGTAAAAAAAATATAGCACGGCTTATCATTAATACAATATTGTAATAATCAAATTCAATTTTAAAATTCATTTTTTTATACTTAATAGAAATAACTATGCAATATAAGGGATACTTGTAAGTTTAATTATAAAATTAAAAAAAAGGACAAAAATAAAAACTAATTTAAAAAATAACACATGACACAAACCAATAGTAGTAGTAAATTCAATTTTAAAATTCATTTTTTTATACTTAATAGAAATAACTATGCAATATAAGGGATACTTGTAAGTTTAATTATAAAATTAAAAAAAAAGGACAAAAATAAAAACTAATTTAAAAAATAACACATGACACAAACCAATATTAAAATATTTTTCAATAAATTTTCTTTTAATTTTTATATTTAAATTTATTGGTATTGAAATTAAAATTATTTTTGTTAATTAAATTAAATTTGAAGATATGTTGTAATTGAATTTTTTATTTTTAATAAAAAAAATTAATTTTAAAATTCAAAGAGAAAAATAGAAATACATATTAAACAAATACACAGAGATAAATGATTTCTATAATAATTTTTTGAGTTAAAGTGATTTATTGAATATATGAAAATATAAATTTTAAAATTATTTTATTTGTTATATATTTTTTATTTTCATAAAAAATGTTTGTTTAATATATAAAATACTGGCTAGTTAAATTCTAAAATATATAAGATGTTTTCACACCTAATTTTTCTTTTTATTTATTTGTTTCTTCTTTTTCCTATCATATCGTTTATATACTCTTTTTTTCATTTTAATTTTTTTATATCTCTCTTCCTTACGTTTCTTACACTATAAAAATGTCTATGAGAGTTTTAATACACTTAAAAAAGAGTAATGATATTTTCACATTGCATCTTTCACCCTCACTCATTATTTTATTGTCTCTATATTTCTCTTTTCCACACACTTCTCACACTCAAACAAATGGACTCTCAAAGTTTTAATATTCTTAAAAAAGAGTAATGATATTTTCATATTATATTTTCACGTTCTCTCTCTTCATTTTATTTTTTTATATCTCTCTTTTCCCTACATTGCTCACACCCAAATAAATAGACTGCCAAAGTTTTAAGACTCTTAATAAAGAGGGATGATATTTTCATATTTATTTATTATACACTATATTTCACACTTTTTTTTTTCAATCTCTCTTCTTTTCCTAACACTTTTAAATAAACCTAACACATTAAAATACTCCATCCGTCCCTTATTATAAGACCCTTCCAACCGTTTCAAACTGTTTAGGAAAAGTTGGTTAATGCATTATTTTTTTTAAATTATAGCATTCCAAATATACCTTATTTAAAGGTCACTACATTGATCAATGAATAATAAAAAACATTCATATCAAACTACTATTTTAAAAGAACCCAACTCATCTTTCACATTCTCTCTCTTCATTTTTTCTTTATACCCATTTATTCCATACATTTCTCACACCCCAAAAATTGATTGTCAAATTTTTACAACTCTTAAAAAAGTAATGATATTTCACATACATTTTTCACCTTCTCTCTCTTAATTTTTTTCTTTATATTTCTCTTTCCTTACATTTCTCACAAAAAAAATGACTTTCAAAGTTTTAATACTCTTATAAAATTGGAACGATATTTTCACATTCATTTACTATACATTTTCTTTCACACCTTATTTTTCTTTCAATCTCTCTATTCTTTTTCGTAACATCAAAATATTATTTTAAATGAACCAAAAACAATGAAATATTATTTAATTTAATCAATGAATTGTTAAAAATATTATAGATGGGTATGTATAGGTGAACTTTATAATTTGATTTCAAAATTTGAAAAATGAGAGATGAAAGAAGGATGGGACACAAAGCTATTTCTACCCATCAATGTGACAAAACTTCTTTTCCAAGACTCAAAAGTAAAAATTATTAAGAATTAGTCATTTGAAAATTGCAATAATTGATGTCTTAAAAAGCAACACAAAACCTTCCATAAATGGTCATAAAAAAAAATTAAAGGACCCCAATAAATAATGAAAAAAAAAAGTTTCTCAAATATAATAGTATAGATATAACCAGAAGTGCTTGTGAGGTATTTCATTGTTTTATTTGCATATCCTCAACCCCAAGACTTCACTACAATTGATCTTCTACCTCGTGAATATTTGAATGCTAGAATTTGAGAGAATTTCGTCTTTAATATTCATATACAACCATCTAGGCAACTACGTGATTTTTTTTTCATTTAAGCATTGTGTAACTAGCAGTACCAAGACCCAGATTGATGCTCCAAAAATTTTGGAAAGCAAAATAATTTTTATTTGGCATACAATAAAAGTGCAGTAGATGTGCTAAAGGGGGCTACTGTGTGGAACTACAAGTCTAGTTTGAAGATTCTACAAATTTCCTAAATGATTTTTTTAAAAGAAAATTTATTTATGAGAAATGATAAAGAGCATGAAAGTTTTTACACGGAAAGTGAAGAATTCATTGCGATTTATGTGATTATGTTTTGATTGTGTGTTGTTTTAATTTTCATTTATTTTAAAAATATTTAACTACTGTCTCATGATTTGTCTCCCATCCACACCTCGCTATTTGTACCATGTAATGTAAAATCCTTTATTCGTTAGAATTTTCTCCGAATAAAAACTCATAAAAATTTGATCATGGTACTAAGCCAATCCAACTGATGGTTGTCTCAATACCAATTGTGTGTTTTTTTTTTGTAAATATCAAGTGTGTTTGGTAAGAGTAAAATAACGATTTAGAGAATATGTTTCTCTCTGAAGTGAGTTTATTCCTAAAGCGAGCAGCAAATAAGGATGTATCCAACCTTGGTGGGTTACAATTATGATGAACTTTAAATTTAATCAATAATAAATGTTATCTTATTTATAGCTGCTCATCCAAGAACTAGAATGGAGGGGAACAGAGAAAACTAACAATATGACCTTCAATTTGAAAACTTTTGAATATGCTAATAGAACCTAATTACGAAAGTGAGGTAAAAACAAGGAGGGACATGCAATCAAGGGGTAGCACTAGCAACTGAATGAACCTCTGTAGTTTAGACACTGCCAAATTCTTGTGCCACAAGAAAACATTAAAAAGGATACATTGCGTGGAAGGATTTTTTTCACCCTTTCTAAAACCATGCTTCAAATACTTTAATAGCTCTTGATTACAAACCTGCCAATGTTCAAAACTTGATTTTTGTTACACCAGTGGATTTAATACAATGATTTCTACCTATCTTACATGATCTGATAATACGTATGTCCTAAACTTAGGGTCTCTAGATGCTAATAAACTAGTTCCTTAGTGGACTACATAGTACAAAATTAGACAACTAAAACTGTTCTATACTATTAATCATCTCTGCTTTGCAAGTTGTCTTGTAATGTCCAGTTTGATTACATCGACTACAATGCACTGTATGTTTGTCACGATTACTGTCCTCCACACAAATACGTTTCTTTTCAGGGCGTCCTGGGGGTCGCCGGAATTTTGGTGGCCGTACAACTAGGATATCATTGTCCATGGTAGATTCATCTGTTTTTCTCCATTCAAGTTTTCCTGGGATGGGGTGTATAGCCTCTGCATAGGTATCCCTGTAACTTGCAACAGTAAAACACTTTGCAGTGAATGCATAGACATCCTTACGACATGAGATCAGAGCAGCAACTGCATGGGAACATGGTATCCCATATAGCTGCCAATCACGGCAGGAACAGCTACGGCTGCCAATATTTACAATATCTGACCGATCAGCTGAAAGAACCTCAAACTCTACTTCATCTGATCTAAGGACTTGATATGTAGATGCACGGTTAATGGCTTCCATCATTCGCTTCTCAGCAGAAGGGACAAGTACAGAACACCATGAATTGCTTTTTAGACGCCTTTCATCAAACTCGGTTTTAAGTTTGCTATGAATCCTCTCAATCACCTGGATAATTGGCAACTCCCGGGCTTCAAGAATCCATTTATTGAACTCCTCAATATTAGAGGATAGATGGCCAAATCGGGTCCCTTCAAAATATACTAGGGCCCATTGGGAAGGATGAAATTGCTGTAACCATTTAGCAGCTTCAGGGGAGACCTCCTCTATTTCAGCCATTTTTTCTTTAAATGCAACAGTAGTGGTGGCATGTGCAGCCTTCCATAGAAGATGAACAAGCCTAGAGTTCTTGAACTCTTTGCCTATGCTTTCACTTAAGTTACGCATGCAGAATGCATGAGAAGAATTTGGGAACTTCCTTCTTACAGCATCCGTAATACCCTTTTGCCCATCTGACAAAAATATTATCTGTGGCATGCATTCAGTATTTGCCTCTAGTGCCTTGTGCAACTCAGACAGGAACCATGTCCAGCTGTCATCATTTTCTACATCGACAACACCAAAGGCAAGTGGAAACAACCCACCATCAGCATCAAAAGAAGTTGCTGAAAGGAGTGTGCTAAGGTATTTGCTTTTCAGCTGGATTCCACCAAGTCCAACAATGGGTAAACAACCATTAACAAAACCATAAATTGATGCATAAAAGGAAACAAAGAGTCTCTGAAAGCGGTTATCTGTGCCAGTGGTAAAAACCTCTGCAACACTTCCAGGATTTGTTTTCTTTATTTCTTCACAGTATGAAGGCAGTAGGTAATACCCTTCTTCAGAAGAGCCATATATTGCTGCAAGGCCCCGTTCCTTTGCACGCCAAGCTTGCTTATATGGTATAGTTATACCATATTGTTGATGGATGTCATGTAAAATATCTTTTGGTTTATAATTGATGTTATCTCGCAACCTTTCTTCTATAAAACTCACAATCCAATCAACAGAAGCCTGGTGGTGCCCATTGTGTGCATTTCTCCCACAAGTATGTGTCCCTTCAAGACTTCTTATGGTAAATGTTGAAGCATTAGGGAGCTTGACAGCACGAATCCGCCATGGACAGCCCTCAGAGGCACACTTAGCAAAGTAGCGAATCAGGTCACTTTTAATAATACGAAGCTCAAAATGCTGTGCAATAGCAGCTTCTTTAATTGCATTCCGGAATGCCTTCACATCAGGGAATTCTTGACCAACAACAAAATTGTGGTCTTCCATACAGTCAAGATTTACTTATCTGTTAGTAGGTATTAACTTCTATGAGATGATAATCAAGCACTCAAACCTGTAATATACTAATAAAGGCACCATTGTCTCTACTATATATGCAAAAGAGCTTCCTCACTAAAACAGTCTGTAGTAATCAAGCAAAAAAAAAAAAAAATATTAAACATAATCAGAAGGCACTGGTTTCTGTAAACAGAGAAAATAGTGATCATCAAGCAAGCAGAGCTCTACAGAAATATAAAGATAACTCCGTAGACAAATTATTGCATCATGACTATTATCATAATGATATAAACAATTCCATGTGAGGACACCCACACACATGGATATGTTTTCAACAACTCTGTCAACAATAACTAAAGTCTTTTTCTCATTAGGTGGGATTGGCTACATGGATCAAACAATGGCATTAGATTTTGTCGAGAACGAAATCTTCTGGCCAGCAATGGTTGATACAATTAATAAGGTCAAACTGTGTCAACTTAAGTTAGCTAGGGTTTGAATCTAGCCAGGCCTAGACCCTGGATGGGGTAGCCACAGCTAGCCTAAGTTTTTCTCTAGTCTCTAGCAAAAAAAGTCATTATAAAGATCATTCTTTTAATGATTTCATATAAATTTTTTCTTGGTTTTTCTCTACATCTAATTATTGGACTATCCTATGTCTGATCAACCCTGCAAACTAGGGCTTCTATTGGTATTCTTCTCACAAGTCAAAACCATCTGAGGCGCAGTTTTACAATCTTTTCCTAAATAACTGGCAACTGCCACTCTAAATTTCTTGCTTTCTCTCTATCGCATTCATTCCTGACTTTATCTTTTCTTGTATGACCTCTCACCCAACACAACATTCTCAATACCACAGCACTTACCTTATGCTCTTGTTGGCCCTTTATCACCCAACACATTAACTTAAAGGCACCTGAACATATGCAATGAAAACCTAGAGCATTTTTTTATTTCATCCACCCCATTTGAATGTAATGATTAACATCTCCCATTTTCTCTCCACCACATTGTGTGATAAATCCAAAATGCCTAAACTATGTGACATGTTGCAATTTATGATATCTAATTGTTACCTCCCAGATGGTGTGGTATTGCTAAAGTTGCATTTCATATACTCTATTTTACTTCTAAAAGAAGGCATGTGATTCCAAGGCTTCCCCCCACAATTATAGTTTCTGCTGAAACTAACTCATCTACAAAAAGCATGCATTGAGGAACTAGCTACTGAATATGTTCAGTAATAACATTGAAAACCAAGGTAAAGAGATAAGGGTTCAAGGTTGACTCCACATCCAAACCTATAGTTTTAAGGAAGTCTTATGTGGACCCACCATGCGCTCACACACTAGTTTTAACACCATCACATATCTGTATGGCTCTAATATAAGTAACAATGATCCTTCTTCTTTAACGCCTTCCCCATGACTTCTCTTGGTTCCTATGATATGCCTCTTTCCTAGTATATAAGAACTATAAGTAGTTTTCTTTTTCTTCAATACCTCTCCACCAAACCTCACAAAAGGTATATTGCTTCCATGATTAACATCTCAGGCACAAAACCAAATTGCTTCCTAAAACATGTGTTTGTTATTGTGAAAATGAAAGCCAACATGTGAATCAAAGCTTAAAATTAGTTTTTGTAGGCAGATAAAACTAATCCTCCTAATTATGATATCAACTATTTTCATAGATTTACTTGTAAGTGTTCCAATACTTCAAGTTCCATAACGAATCCTACTCTTGTGAACTAGCTTCTTTACTCACACCCATTCACGAAAATGTAAGAACTCTTGCTTATTTTTCACTACACACAAGTGTCGATGGATAGATATGTTAGTCAACACAAACTATTTACGCGCCTTCTTCTTCTTTATATAACAGCCTGCTTTATTGATTAGATTTGCAACATATCTTCATTAGAATGTATTTTATCAGAACATACTTGTAAAATGTTATGCATCTATATGGAAATTGGCAAGTTGCATTTAAGGTTCTAAATATGGTAGAATTCTTGGATTAATTTAGACTGCTATTAAAATTACGGAATTATATAAACACACATGACCTTCCATAAAGAAATAAGAATCTCGAGAGTTATGTTATACCTACTATCATTTCCTTCTAAAAATACATGCGAGGAAATGCTCTCCTCATTCTCTTTCAAAGTCAGCCTGACATCCACATCCACCATCATCCAATCCATACTCATAAATAGCATCTTCCTTCTTCAAGTTCATTTCATCTTGTCAGTCAGCATTACATGAATGATAACCAAGGGAACTCAACTTGTATTTGCATATGAGGAGTGCTAACAACACACTATTTGACACACTTTCATCAGTCTCTATTATTGGCTGAAATCTCATGTAGTCCAACCATATAACTTAGGCCCAAATGAGGTTTCACCCAATAATGTAAAGAACCTTAAAACTTAAAATAGTGTGTTATTATGAACAAAAAAAAAAGTGTTATTAGTGTTTCACTTCGTATATTTATTTCAAATAACAAATCAATGCAAAATGGAGTGGATGTTGATTATAAGCACCGGAGAATTCAATGGTCTGCCATTAGTATTCCAATCTCAACCCTACCTATTTCTTTATTCCTTTCTAATCAGAAAGAAAATAAAGGACATGATACAGGTTCCAACTGCCAGAGGTAGAGAACCCCCTCCAATTCAATTTTGTCGAGTTAGTAGAAATGCATACGTAAAGTGAAAGTGCTTTGTTGCAGCAGCACATGAACAAAATAAATTAATAACAAGTGTACAAACAATTGCATACAAATTTACAACAAGAAACAGCTCAAGAAACCAAAAAAGCAAAATTAAAAGCAAAGAGGACCATTATTAAAAAGAAGAGAAAATACCCAAATTTGCCTTCAACCAGATTAATGTGTTTATGGAGGCAGAGTGCAATGAAAGAGAGGGAGTTGGTTACCTGAACATGGGAGGAAGAAGAAGAAGGTGTTCAGAGAGTAAGATCCAATGGCATATCAGAGGAGATAGAGACAGAAACAGAGAAGATGGTGGGGTGGGAACTCTGACCAAAGGTTAGGGTTGATTGGGTCACTCAGAGTGAGGAGAGGAGACGAGAGGAGGGTCCTATCGTCATTTCATAGCTCGAGGCAGCCCAGTTCCGACACCAGAATGGATGTCTTTGTCTCGATTCAGTGTTGTTAATGAGTGTGTTAATTCAAGGTAACATTTAATAATTAAGTGGGCACTTATAATATTAGATATATTTCAATAATTCGTAAAAAAAAAGATATATTTATATACGATCTTTTATTTTTTGGGAATTTGATAAGAACACTTATTAGCATTTCTTAATAATTAATATACTTTAATAGATATTTTTAATTATTTTTAAAATAAGTATTATTAAATATTTTTAAATTGAATATATATAGGGTTCAACTTACACCAGTGTAAGTTACACTAAGTATTACACCGCTAATAACTACAAATCGAATGTGTTTTCAGTGATCCAACCGTTGAATTATGTTTATTCATCATCATGATTATATGCAGGGCCGGCCCAAGGGTAATGCTGCTCAAGCCCTTGCTTTAGGCCCCCGATTGTTAGTAACATCTTTATACAAAAAATAAAAAATATTATTATAATTAGGCCTAGTTAATTGGTTTATAAATTGATTTTCCTCCTCAATGGTTGATGGTTCAATCATTGCTAAATGAATTTTAACTTTTAAGGCGTCTTTCTTTCACTTCATGCATGTATTTAAAAGGGCTCCAAAATGAAAGTTTGCTTGAGGTCTCACTACATATTGGGCCATATTGGGCCGGCCCTAATTATATGTGTCAAATTTCGTAAAATTTTGACAACAATATACTCTAAACGTATATATTTAACGTTAATCTTGAGACATTACAATGACATATAAAATAATTTCATATTAATGTAAAATTATATATATATATATATATAGAGAGAGAGAGAGACAAATGGTTGATCAATACTAAACATAAAATTGGCACTTTAGTTCAAATTTTTCAAAATAAACCCTTAGTACCATTTCAGTCCCAAGATCCATTAGTACCCTTCATAACAAATTCATAACTCTTCAATATCAAAATATTCTTGTCAAACCCTTCGACCTTATTTACTTAAAACCCTAAGAACCTCAAGAAAATTATGCCAAGAAAAGCCATATTGTCTCCATATCTTCATCATAGAAAAGGGATGACAAAAAGAATCCCCAAAGCAAATAGCCAAAATGATTTTCCGACCAAAATGACAATATCCTATAATTAACCCCTTGAAGATAGACAATAAAGTTTTGAGTTTATGTTAGTAGACACCAATGACTTTGTTGAGATCACCCACCATCAAGATAATGATAAGAAGATCCTATTATCAAAAATAAAAAATTTAAGAGTCTTACCACTTCAAGTTAGAATCAACAAATTTACCAAGCAAAATCTTTCACAAGAGCTTTTAATCCTTAGGCTTATACCTCCAACTTAACAAGACATAGTAGAGAGCATGTGAAGGTTGAAACACGGAAAAGAGAATTTTAAGAGTAATAATTCACCATTAATTCACGTGAAGAGTTAGAATGAGAAAATGACGATAGTTTTTCTTTCTATAAATTGATGTATGTAATCGAGGGAAGACAGAGTGTTAAATTGAAGTGAACTCTCGTTGTACTCATAACTTTCTTTGTACTCATACCATTTCTTCTTGAACTTATATTATTTCCAATTGGTGTTTCAAAATCAATTTTCAAAAAATGATCTTATCTTTTACTTAATTTCATTCATATATATATATGAGTCAGGATCGGTTGACACCAGGTGTCAAACTTGTAGAGTTACACCACTTAATAACTTTTTGTAAAATGTGAATTTGACTAATCTAACCGTTGAATTATATTATATTACTTTCGTGGACATGTATATCAAATTTCAGATAATTTGGACATTCGTAGGTATGTTATCCAACAGTGAGCTTTTATTTATATTTTAAAAACATATTATGTGTTAAAATAAATTAGTTTGATGAAGTATCAATTAGTTTTCGATTTTTATGAAATTTTATAAGTCCGATCTACTTTATAAGAATTTTCAATTCAACGGTTGGATTGGTCAAATTCACATTTTACAAAAAGATATTAAATAGTGTAACTCTACAATCGCCTTAGAGTTGAATGTGAGTGACCGTTGGATTATGACATGACGTGTGGAGTATTCAAGAAATCTAATGTCTAAAGTGTGCTTATGCAGGTGGCTCTGCACCTTGACGTAAAGAATCAGGGAAAAGCATTGTAGCAAGACTTCCCTGATACGATAGAATCCAAGAAGAACATCGTAGCACCCAAGTGGTGACACAAGACTGGGGATGTGACACCTTAGGGTGCAAGTCAAATCTTTAGGTCACCCATGGGTCGTATTAGCATAACCTCTGAATTAAGGCTGGGCAATAGTCGGGTTTGGTTAGATTCGAGCCCAGAAGCCCAATCCTAACAAGCGGGTCTGGGCCAACATTGGGCCACATCACTTATTTTTTGAGTAAACTCTCAAAATGGTCCCTGAAAGATATAGGGTCGGTCACATTGGTCCCTCAAAGATAATAAATTGTAAAAATGTCCCTGAGAGATAGTAACGTCAGTCAATTAGGTCCTTTCGTTAACTCCCCTCTGTTAAAGTTAACAGAATTACAAGTAAATCCTCAAAATGGTCCCTGAAAGATATGAGATTGGTCACATTGGTCCCTGAAAGATAATAAATTGTAAAAACGTCCTTGAAAGATATGGGGTCGGTTACATTGGTCCCTGAAAGATAATAAATTGTAAAAACATCCCTGATAAATAATAACATAATTTATTATACTTTCTTTTTCCTCGATGATTTCGTTCCATTCCCAAATATTATTGGTTGACCACCCAATACATGCATATGTTTCTACTATAATGCTCTACACACCTTTGGTCCGTGTCTACTATTGTTGGTTTTCTCTCCCTTGGCTAATGTATCATGAACTCCTAGTCTTTTGGTTTCCTCTTTCACTAGAAGCTCATGTATTGCACCCTCTTCCTCTACAGTCTAAGAATAAAAAGAAACTCCAAAACCTTTAAGGACAAAGAAAGTGCATGAGCCAAATCATCATCTTCTTGTTGAAGATGACTTTGAGGAAACCCACCATCAAATGAATCATGAAATATTATTCCGTTGAAGGAGGGAAAACTTTATAAAGCATAGAGAAATAGAAGTAAAAATAATATGGCAAGAAAGAGTAAAAGCAAAAGCTTCACACATGAGATGGATTCACAACTCCATGAAATTTCTCAATCAGAGGAAATGGACAATCTATCGAAAGCATCAAGCACGTGCCTCATTGTAGGTCTCTTATCAGGGTTGTTATGGACACAAGCCATCACAATTTTCAAAACTGCAATTATCTCTTCTTCCTTATCTGCATCTTCAGCCAAGTATGGGTCTAATACGTCTGAGAGTGACTTTTCCTCCTCAATGCAGAACTGAATCCATTGAACAAGGTCCATTTCTGAGTTACCCACTTGGATAATGGGTAATCGCCCTGTGATCATTTCTAAGAAAATCACACCATATGAATAAACATCTCACTTCTGTGATGGCTTCACCACTTTGAGTGCTTCTGGAGCCTGATAACCATTTTCCAAAATATTAGTTGCAACTTCAGTGGACAAGCTCTTTTGTCTCTCTTGGAATTTCTCTACAGCCACTCAGTTGGATTGCAAGGTTGAGGCTCCCCTAGCAATATTTGCAAGGCACCCAAGTCCAAAATCATAGATGTAGGGTGTTATGTTATGTCCAACAAGTATATTACTTGGCTTGAGATCTTCAATGACATTTTTTTGGGCTAAATTCATGCAGATGGACCAATCCTTTTGCAGTTCCTTTCATGATTTTCAATCGATAGGACCATGATAACGGGGTAAATGTCATTAGTCCAGCCTTTCCAGAAATGGTGAAGCATGACTCACATTTGGGAATGAAACGAAATCAACGAAGAAAAAGAAAACATAATAAATGATGTTATTATTTCTTAGGGACGTTTTTACAATTTATTATCTTTTAGGGACCAATGTGATCAACCCCATATCTTTCAGGGACGTTTTTACAATTTATTATCTTTCAGGGATCAATATGACCAACCCCATATCTTTCAGGGACCATTTTGAGGATTTACTTGCAGTTCTGTTAACTTTAACAGAGGGGAGTTAACGAAAGGACCTAATTGACTGACGTTACCATCTTTCAGGGACGTTTTTACAATTTATTATCTTTCAGGGACCAATATGACCGACCCCATATCTTTCGGGGACCATTTCGAGGGTTTACTCCTTATTTTTTCTGAATAACGATTTTAAGCCTTTTTTTCATTTTGACAATTTTTTTTAAAGCTAAAAATATAAAATATAACAATGTCTCTTAGAGGCCTAGAACATCATCTTTTTATTTATTTCTCAGTTGAACTTAAAATATCCTTAACACAAAATAAAATAAAAAGTACAACCCATATTTTTTACCAAAAAAATATTTCTAAAAATTAGAATTCCGAAACATAAAAATTTTGAAACAAGAAAGATCTAGAACACATGTTAATAAAAAAAATATAGATTCAATAAAAAAATACAGGGATATGACCAAAAGTTTAAAACACAAGGATAATGGTCTTCGCATTAAAAATGTCTGTTGTTAGATCATGTTGGAAGATCAACCTTGATCAATAAAAACACAATCTGTATGCTCGTTAAATAACCATTAAAGTTACACCACGTGTTGGTCGGTTTGGTTCCCAACGAAATTTCAAAATGCAATTCGAAGTATCCGTTATTAACCAATCCTATCCGTTTTTCACACCGCATGAACCCGTATATCAGTTTCAACCCGTCTGTCTGCCATCTATTCTAGGGGTGTTCATTGGTTTGGTTCAATCTGATGAACCGAACCAATATGTTGGATTGCATTTTTTTATCTCAATCGGGTTGGACCCGAACCAAACCAACCCGAACCACCCTTAAATAAAAAAAACTATACTAAAATAAAAAAATTGGAAGAGATGAGAGATGGGAGATGAGATATCAACATAAGTTTTTATCATATAAGAGAGATTAAACATCAACATGAGGTTTTACCATATATTGTCTTTTTCTTAAATGAATTTTTCTATTATTTGATAAAAAAAATTGAAAAATAATTTTGACTATATTGACATGATAAAATTCATGATAAAATTCATGATCCGATTGAACCGAACCAACCTGTTCTTGATTGGTTCGATTTGGTTCGGGTCACTTACAGAAAAATTGAAAAATCTGAACCGAACTAAAAAATTTTATTTAATTCGTTTTTCCCACATAACCGAACCAAACCGACCCGTGATCACTCCTAATCTACCCGCTTTGATTACATCAGGTTTCGGACGGGTGCATTTTTTGCCCACCCCTTCTAAATCCATCATGAAGGAGTGTTTTGGGTCGAAACCCTGTCAACCCGGCCTATGAAGTTGGGAAGGTCAGGTTGCCAAGGGCAAGTCGGTCTAGCTCAGGTGGATCACCTTGGGAGGAGTCCATTAGAAAAATTGGGCCATTCTGAGCCCAATTCAAAACATTATCATATAAAAATTTATATACACACACTCACAAAAACACATGGATCTATTACTTCCCTTAAAAATACAGGACAAGTTTTCTAGCAATGGTTATTTGACAATTTAATTCTGTTGCCTCCGCAACAAAAAATAAGCAAAGTTATTTTACTGCAGATGATCTTTGAGTGTGAAGTTCAAGATCATTAATGGAACTGATCTAGTGAGAGATATGTTTACAATTTGTATACTTAATGCCTTTTTTAGGAATTTCATTACTCTGAGGCAAAGTTCAGTTAGGTTTGGCAATTCCTCTATAAAAATATCTTGTAAGCTGTAGTTCAAAAGTCTATTTTTTTCTACATAAAGCCAAAAAGTCTTCCCAATTTAAAAAGAGTCCATTTATTTTTTAAATTGAGTAGAGAAGTAATCTCTGACAAATGCAATACCATCTTACATCGCGTGGCCATTAATGTTGCTTCAATTGTCACACTACAATGACATCTTTCTTCACTGTATACTTACCTTACTTCTCATCTAACTGCCATGTATACGGCAGCACCATACTATACTAGTAGCCAAGAAACATGAACTTGCAATGAAGACAAATCATATCATTTTTTAACTCTGATGCTTGGAAGATTGTTTTTGGTTCTAGTTTTTTATAGTACAATACAGGTTGCAGTTGCACAAAATCATTTTTTTTCCTCCAAATTATGGAATGGAGTCCACTCTCTTATTCTTTTTGCCAAATAGTGGACCATGAAAGGTACAAAGAATGTGGGAACTGTTTTATATATTCCATGCCTTTCCTGAAATGTGCTAATGGACAGGTGGTGCTCTGTAATATGCTGGCACAGTTGCTGGGAAGAACATTTGTCTCACTCCTTCAGCCTTGATGATGGGGAAAATGATACCTGATGCACCCTGCAGGAAGGAAAAAACAAACAATTGATTCAAAATTTCAAACTCAAAGTCTGTTACACCATTAGCCAATATAACTACCTCGACTAGTATTTGATGAGAATGTCACAACTAATGATCAACAATTATGTATTGTTGGGATATCAAGTGTTAATGACACGGATGTGAATGGGCAAGAAATATAGTTCCAATGACATTAAGGCTCCTCCCCTGTCTACATGTCATATTCCATAGGGAAATACCAAACAATGGTTGGTTGCAGTGAAAGTGGATTATGTGCCCGTTTGGTTTAAATTTGAACCATCCAGAATCAATTATGTATAATTGATTTTAAATCACTTCCGTCCAACGTGCTTCGTAAAGTGTGCACACTTATTTTCAACCATTGATTTCTAGAATCAATTCTACTCAACTGTAAACCAAACGAACCCTATGACTCCTAAGTGGACTTTACCTACAGTAAGGTCAACAGACTTTACCTAACTACTATCCCCGGCTTGAGGATTAAATACATAGCTATGTCTGTGGGGATTTCCAGTCAATGACCAAAAAAAATATTCGACAGGGAAATGAAAAAAAAAATGTACTCACTGAAATCAATCTAGCTCCAATCCACATTCTTTTTGGGGAAGGAAATGGTATGAGGAGGCGGCCAACACCATATATAGCCACTGCAAAGAAATGGAGAACCAAGCTCAATGGACGAGGATTTAGACCAGAGAGTAGAGCTATTGGTCCATCTGAGAAAACACCTCCAAGGCTCAAATAATCAAAACATGCTTGGCGCATTTCCTTTCTAGCTGGATCAGGTGAAGCACAAAACACCTTGTACAATGCCCCTGCTAATGTGTTAATTGTAGATGCCACTGGCTGCAAATAAAATCAAGGAAACATTCACTCACCCCAGATACTTAAACTATAATTAAGACAAGACTCAGTTATATTTACATGATTGTATCATATATAGTTAGTTACCTTGCGTAGGGTGTAGAATGATTCAAGGTATTTGCAAAGAGCAGAAGCATCATGCAGATCATGCAGAGGTTTAAGGAGATCCCTTAGCACAACAATGTCAGATAAAGCCACAGTCATTCCTCCTCCTGTTAAAGGGTGACGCATATTGAAGGCATCACCCATCAGAAGGGCCCCAGGTGTTGGATAAGGTGAAGCAGGCATGCTTCTATTTGGCATGCTTCTTATGTTTCCTTTATCAATTGCTGCTATAAAAGAATTATACAGCTCTGGGGGGACCTGAAACATACCAATTTCCTCAATTAGTACAAGCAATATGGAACTCAAATTAGTTAAAAAATAGAGTATGTAGCTTGAATATGTAGAATATCAATTATTTGGAAAGACTTAAGGACAAGGCAAAGATATATTGGCACCTGAGGTGCTACCACAGTTTTCAAATAATTGGCCATTTCACCATTTCCTAGGGAAGGTAATTTTTGTCCAGGCACATCAACCAAACAGCGAATCTCAGTGCTACTTATAGGATAAAATAAAATGGGTGAAGGATCACCCAAGATAACATGTCCATGGTTTTCATATGGAAGATTACAGTTTTCCAACACTAGACCAACAAAATGAGAGGGTACTTCAACCTGCAGAAAATAATGACATCTGTTAAGCAACAATTAATCTATAAACCAAAAAGTATATACACATATAACAAATTTTAAAAATTATAGAACACAACCTTGCTATAGTATAATACATAAAATTTAAATAGGTAAATCCCATTTACAAGCAAGTTGAGAAAAGAAAACTAGAAACCTTGAATTATGCTTATACATATTATAATATAACTGAAAAGAAAGCTAGCATCCTTACCTGGGGGTTGCAAAGAGAACGCCTCAAGTTAGAAAAGCAACCATCACATACTATGGTGAGGGGGGCCTTTGCTATGAACTGTTGTCCACTCTTGGTTTTGTAGTGCACCCCTATGATGGTTCCATTTTCTTCAAGTAGAGATGTGACAGTTCCTTGTTCTAATTTAACACTGTAAAAATAAAGTATGTGAGACCAAAAGGGGACATAAACCAAAGGATTCAATACAACTTGAGTTCAAATATTAAATTTGATATAATAAATAAAATTTCAGAAACAATTTTTTTAATATAAATGAAAAGATGATAAAAAAATGTGTACTTTGGAAGAGATGAAGCCTTTTCTCTCATTCTCTGTATGAAACGGCCATTGTGAAAGCTTCTCCCAGAGACATCAGAGTTAAAATTTTCCAAGGGATAAGACAGCTTGGTATTTCTTCCATCCTTATAAAGAGCATAGCCAAAGACTCTTTGAGAATCAATTTTATCCACACAATCTGCAATAATTGAAAACATCCATCTGTTAAGATCCATGAGTTTGACCAGCAGAGTCAGGGGAGTTTGTTATTTGTTACCTAAGATACACACATCATTTGACACATAATCTTTCACCTATCAAATTCATACAAAGTTGTCATATTTGACATGTTTCTTGCTTACCCTCAAGACCCAACTCAATCAACTTTAGATAGCCACCAGGTTGTAGCAGTTCACCCACAATCCTGTCAGGTTCACTCAAGTCTCTTTCAATGACATGCACTCGCCGCCCATCCTGCAATAAAGAAGCACAGAGCAACATCACTGATCATTTTCAAATTCATTCATGCAAAAACTAAGAGGGTTCTCCAAAAAAACATCTTTTTTAGCAATCTAGCTTATTTATCAAGACATCTTTTCACAGATTTTTAAGCTTTCTTTGACTGATTGCTAGGAAAAAAGAAAGAAAAAGAAGATCCATTTTATCATTAGAATAAATGTTCAATAATACCTAAAATTATTACTATAGGTTATATCATTTCATTACAACTTTACTGAGCATAAAATTTACTCTTGTTTTCTTTCATCCTCTTGAAGCTTCTTTTGAGTCATTAGTATTACTTTTTAACTTGAAAAGTTCTTCATCTTTTTTTGGTTTTGCAGATTATAACACAAGAAAAACCATCATGCTGATGAAATTCATAAACTCAAATATGAGCAGGAAAAATAAGACTTGTACCTTTCCAAGTGTGTAAGCAAGGGCTGCACCAGCAACCCCAGCACCCACAATGATTATGTCAGGACTTCCTTCAGCTTCTTGTAGACAAATTCCATTTTCTGATGTCTTTACACACCCATTAGCTTCATCATGTATTGAACTTGAACCTGTGGCCTTCCTCTTTGCTGCAAAATTGTACAGAACAAACACAAAAGCCAAACTAGAAGCCAGAATCCCTCCCAGAATATACTGATAATCCATCTCCAAGAGATTGGGTTTGGCAATGATGGATAGAACAATGAGAATGATAGTGATAAATGAGAAAGCCAATCTTCTAGTTTATTGGAAGTTATTGTTCCTGACTTCCTGTTTATGCGTGACTTTTCGTATGTTACTTCTACTACTATAAAACAAGCCTTGAGCCTTCCATTGTTTTTTATAGGGGCAAATGGTTGTACATACTTAACTGATAAGTATAGTCATACATTTCTTTCCCTTAACTAACAAATATAGAGTTTGTTAACCAAGGTATTTGTTAAGAAATTAATAAATAAAAAAATTTATCAGAAATCAGGACATTGATGATTTGATATACAATGTTCACAATAAAGAGTTAAATAGTGTGTTTGATAAAACTAGCTGAAAAGCTAGTTGAAAGCTAAAATGTTAGTTAATTTGATTGAAAATGTTTGGTAAAAGTAGCTGAAAATGATAAAATGACATATAAGAACATCATTAATTATTAAATAATGATGAGTAGAGGTTGTTGATGGATAAACTTATAATAAATTTTCAACTAGTAGCTAAAAATGAAGCTTTTTTAAAAAAACTACCTCAAGTAGCTTTTCAAGAAAAGCTAGTAACTACCTAAAAAAGTTACCTTACCAAGCAGTGATGAAATGGTTTTAATTACTATTTTCAGCTTTTATCCAGCTAAAATACCTTACCAAACACACTCAAAGTCTGATCTTGGAACGTTATGCAACTTATCCAAAACCCTAAAAAAACTACATCAAGTAGCTTTTCAAGAAAAGTTAGTAGCTACCTAAAAAAGCTACATTACCAAATAGTGATGAAATGGTTTTAATTACTATATATTTTAAGCTTTTATCAAGTTAAAGTACCTTACCAAACACACTCAAAGTCTGATCTTGGAACGTTATGCAAATTACCCAAAACCCTACCACTTATCGACCCTTGTGGCTCTTGCTTTGCCAACATTAAATACAAACAATTTTCAATAAGATTTTTTTACTTTCAATTGGCGGTCATAGGGATTTCCTTAAAGAAAATAGGATTCACTTCCCTTACCTACTACCACTGATCTACTTTTTCTTTTATTTCTTTTGTTTCTTACTATTCCCATATATTCACATTGACCAATTTGGAATTTTGGATTAAGAAATACTGATGCTAAAATAGCAGAGGAAAAAACCATACCAAACTCCTGCAAATTGTAATCATTAAATTTTTATATCTTCTCATATTACTAATGTAATAAAGTTATTTCTTGAGAAATATGAACAAAATGATCATGATCTACAATAGTGCTATTCAATTCCCATTCAGCCATATGAAGTTGGCAAGCAATTCTGTTCGCTATCATCATTATCAGGGCTAAACATGTCTTTATGTCTTATATGTAATAGAGGTACGGCTAAGGTAGTTTTGAGATGAAATTTGAGATGTAGTTTGGGTTTTTTGTTAACTAAATACTCACCCATTCCATGAATATTTAAAATAAATTTTAAATTTATAATAAAAATATTTTTTTATTATTAATGATTTAGTCATTTGTTCTTTTGAAAAGAGTTGTCCTAATTAACTAATGTAAAAGTCAAAGTCAATTTCAATGTATAACACATATTTTTTTTGGTATTAAATATCCAGATAATTGCTCCTTTTTCTGCTGAATATTTTATAACCAGAATAATTGCCTATGCAATTCTTGTATCAAGAAAGATTCTGAGTAGAAAAATATTTGAACAATAATAACAATATTTAATTTAACGTGGATCCTTAATGCATAAATGAGTTCTTTCTACATACGGTATATAACATACCTATTATGATATATTTATCACTTCTCAAATATAAAATCGTATAAACTTGTCAATATTTAGGAAACTACAAAAGGCGGTTATATTATTATAAAATATTAAGTTGAATTAGAATATTATATTATATTATATTATATTAGACATCATTTGAGTTATATTTTTTTAAATATGAGCTCGTGCTATACGAGGGCAAAGCGAAAATTATTATAGCCCTCGCGTTCCACGAGTTGGATTGTACAAGCTGACACCAAAAGGTCATCGTCATATATTATAGTATCATTTCTGATTATGATTTTTTTTTTTTTGTCGAATTTATGATTATGAATTGATGTTTACTAAATATAGGCTCTCTTATGGGCGGCAGTCTCAGCTTGTGTCTTTGCCAAGTTGCCACGTAGGCGTAGCCATGCCCATGCGACGTTGCAGTCCATTCTAACTGTACATTGCATTCTTATTGGAAAATCAATAACCTCACAGTTTTTGTCAACCATTTAATTGGTTACGGATATCATCATGTGCCATTGAAATTTTATGTCTATTTCACTATTTTATAAGTGTTTATAATTTTTTATATGACTTAATTTATTTAATATTAAAGATAAAAGAGATAAACAAAATTTCAACATGATATATTAATTATGTAAAATTTTAATATGAGAGGATCTTAATTCATAAATACGTACTTGTATGGTAGAATATAATGGAAGACAAATTTACTAAGGATATATAAGAAAAGTATTATATCCAATCTTAGAAGATGTTCAAAAAGAACGTCAATTGCATAATGTTGTATAATCTGCTTCTCAACAGAAGAATAATTTCCAACAAGCCACTAATGAAGTGAGCATGCCTAGAAGTTGGAGACTAGTTACAACTCACCCTCATGATTAAATCATTGGAAGTACTCATGAAGGAGTGAGAACTATATAAATGTCATTTCAGAGGAGAAACAAAGTGTAATGGCTCTAATATCTAATAGAACATAAGAACATTGTGGAAACACTCAGTGATCAATCTTGGATAAATGTCATGCAAGAGGAACTTGACCAATTCGAAAAGAATAAGGTCCGAACTTTAGTTCCTCCTCCTAAACATCAATCCATCACTGGAACAAGATGGGTGTTCAGAAACAAGATGGAATGGCAAGGTGGTGAGAAACAAAGCAAGATTAGTGGCTCAAAGGTACAATCAACAAGAAGGTATTGACTATGACGAAACCTTTGCCCCTGTAGCTAGATTAGAAGCTATTAGAATCTTGCTTGCATTTGCTGCATATAAAAACTTCAAACTTTTCCAAAAGGATTTTAAAAGTGCATTAATTTCTCAATGGATATATAAATGAAGAAGTATATGTGCATCAACCACCTGCATTTAATGACAAGGAGATGATGAGAGAATTGAAGTTCTGCTTAGGACTTCAAATAAGGCAAGAAGATGATGGAATCTTCCTTCACTAAGAAAAGTATACAAAAGACTTACTCAAAAAGTTCAAAACGAATGAAGCTAAATCCATGACAACTCTAATACACCTACCATTGGTGGAAAATAGGGATTTTACATCGGTTATTTTGGACCTTTTACATCGGTTATGCAAGGGATGTAGATCCCGGCGATGTTGTATGTGGACGCTTTCTACATCGGTTTTACAGCCGATGTAAAAATTGTATTTTACATCGGTTACCACTTCACCGATGTAGAAAGTAGCACTTTCTAGATGGGCTCCCAGTTTAGAACTGATGTAGAACATGTACTTTCTACATCAGTTATAGGCATAACTGATGTAGAAAGTGATCTTTTTAATGTTGTGCTGGTTTCTACAATATCCCCCTGTAATTTAGAATCAAATCCAAAATTGCCAACCAAAACAAAAACAGATATGGATACACTAATTTAAAAACAAACTATCACAACTTCTAACTTTCAAACTACTCAAACTCTAAAGCAATCACATTTTCTAATTACTTAAAATAAAATCAACAAAAGCTCTTTAAGCAACATCTAACATAAAAGCACTTGGAAACATAAACTATGTATATGACACTGATAACTAAAGGAAAACCTAAACATATACATTCAAGTTAGACATATAAAGAAAATCTAAAATATGTCACTTCTTAGCTACTTTAAGTAGGTAAGTGGCCCAACGTCTTCGAATATCATCAATTTCATCTTTGGAGAATGGATCCGAGGAGGTGAATATCTGGAAGTTGAAATTAGAATAAAAAATATTAATCTAACTTTTGGAAAATTCAAACGGAAAACTAAGGTTTCACTCAAATAGTCCTTAAAATAAAAAACAAAAAATGTTTAAACATATAAGGTTCGCACTATGAAAGAAAGAAGTGTAGAATACTAACCTGAGCCAATTTGAACACTAGTATATAATTACAAGCAAGAATAATGACCAGGCACTGAGCAATAGATTCAGAGAAGCAACACACACTACTTGAAAATAACACAAGTCATAATTAAACTAAAAAAACACAAAAAAGTTTAAACAAATAAATTAAGTACTCAAGGAACATATAAAAATACGTTCAAAAACCATAATCGTGAAGTAAATTAAATGTTGTAATCACAAGAAGGGGGTTGAATTGTGATGTCTTTTAAATTTCTGCAACTTCTAATATTTTTTTGCTCAAGTATTACTTGGCTGAATATTAGAAGATTAAAATCAAATGAAAGATGGTTATCTTATGAGAGTGTATAGTATGAAGAAAATATAGTTCCTTCTTTGGTGGAACTTTCTTTTGAAGTATCACTTACTTAGGCATTAGGTAGATTTCAAAATACTTTTGTGCAAATGAAGTTATAAACAAAACCAATATAAGGCATAAACTATAAGGAGGATAAGAGAAGAGGAAATGCACACACAGTTTTATACCGATTCACCTCTTAACCTTGAGGCTACGTCCAGTCCCTACTTTCAGTAGGATTTTCACTAAATCAACCTTATTACACAAGCTCCTTGGGGTACTCCTTACCACTAGTATTCTTGTGCAGCCTCTTCAGGCTCACCTTAGTATTCTTCTGTAGCTTCCGCAAGCTCAGAACACACACAGACTGAAGGGAATCAAGCATGTGGTCAGGGTGCAGCGGAATAAATGGATTCCCTCCCTTGTTATAATCGTTAATGCGAAAACACGAATTAAGGCATAAAAAGCATGAAACATAATGGCATACCTTATCAGGATTGTAAACAAGGCAATAGCAGCCACGTCTCTAAAGGTGTCCACGCCAACAGCCGAACTAGGAAACCCTCCTCAACTCTGCTAGTAGTGTTTAGAGAGTAAGAGTGACTACTCGTGTGTATAGGGTAATGCATCTCATCCTCTATTTATAGAGTGGTGGCTAGGGTTTTACCCTTCACTCACTTATCCCTAACACATATGGGCCTGGCCCATTAGGTTATAATTCTAATCAAATTAGAATTATTATCTTTTCCTAGCGGCTTGTTGTATGTGTGTGACCCAATAGGCTTTTAATATTTGGTTATGATATTAAAATAAAATCCTTTTATATTTAATATCATAAATAGTGAGCGGTATCTAGCAATACATCACTGCTACCCAAATATTGAGATTATCAACAACTTTGACGAATCCTATTTTATGATAATAATTTATATGATCCGTCCCTTTGTCCAAATATCTAATTGAACACAAGGGCATGAAATGTGTCAACCTTGTATAGTTCAATTTATGTTTTCTTGATCCCCATGTAGACTGTACAGAAAATAAGCATCTCATGTTTATCCTCCTGAGCATGGCCATGCATTTCGCAGTCTCACTTTATCAAGAGGCCTACAGATATAACTCCTGTTACATAGGAGGGACAAATCCCATCTAGGTCACTCACATTCCTCCACATAATTTATTATATGTCCAAATACCAACTTTATGATCACCTTGTTACAGGCAACGTTTGATGATATTTAAAACATATAATTCCTTATGTAGGAATCGTAGTGATTTTAGGTCAAAGGACTTCATATAATATTTATCAATTTAAGAAATGCTCATGACACTTATGTAACAATCCATGCAACGTTCTTAAGGTGGGTTTGTCCAGTACACTATTACTCTTAATATGTACTTATGTGAGCATATGATATCTCATATCCATGATCCATGAGATGTGATCATTAATGGACTCACATACTAGTCTAAATGCATCTTTGTCCTAAGATGATACTTGACTAAGGACTATTTTAAGAATAGTTCTTCATAAGATCTCACGATCAAGTCATCTACTTGATTTCTTATGAAGTTTAAGCTTACTATTCTAAGGACAATAATTATATTCTAAAAGAATTAATAAATGAATTGCCTTTATAAAATAATAATATGATACAAGTGATGGATGTTTGAAATAAAACATATAAGTCTTTAGTGCATACACTAACACAGACTTCTTCTGCAGCTTCTGCAGGAATTACACAGGGTATCTGCAACCAAATCTAAGCTTACAACAACTAGTAGATACAACTAATATTTTCTCAAGAAGAACAAACACTCTTATGTTGTTCTTGAGAGTTACATAAGATGAAAATAAGAAATTACAATTGAATAAGGCTCAAAATTATAACAGAGTTAGCACATTAGAAAATAATTGAGCTAACACTCTCTCTTTCACACTTTCTAAACTATTTGACACAAAGTCTAAGAGTTTTTTAGAGAGAGAAATTCTTCCAGAAGGTATAGAGATGATAATTTTGATGCACTGTTTGCTTCTTCTGGTACTGTGTGTCTCACAATGAAGAGATAACTCATTTTTATAGGCAAGACCAGGCTGCTAGCCGTTGGAGTGCCTTGGAGAAGAGGTTAAACCTCCAACTGTTAAAGCAAGAGCTGTCACTTTCATGTACAACCGTTTCTCTTTCATCAATTTGACTGGTCATATCTTCTGGAGAGCACATCTTCTGCAGCTGGGATTCCTTCTTAAATTAAGTTTCCTTCTTCTGGAAAGGTTCTTGAGACTTGCATAGGTGCAGGGCACATATGTAAATTTAATTATTGTAGGTTGTATCCTCAAGAAAATCATAAAATGATGGATCAAGATAATTTGCTTTTTCGGTAGGCCTTCTGTCAGTGAAAATTACTTCTGAAGTTCTGTCAGCAACTTCACACTCTTCTTCTTTAAAAGTTTTCTCATACTCTTTGGTATTGAGAGGGATGTTATTTTTCTGTAAATAAAAATTACACGGTAGAATCTTGAAGAGTAATATTTTTTTGTCCAGAATGCTTCTACTGACAGAATGTATCTTCTCAGGAATTGACAGCAACTTGTCATAGGACTTTTCAATAGCTTTCTTGCTTTCTTTTATGATTATTTCATTATTTGAAATAATCATACAACTTCTGATATAACAGTATTTGATATTGAAGATAAATCCTTAGTAAGCTTAGGCAGTGATGAAACTATTTCTTCTAGACACAATGTTTTATTTCTTCTGGAGCCTTTTATCTGTTTCTTCTTAAGACAATCTCAATTGAAATAATTAGTAATATTATTCAGAATTATATTAAGTGTATTTTGAGAGCTTGTCATTATGAAAACACCATAAGAGGATTCTTGGACCATACAATCTCCCCCCTTTTTATGATGACAATCTTTCAAAATATAACTTATATGATTCTGAATTTTTAATAAAACAGATTAAGATCTCCCCTGAATTTGTGCCTTACTTTCAGGAGATGTAAATATGATTGCAGTAGAAGATGTAATGATACTAACTTATTTCTCATGCATCATTTTAACAATTCATTTCAAGTTAGTTTGTTAATGACAAGAGGCAAATTTTTCAGAAAATACCAATTCATTGCATATGAATTTCAGCAGTACATTGATTGGTCATTAATAAAAAAGACAACAATAGTACATTGATTGTTCAAAATAATAGAGAATCTGCCTAGCAGAAATTACATCTACATCAACCACTACATTACTACTTCTCCTCCTTTGTCATCAATCAAAAAACAGAATAACAATACAGGCTTGAGGAGAAACATAATCATCAACTTCTACTTGGATGGTGAAGAGTGATCAGAAGATGATGAGGTAGTAGGCTGAAGGATGTTCTGTTGAGGAGCACTGGATGGTTTAACCATATCCTCAGCAGCATGAACCGTCTCAGGTTGTGGAGGAGAAGGAATGTGGTCCCTTTCATGACTCAGCTGCTGTAGATAGGTTTCAATAGAGGATAGATTTGTAGAGATTGTAGGAATGCTGTTTCTGATAGGAATAGCAGAAGGAAGGTCAGAGTCAAGGATAGGAGAAGCTAAGAATTGGTTTACCATTTCTGTAGAAAAGGTTCCTGCAGAAGGAACAAACTTTGCTTCTTCCTTGGGATCTTCTTCTTCTTCTTCTTCTTCTTCTATAAGATGAAGTTCTCCTGTCCTAACAGGAGACTTGTGATCAGAGCTGCTTCTATTTTCTATCTCCTTTGTCCTAGCAGGAGATTCTACTTGTAGTATGGCTAAAGAGGTGTTGTAGGAGGGAGGTTCTGAGTAGCTTTTTGCTAACATAGTCAAGGAATTTGCAGCCATGCCTTCTTCTGAAGTATTCTCCACATCCTCTTCAGAAGCTTTCTTTGTTTCTTCTTCTTCAGCAGGGTTAGCAGAAGCAATATTAATTAGAGAGATTTCCAGGGGTGATTCTTCTTCTGGTTCTTCTTATTCTTCTACACTTCTCCCCTCAGAAGAAACCCTTGCTGGAGAAACTTCTTCTTTCTTGCCTTCATTAATTTCTTCTTCTTCTTCATAAATAAAAGATGCAGGGGGTTCCAAATCTGGGGAATCTAATTTATCTATTTCAGAAGGATCAATTTCCTATACCTTACTTGATCCTCCTTCTTCTGCAGAGATAAAATTCTCCCTTTGTGCCCTCTTTCTTTTTTTGCTGAAGGTCTGAAGCACCACTTTTTGCTTCTTAGACCTTGGGGTAGTAGAGCACTCATTTCTTCCTTCTTCTTCATCCTCAGAATCACTGCTCATAAATTGAGAGGGATCTGGTTTGCTGATATGCATTTTCCTCACATTACTTCTATCAAAGTAAGTAAATTCTTCAATTCTTTCTTCTCCCTCTAGTGAGACTTGATGATGGTTGAAAAGAATGGTGAGAAGCATACCATAGGGTAAGCTTGCATATGCTCTAATTGGATTTGTAGCAGACATCATGGTTCTAAAAATGATATATGAAAGGGAAATGGGTTTTCCAATAAGAAGATGATATAAGACCAGCAGGTCTTGATCAGATACCTTTTCCAGAGTGCCTGCTCTGGGGAGAATTGAATAGTAACAAATTTTGTGGAATAATCTGCAGATTGGAGTAAGCTTGCTAGACAATAGCTTTGAATCAGGTTGACTTAGTACTCTATTCACAACTTCTTCCTTGGTAATGCCAGCAGAAGCATACCAGTGTTCATCATAGAGATGATTGGGACAGTGGAGAAGTCCTAATGTTTCTTCTATTGACTCAGAAGTCAGAACAATTGTGGAACCCTTAAGATCAACTACTAAGGAGTCTCAATCACTCCTATATTCGCTTGCAGAGGCATAGAATGCCTTAACTGGTCTAGGATAAACAACTTCTTTGACTAAGAGAAAATCTCCCCACCCTTGCTTCTTAAGGAAATGGTCAGCATCCCAGCCTTCCTTCTTGACTTTATTCAGTAAAAATATCTTTCCTAGGATGATGGTCTTCCATTCCTACTTCTCATAGAAGTGTAGTTGAATATCCAATCACAAGAAGGGGGGTTGAATTGTGATCTCTTTGAATTTTCTACAAATTTCCTCTAATACTGATTTTTCTCAAGTGTAACTTAGCTAACTATTGGAAGATGACACTCAAGAAGATAGAAATTATAATATGTATAGTATGCAGAAGATATGATTCCTTTATAGGAACTCTTTTGTATGTATCACTTACTTATGTATTAAGTAGGTTTTAAAACAGTTTTATGCACATGTAATCAATATAAAATAAAGAGAGTAATGGTAAGAAGATTGCATACACAGATTTTATATTGGTTCACCTCTTCCAACCTGAGGCTATGTCCAGTCCCTACTTCAAGTAGGAGTTTCTTAATCAACTTTCAGTTTACAGTTTCCTTGGGTACACCTTACCACTAGTATTCTTCTGCAGCCTCTTTAGGCTATTAACAGGTTCCTTCTTCAGCCACCTAAGGCTTCACACCTACTGCAGCTTCTTCTACAGAAGGTACAGACACCAAAAACATTGCAGAAAGCTATCTGCAGGCTTTTTGCTCAACTTATCCAACTACAGCTCTGTAGTACTCTCAACTTACAAGCACAACACACTTTCTCAAAAGACACTCACGGTATTAAGCCTCATTGAGAGTTTACAGAAGATATAAGTAGTGAAAAATTAAATACAAGGCTCAAAATGAATACAATTTAAGCACAACAGAAAAGATGATGAGCCAGCTCTCTCTCAATGAACTCTTGGAAGTATATACTTAGAAATATGAGGAGAGAGAAGTTTTCCAGAAGATTCAGAATGTAATTTGAAGACTTAAGGCTTCTTCTGGAGATTTGGTGTGTGGAAACTTGAAGAGAGCTCCTCTTTTTATAGGAGAAATGAGGAACTAGCCGTTGGAGAGGTTGCTTGCACCTCCAACTAAGTCTGTATGAATTGTCTCTATCAAGTTGCAGTTGTCCTTATCAGTTACAGCTGTCATGTTGACTGGTTGTTTCTTCTGGAAAGGCTTTCTTCTGCAGACTTGAAAACTTGTGGAATTTGTAGCCAGTTCTTCTGTGATCATGTTGTGGTCCTTTATTTATAAGACATAAATTATTTGATTTGTTTTTAACTCAATTGTACCCACAGAAAGGGAAGAAAAAAGTTTGGGTAGATTTTGCTTCTTCTGCAGCCTTACTGTCAACAAGTTTCTTCTGCAAAACAATCTTCTTTCTTCTGTAGAGAGTTGATATAGTCATATGAAGATTGTAGAGAACTTTTGAACTAAATTTTGATAGCTGTATAACAGATAAGCTAAAGAAGTCAAAACTGTGAAGTAAATTGCTTCTTCTACAGGCCCTTTTTGAGAGTGAATCTTCCTTCTAATATGTTGTTGTATTCTTCTAGGCCAATATATCTGTTTATAAGGTCTGAATAGTGATGGACAATCATTTACTACAAAGATTTCCTTTTCTTGTTCTTTGATGTGCTTCTGGTATCTGCAATTAGGTTTCTTCTGCAGACAATGTTTCTTCTGTAGTCATTATTCTTCTTGAACTCCTTTAATAGAAGAATTCTTATGTATCTTCTCAACAGCTTCCTTGCTTTCATTAATATTTACAGTATTTCGAAATTATTGAAAGCTTCTTCTTCAATTTGTCTTAGTTGAGTTCTTTCTTCTGGAAATTGTCATATAACATCTTCTGGTAAATCCTGCCTGTATCTTCTTGACAAACACTCAAGTGAAATCATTAGTTTCTTTTCAATCAGAATTATGACAAGTGAATTTTGCTAGTTTGTCATCATTAAAACCTTATTGGAGGATTCTTGGACCTTACAAGAAGACCTTCAAAAGATCTTTGTTTTGAAATAGATCTTCATTAGTATTAGAATCTTCTTCTAAGGGGTCACTCTCAATGTCACCTTCATTTCTTCTTGAAGACCCTTCTACATCTTCACTAGAAGAAAGACTTCTTTCCACCATTTCCTCATCTTCATTTATGAGAAATTCAGAGCTTTCTTCAGGGGAGCTGCTAGGAGAGGCATCTATCCTTATGGGTATACCTTCTTCATTTCCTTCATTGTTGCTACATTTAGCTACACCTATTCTAATTCTATCAGATCTTCTAATACGAACAACATAAGAGAAAGCAGTACTCTTCACCCTTGAAGATGAAAGAGCTTTGGGAGAAGAGGGTTTGGGAGAGGGAGGTTGGATTTCCAGAACCTCTGTTTGAGGAATTACTTGCAACTCTAGCTGAGGGAGAGCTTCATGGCTGCTGTAAGAGTAACCAGATGCATTGGGGGATGAGGTTTTCTTCTTGTTGGCCATAATTTTTATCCTTATAGTGAAGCTTTGTGAAATAACAGGAGAGAAATGAAAAACAGAGAGGCTTGGAGCTTGAGGAGAGTTGAGAGTAGTGAGAGGTAGAGCTTGAAGATGAATAAGCTGTGATAAGCAAGAAGTGAGTAAGTCAGTAAGTGATGCTCATTGCATAGAGTGGGTTTGAGATATATGCTTCCAACTAGCCATTTGAGAGAGTGAGAGACGAGGAAAGAGGGAAGCTTAACGCGCACACAAGAATTTAGGAATGCAGTTTATGCTTCCAACGGTCAGAAATTTATTTCTATTTTTGTGCAAATACTAGGCTTTCTTTTTGCTTGAGACAAAAGGTTGCTTTTATCTTATTACTCTTGGTAGCCTAGCCGAGTGAGTCAAGTCCCTTTCAAGGTTGACTTCACATTAAAAAATGATTTCCTGGATAAACGTCTTTTAGGATTTCGTGAAGGAGAAAGAGACATTTCCTAGGATTTTGGAAGAAGAGAATGATTTTGATCAACCGGAAGAAGTATTCTGGTTCCCTAAGATTCTAGAAGATGCAGTTTCCTTCTCAAAAGAAGGGGACTCCAGGATTTTTCCAGAAGAAGGATTATTTCTTCCATTCTTCTTTATCAGCTAAATGGTTAATTAATTCCTCACAAAATTTCATGAATATTGCTATTTCAATCTGCACATATGCAATTTTTCCCTAATAAAATTGTATCTATCTTCTACAAGAGGTTTAGTGAAAATGTCAGCAATTTGCATTTTTGTTTCAATAAATTTCAATTCAATTTCATTTTTCTAAACTTGATCTCTTATAAAATGATGTTTTATATCAATATGTTTGATCTGGAATGCTGAATGGGATTCTTGGATAGGTTAATGGAACTTGTATCATCACAGAAGATAGGGACTTTAGAGTACCTTAAACTGTAATATTCCATTTGATGTTTTATTCAAAGAATTTGAGAGCAACAACTTGCTGCTGATACATACTCAACTTCTGGAGTTGATAAGGCAATTGTTGCTTGCTTCTTACAAGACCATGAGATTAGTGATTCTCCCAGAAACTGACATCCACCACTTGTGCTTTTTCTATCCATTCTGTCTCCAGCATAATCGGCATCATAGTAACCTATAAGGTCAATGCTAGTACCCTTTTTGAACCAAAGACCAAGATCAGTAGTTCCAACAAGATATCTAAAAATTCTTTTAACAGCAGTTACATGTGATTCTTTTGGAGAGGATTGAAATCTAACACATAATCCTACAGAGAATAGAATATCTGGTCTGCTAGCTATCAAATATAGCAAGGATCCTATCATTCCTCTATATTCCTTTTTAGAAACTGACTTTTCATTTTCATCTGAATCTAAAATAGCAGAAGGGTGCATAGGAGTGGACATAGGTTTGGCACTTTCCATTTAAATCTTTTTAGAAGATCCTTTGTGTATTTTTCTTGATAAATAAAGATTCCAGTATCTTCTTGTTTAATTTGTAATCCTAAGAAGAACTTAAGTTCTCCCATTAGGCTCATTTCAAACTCTCCTTTCATTAGTTCAGAAAATTCTTAACACATCTTCTCATTTGAAGATCCAAAAATAATGTCATCAACATAGATTTGAACAATTAGAAGATCTTTCTTAGATGATTTTTTTAATAATGTTGTATCAACTTTCCCTCTTGAAAAATAATTTTTCAGTAAAAAATTACTTAAACTTTCATACCAAGCTCTAGGTGCTTACTTAAGCCCATACAAGGCTTTGGTTAGTTTGAAAACATGAGTTGGATGTTTTTGATTTACAAAACCTGGAGGTGGGTGTACATACACTTCCTTATTTATGTATCCATTTAGAAATGCACTTTTAACATCCATTTGGTATAGTTTGAAATTTTAACATGCAGTAAATGCAAGAAGGATTCTAATAGCTTCTAATCTAGCTACTGGTGCAAAAGTTTCATTAAAATCAATACCTTCCTGTTGGTTGTAACCTTAAGCTACTAACCTTGCTTTGTTTCTTGTCACCTTACCTTCTTCATTCATTTTGTTTCTGAATACCCATTTAGTTCCTATGATTGTGGGATCTTCTGGAGGAGGAACAAGGGTCCAGACCTTATTTTTCTCAAATGGGTCTAGCTCTTCTTTCATAGCCTCTATCCATGAATCATCTTCAAGAGCTTCATTGACATTTTTGGGTTCAATTTGAGATAGTAGTGTTGTACTACTTTCATTTCTTCTAGACTGAGACCTAGTTCTTACACCTTTTGGGGTGTTTCCAATAATCTACTCATGAGGATATGCTGGGACTAGTTTCCAACTCTTTGGAAGATATTCTCTGTCATGATTCTGTTTATGAACTTGAGTTTCTGAATCATGTAAGGGATTTTCCTTTTCTAATGGATCTTCTGTAGGTTCTTCTTTGTCAGAAGATACCATATGATATTTATCAGATTCATCATTTGATTCATCTTTATATTTTCCTTGAGAAGATAGGTTAGCATCATTGAAACAACATGCATGCTTTCTTCTATGGTTTGGTTTTTGATGTTGTATACTCTATAAGCTTTTGATGTGGATGAATATGCAACGAAAATACCTTTTTCAGATTTAACATCAAATTTTTCAAGATTTTCTTTGTTGTTTTAAATATAGCAGTCACATCCAAATATATTAAAATATGAAATGTTGGGTTTTCTTCCTTTTCACGATTCATATGGTGTCTTATTCAGTATGCTTCTTATAGTGACTCTGTTAAGAATGTAACAGGAGATGGCAACTACCTCAGCCCAAAAATATTTTTTAATTCCACTATCACTTAAAAGAGTTCTAGCCATTTCTTGGAGGGTTCTATTTTTCCTTTCCACAACTCCATTTTGTTGAGGAGTTCTGGGACATGAAAAATTATGGGAAATTCCATTTTCATCAAAAAATATTTTGAAAGAAAAGTTTTCAAATTACCCTCCATGTTCACTTCTAACAGAAGCAATGTGTTGACAACTTTCATTTTGTATCTTCTTAGAGAAGGTTTTGAAAGCATCAAAAGACTCATACTTGGTGGTGAGGATTAATACCCATGTGAATCTTGAGTAGTCATCCACAATGACAAGTCCATACCTTTTTCCACCTAAGCTAGGAGTTTTAGTAGGACCAAACAAATCAATATGCAACAGTTCCAATATTCTTTTGGTGGATACTACATTTTTGGGATGAAAACTTGAGTGTGTTTACTTACTTTTTACACATGAATCACATACTTTATCTTTATCAAATTTGATTTTAGGCAGACCTCTAACTAATTCTAATTTTGATAGTTTTGAAATAGTTTTCATATTTAAGTGTCCTACCTTTCTATGCCAATCCACTTATCATTTTCAAATGAAGCAAAGCATGTAAAATCAGATAGTTCTTCTAAGCATATACTATAGAGATTTTTGCTTCTTGTTTCAGAAAATAGTACTTTATTGGTGGATGGCTCTCTAATCTCACATAATGTTGGTTGAAACATAACTTCATAGCCACTGTCACGTAATTGACTTATGCTAAGAAGATTATGTTTTAGACCTTTCAAATAATAAATATTATTAATCTGAGCAGAATTGGTCATACCTTTCAAATCAAGCACTCCTTTCTTCTGAACGACTTGTCTTCCATGTTGAGCTTGTTGGTCAGTGGATGCCAACACATCAATAATTCTTGCGGCTCGCTCAACATCCACAGCCATCATGGTTCCTCCTACTGCAACATCTAAAGTCATCTTTGTGTCAGGCCTCAGACCATTGCAAAAGATATTAAGCTGAGCTATGTCTTCAAACCCATGATTTGGACATCTCCTCAATAAGGATTTGAATCGCTCCCAAGCTTCACAGAATGGCTCGTCTGGCCCTTGCCTGAATGTAGAAATATCAGACTTTGCCTTGATATATTTAGAGGGTGGAAAGAATCGGTTCAAGAATTTCTCCTCTACAATACTCCAGCTTGTCAAACTTTGGTTAGGATGAGATTTCAGCCACTCTCTTTCTTTCCCTGCCAAAGAAAAAGGAAACAATCATAAATACAAAGCTTCCATATCTCCCTCATCAAAACCCATAGTTCCTATTAATTCATAGAAAGTAGAGAGATGAGTGTATGGATCCTCATGATCCATTCCCGTGAACTGGTGAGCATAGATCAGGCTTAGAAAAGCTGGCTTCATCTCCAATGATCTTGTGGTAGCTGGAATTGCAATACTCGAGAAATTTCTTGGCCCTTGATGCATAGCATAATCTCCTAATGTTCTTCTTGGAGGTCTTGGATTTTCTTCAGCCATGATTGGTTCAAGAATTGGTTGAGTTGGTGTTGGTTGTGGAGTAGGGGAACTTCCTGGTTCTTCTCCTTGAGTGGTTGCTTGTCTACTTCTTCTTCTTCTACCGTTATTTCTCCTAGTCGTTCTTTCAACTTCCTGATCGAACACCAGTTGATCTGCAGTAGCTTTGCCTCGACGAAGCATATAACACTCAGACAAGGATTAGTACCAAGTAGCAATTAAAACTAAAATAAACTATTAACAAAGAACTAATTACAAAAGTATTCACAATGCTGAATAAGCTAACTAAGAACTTTAAAAGAACACCGTTCCCCGGCAACGGCGCCAAAAATACTTGTTGTGGTGTTGGAAAGCGTACCAATGTCGCAATAGTATAATAGTTTTTAAAGTAAGAGTGTCGAACCCACGAGGAACAAATTTAATCAAACCTCAAAGTTTAGCTTACTAAGTATATATACAAAAGAGGTAGATTGGGTCATGATTGATTTTTATAACAACTAAATTAAAATTTCATGAAAGTAATAAAGAGCAATCTAAAAGTTAAAGAAAGTTCAAGTGGGAGAAGCTGGGATTGAATTTCATCTATCACATTCTTCTGTATTTTGGAAATAAAAAACCTATAGTATTTGAACTAGACAATATTGAAGCACAAGCTAAAATCATTCACACTGATTCCTCCAATGTGAAATCCTTAGAACAACCTCCTAAACACCGATTCCTCCAATGTTTAACAAGTTGCCTAGCATTAAGAAAAGATGTTTTATTGCTATCGATATATCGAAAGCTATTCCTAGCATTTCGACCTATCGAGCATTATCGTCCAAATCAGATTTTCGTAATACGTTCCTGCTACTTCAAAAAATCAAAATCAAGATTGCTACTGAGTTAATAGAATCAAGCATTAAGAATAAAACGAAAATGCCAATATTGAAAAGAAACAGAATTTCTATAGATAAATGAAACCCAAAATACATCCGAGTTTGAATTGATTACTTTCAATCCCAAAATAAAAGCTTAGCTACTCATGGTAGCACTTACAACCCAAAGATGAAGTAGAAGAAATGGAGGCGCAAACCCTAATGGAGCTCCAAAGAGGAAACTTGGAGAAGAGGAGAAAGTCCGGAGTAAAAAAATGTCTTCGATCGCTTCCGTTCTCTTCTTTTAAACTCCTTTAGCAAGCTGTCTGAGTTTGGGCGTTTAAACCTCCATAATGGAGATTTGAGCACCCAGTACTCACATTTAGAAAAGGGGCGCACGTTTAAACCTCTAGAATGGAGGTTTGAGCTCCCAACCATATTTTCAGACAAGATATTGCGCATTTAAACCTCCAAGATGGAGGTTTGAGCACCCAAGCCTATTTTCAGACAAGGCATTGCACGCTCAAACGCTGGTTTGGGCGATCAAGCGCCCAAACTTGCTGTCAAAGCTATCTTTTTCTCCTCTTTTGACTCTAATTGCTTCTTAGCTTTCCCTCCAAGTCTTAATACCTACAAAATATGTACATCCCTCATTAAAATAACATCAAACTCCAGATTTAATTTTAAAACTACATAAAACTAAAATCAAAGCAATAAAAGGGCAATTAGGGGCCAATTTAAGAACAATTATCATCTCAAAGTGCAAAAATCATAGCCAAAAACTACTGATTCTAAGCACTTATCAAAACCAAGCTTTAACTCACTGATATCTTTACAAAACCTATCTTTAGAATGATGATCAGAAGCAAGGTTCAATTGATTAGAAGCAACCCATTATACTTCTAAAGGAACCTAATTGAGGAAAAACCTCAATTTCCCTTGAAAAGAGTTCCTGTAGAGGAAAATCCTTAAGCCCAATACCACCTTAGAATATTTTTGGCTTAAAAAGTGTTTAGAAGCACTTAAACAGATGTTCACTGCATTTTTATAAGGAGAACATTTGATTGAGAAGCTGATAAGTTAACCTTCAGTTTCATTTGAAACTCACTAAATTCCTCACTGTTCATCTTAGCTCTTTCTTGTTGAGTCTCAGAATTAATTTAAGCATTTAAATTACATTCAAGACTTATTATCCTTGGTTTTAATGATTAACAAATAAGATCATATATAAACAGGTTCTACTAAGAAAGGTATTGTTTTGTAGACTGTATTTCAGGATGTAGTGATAAGTGAAAATCATATGATAAATTAGAGCACTTTTTACTTCACTTATCAAGGATAAAATGGTATTTTTGCCCCGAATTAATCCCTTTTTATTTAATATTAGATAAATTGTATTTATTAATCTTAGATTTGAATTTGATGCTATTTTGATAGAAATATTGCTGATTTTTGCAGAATATTGCAAGGATTTGATTTGAAGGAAAGATAGCATTAAATAAGGGAGATATCTGCAAGATTTGAAGTTTAATTGAAGGCAATTAATGAAGATTGGAAGATTATTTGGGAGCAATAATGAAGATTTCACTGCCAATTAAACAAGGATTCTGCAGACAACCTTCCCAATTAAATCCAAGATGCTTAATAAATGCAAAGATTTCATCAAGAAAAGGGAAACAAGGAAAGACAAATCAACCAAAACCAGTCTCGGGGAGAGATCAAGATAAAAAGAGAAAGATTGAAGCTGCAGGACGCATTCTGCGCTTCAACCTGCACTGTAGTGCAAGGTGAACCGCAACTCTCTGGATCCTGCAGTGCACCCTGCGCTGTAGCGCAGGGTGAAGCGCAGATCACACTGATTCTTGCCCTGTTGCCGTTTTTAGATAGATTTCTCCCCAATTTTCTTTGTCTTTCCTTAGCCTATAAATAGGAACCTCTTGCACCAGATCAAGTGTGCACGATTATTGTAATTCAGTCTTATTTCTGTGATAATGTGTTAGGAATATGCACTAGAGACTTATATATTTATGAACATCCATCACTTGTATCATGTTATTTTATAAAGGCAAACTTATTCTTTTATAATATAATTAATTTCCTTAGAATAGTAAGCTCAAACTTCATAAGAAATCAAGTAGATGACTTGATCGTGAGATCTTATGAAGAACTATTCTTAAATAGTCCCTAGTCAAGTATCATCTTAGGACAAAGATGCATTTAGACTAGTATGTGAGTTCATTGATGATCACATCTCAGGGATCATGGATATGAGATATCATATGCTCACATAGGTACACATTAAGAGTAATGGTGTACTGGATAGACCCACCTTAAGAACGTTGCATGGGTTGTTAAATTGATAAGTGTTATATGAAGTCCTTCGACCTAAAATCACTACGATTACTACATAAGGAATTATATGTTTTAACTATCATCAAACGTTACCTGTAACAGAGTAATCATAAAGTTGGTTTTTGGACATATAATAAATTATGTGGTGGAATGTGAGTGCCCTAGATGAGATTTGTCCCTCCTATGTAACAGGAGTTATATCTATAGGCCTCTTGATAAAGTGAGACTGCAAAATGCATGGCCATGCTCAAGAGGATAAATATGAGATATTTATTTTTTGTACAGTCTACTTGGGGATCAAGAAAATATAAATTGAACTATACAAGGTTGACACAATCCATGCCCTTGTGTTCAATTAGATATTTGGACAAATGGACAGATCATATAAATTATTATCATAAAATAGGATTTATCAAAGTTGTTGATAATCTCAATATTTGGATAGTGATGTGTTGCTAGATACCGCTCACTATTTATGATATTAAATATAAAAGGGTTTTATTTTAATATTATAACCAAATATTAAAAGCCTATTGGGTCACACACATACAACAAGCCACTAGGAAAGGATAATAATTCTAATTTAATTTAATTAGAATTATAACATAATGGGCCAGACCCATTAGTGTGAGGGTTAAGTGAGTGAGGGGGTAAAACCCTAGCCACCACTCTATAAATAGAGCATAAGATGCACTACCCCAGATAGATATGAGCAATCGCTTCTTACTTTCTAAGGCTACTAGCAGAACTGAGGAGGGTTTCCTAGTCCGACTGTTGGCGTGGACACCACTAGAGACGTGGCTGCTATTGCCTCGTTCATAATCCTAATAAGGTACGACCTTTTGTTTGAATACCTTTTATGCCTTGATTCGTGTTTTCTCAAAACGATTATAACAAGGGAGGGAATCCATTTATTTCCGCTGCACCCTGACCACATGCTTGATTCCCTTCAATTGGTATCAGAGCTTTGGTTTGTGATAAACACGTTTTAGGCTTTTAATCTTGTGAAGATTATGCTTTTTTGTTGTTTTTCTGCTGAAAAACGTAGCGCTGATATCTGGGCTGCAACCTGCGCTGCAGCGCAGACTGGAGCCCAGTTTACGTATTTTCGATTTTGATACTTGCGCTTCACCTACGCTGTAGCGCAGGTGAAGCGCAGCTTTTAGAATCAGTTTATTTTATTCCCTTTATTGATTGTTTCATATGAGATGTATATATGTTTATATGTTATAATGTTGGAGGGTCCCATGGAACATGAAAGAGTTCATGTCTTGGGCGTCGAAGGGTTCAATTGTTGAAACCTTGTCTCGACTCAAATATTGGCTGCGATAAACATGCCACTTATCAATTTGCTGACAAGAGCGTATTCAAATGATACGAGGGACTTACTCGTTTATCGGTTCGTGAAGTATTCGTTTGATGCGAGACACTTATTGATGATTGGTTGAGTGTTTATCAAATCCAGTTTTTGTTTTGAGACACTGCGTAATGTTTTATTTTGTATGCGCGTAATCAAACCTCGCTTAATATATATACATCTTATTATATCACTCGTTTTACAATCAATGGATGTTGAATTTACATGATGATTGGTTATGGCCTTAGTTGTTTTAATTTAAATACGACCTGTGTGTCGTGCCTTACCTCTTAACCTTCCTCTTGTAATTCTCTTCTCATCTCTATCCCCTCGTATGTTAAACGAGGTTTCTTCTTGTTATGTAATGTAACCGGGAGGACATGGAGCATGGATTCAGTGGGAGATTTGGAGAGCTCAAGATTATGTACAAGATTATATAATTGATGTAATTTTGTATTTGGTTTTAGGAGGCCATAACCATATCATGTGTGTTTGTATGAGATGCATGCTTGTATGTTAAATGGTTTAACAACGAATAAAATTAAAGCGATCAAATCCCTCAATGCTTATTATGCCTTCCAATGAATGACGCTCGTCAAGGCTAGAATCGATGAAGAGTGGGTCTGCTAAAGTAGGGTACCTTTATATATTTTAGTGAGGCGTGATAGGATAAAAGTAATATCCGATTGTCAACCATTGGGTTATGATTGGGTATATTCAATAGGATTGAAAAACCTAAAGGCACTAGTATTAAGTCATGTTTTGCCTTCCAATGTATGGCACTCGTCAAGGCTAGAATCGATTAAATGTGGGTTTGCTAAAGCAGGGTGCATTTATCTACTTTAGTGAGGCGCAATGGGATAAAAGTAATATCCAACTGTCAGCCATTGGGTTTTGACTTAACTAGGTACATTCAATAGGATTGAAAAACCTAGAGGCACTAAGTTAGGCATTAATTCATAAGATGAATTAGAATAAGAGTTATTCACCTAACTATCCAAGAGTTGTATGAGATACAATTGGAAAGCGTGTTCCTACCTAAATAACCTTTTCTTAAGTGATCAGCTAAAGCTGACTTAAAATTAGGTGAAATATGGATCTTGGCCCACTAGAAAATCTGGTGATGGGATTTTCTGATTCTTTATATTGAGGGTACTTGTTTTGAATCAAAATAGTGGGAGACATATTTATTTAAAGACCTTATTAAATATGTTTGTTATATGATACTTACGTGCATAGCAACGAGCACAACAAGTAACTTTTATTGCGATCTGTCCTTGAGAAGGACAAACTATTTGGAATTAACTTTCTAGACTGGTATAAGACCTAAGGATTGTCCTTAGGAAAGGTTGTATGTCCTGGAAAGGCCTATTCCTGAAACACCCGCTGCAAATACTTCGAAAGCTGACAAGGATGCTTTTAGAAAGCATCTGGATGTTACTCTCGATGTAGGTTGCCTTATGCTTACTACCATGAATGCTGAAAACAGCATGAGAACATGGAGGCGTACAAAATGATTGTACACTTAAAAGACTTTATCAAGGACAAGCTAGGCTTGAATGATTTGAAGTCTCAAAAGCACTTTATCAATGTAGACTGGCAAAGGGAACCCCTGTTGGTGCTTATGTACTCAAAGCAATTGGGTACATTGAAAACCTAGAAAGGCTTGGATTCCCATTAGGCCAAGGGTTAGCCATTGATCTTGTCCTGCAATCGTTGCCGGACAGCTGTAGTCAATTCGTCATGAACTACAACATGAATGAATTTGACAAACCACTGCCAGAATAGCTAAGCATGTTAAAAACACCTGAGCAAAACATTAATAAAGGTGAAGGGAAGGCCATATTGATGGTCCAACCTGGAAAGGGCAAGGGCAAGAAGAAGTTCAAGAAGCCCTATTTCAAACCAAAGGACAAAGGCAAGAATAAGCCTAGTACCTCTGATTTGAAGCCTATGGCGGGATAGCTAAGGAAGGAAAATGTTTCCACTGTGGCCAAATCAGGACATTGGAAACTGTGTAAAGTACCTGGAGGAGATCAAGAAGGGAAGTGAGACTTCCGCTTCAAGTATCTATGTTATAGAAGTCAATTTACCTACTACTGCACCTTAGGTATTGGATACCGGATGTGGATCTCACATTTGTGTGAATATGTAGGATCTAAAAGGAGTAGGTCATTGGCTAAAGGAGAAGTCGACCTACGTATGGGAAATGGAGCAAGAGTTGCTGCCTTAGCCGTAGGAACATATTATTTTTTGCCAACTGAACTAGTTATTGAACTAAATAATTGTTATTTTTTGCCTACTATTAGTGGGAATTTTAATTCCGTTTCTTGTTTAGAAAAGAGTGTTTTTATAAAGAACAATTCAATTTATTTGAATGATATGGTTGTGCAAAGTTGAACAATATGTTCTTGACATGGAAGTGCCTATCTATAACATAAGGGTCAAAATAAATGGTTTGAACTCGACTTATCTTTGGCATTGTTTCTTAGACCACATAAATGAGAAATGCATATCCAAACTCCACCAAGATGGTTATTTAGACTCATTTGATTTAGAATCAATTGAGATATGTGAATCTTGTTTATTGGGAAGATGACAAAAAAAACCCATTCATCAGAAAAAGGGTGAAAGGGCCGGTGATCTTCTTGGTCTCATACATAGTGATGTATGTGGGCCCATGGGCACAATGGCTAGAGGGGGTTTTCAATACTTCATCACTTTTACTGATGATTTAAGTAGATATGGATTTGTGTATCTGGTGAAACACATATCTGAGTCCTTTGAAGAGTTCAAGGAATTTAAGAATGGAGTATAAAACCAACTTGGCAAGACTATTAAAACACTTCGATAAGATCGAGGTGGAGAATACTTGAGCCAACAATTTGATGACTATCTAAAAGAGTGTGGGATAGTATCCCAACTCACTCCTCCTGGAACACCTCAATGGAATGGAGTTTCAGAAAGGAGAAATCGAACCCTATTGGATATGGTTCGATCCATGATGAGTCATTTTGATCTCCCCGACTCCTTTTGGGGTCATGCTTTGTTAACAACAGCCTTCACACTAAACCATTTTTCATCTAATGCTTTCATAAAGACACCATATGAGATATGGACTGGGAAACGACCTAGTATGTCTTTTATGAAGATTTGGGGTTGTGAACCTTATGTGAAACTCCAAGTTTCAAATCTGTCTTTAACAAAATGAGTGGGAGGAAAGTAGAACTTGAAGAAATTCAAGTACCACAGAGTAGCAATGAGCCAATAATGGAACAAGAGCAGATACCACAAAGTGTTGTGGAGCCACCTGCTCAAGTAGTGCAAGACTTGCGTAGGTCAGACAGGGTACGTCACCAACCTGAGAGATATGGGTTCCATGTGTCTCAGGAAGGCGATGTATTGCTAATGGATCAAGATGACCCAGTGACTTACCAAGAAACTCTTTTGAATCCAGAATCTGAGAAATGGCTTGATGCCATGAGAACTGAAATGGATTCCATGTACACTAACAAGGTATGGACCTTGATTGAGCCACCCGAAGGGATAAAACCCATAGGGTGCAAGTGGGTTTTCGAAAGGAAACTGACATGGATGGTAATGTAAGTACCTTTAAAGCACGATTGGTGGCTAAGGGTTTCACGCAAATTCATGGTGTAGACTATGATGAAACCTTTCTCCCAGTTGCCATGCTCAAATCTGTTCGGATCTTGCTTGCTATTTGCAACTTACCATGATTATGAAATCTGGCAAGTAGATGTCAAGACAGCCTTCCTGAATGGAAGCCTTCTTGAAGATGTGTATGTGATACAACCTGAAGGTTTTTATTATACCTAAAAATATGTAAGTTGCAACGATCCATTTATGGATTAAAGCAAGCTTCTAGAAGCTGGAATCTTCGTTTTGATGAAGCTGTTAAGAAGTTTGGTTTCATTAAAAATGAAGATGAGCCTTGTGTCTGCAAGATGGTTAGTGACAGCATAGTGGTTTTTCTGGTTTTGTATGTAGATGACATACTCTTCATAGGAAATGACATTCCTACCCTTTAGTCTGTAAAGATTTAGTTAGGAAGTTATTTTACTATGAAAGATTTGGGCGAAGCAACCTATGTGTTAGGTTTCAAGATCTATAGAGATAGATCTGAAAGATTACTTGGCCTAAATCGAAGTACATGCATAGACAAGGTGTTAAAATGTTTTTAACACGCAAGATTCTGATAAAAGGAATTTTGCCTATGTCACATGGTATAAGCCTATCTAAGGCTCAATCTCCTTCCAGTAAAGGAGAGATCGCATGAGTAAGATTCCTTATGCATCTGCTATAAGGCCTATCATGTATTCCATGTTATGTACTCGACCAAACATATCATATGCTCTAAGCATGACTAGCAGATACCAATCTGATCTTGGTGAAGGTCACTAGACAATAATCAAGAACATCCTTAAGTACTTGAGAAGAACTAAGGATTCATTCTTGATATATATATATATATATATATATGGAAGTGAGGAAGAGCTACTTGTAAAGGGTTACACTGATGCTAGCTTCCAAACCGACAAAGATGATTAAAGATCGCAATTAGGTTATGTGTTTTGTTTGAATGATGGCACTGTGAGCTAGAAAAGTTCGAAGTAAGAAACAGTCGCTGTTACAAACCCATTAAACCCCTTGTGCAGCAGAAGCATGAAGGGCACACTAGATCATTAGGCATAATGGTTATGTCTGAATGTCTCTAGTGCAAGTGGGAGATTGTTAGGAATATGCACTAGAGACTTATATATTTATGAACATCCATCACTTGTATCATGTTATTTTATAAAGGAAAACTTATCTTTTAGAATATAATTAATGTCCTTAGAATAGTAAGCTCAAATTTCATAAGAAATCAAGTAGATGACTTGATCGTGTGATCTTATGAAGAATTATTCTTAAATAGTCCCTAGTCAAGTATCATCTTAGGACAAAGATGCATTTAGACTAGTATGTGAGTTCATTGATGATCACATCTCAGGGATCATGGATATGAGATATCATGTGCTCACATAGGTACACATTAAGAGTAATGGTGTACTGGACAGGCCCACCTTAAAAACGTTGCATGGGTTGTTAAATTGATAAGTGTTATATGAAGTCATTCGACCTGAAATCACTACGATTCCTACATAAGGAATTATATGTTTTAACTATCATCAAACGTTACCTGTAACAGGGTAATCATAAAGTTGGTTTTTGGACATATAATAAATTATGTGGTGGAATGTGAGTGCCCTAGATGGGATTTGTCCCTCCTATGTAACAGGAGTTATATCTATAGGCCTCTTGATAAAGTGAGACTGCAAAATGCATGGCCATGCTCAGGAGGATAAATATGAGATATTTATTTTCTGTACAGTCTACTTGGGGATCAAGAAAATATAAATTGAACTATACAAGGTTGACACAATCCATGCCCTTGTGTTCAATTAGATATTTGGACAAATGGATAGATCATATAAATTATTATCATAAAATAGGATTTATCAAAGTTGTTGATAATCTCAATATTTGGATAGTGATGTGTTGCTAGATACCGCTCACTATTTATGATATTAAATATAAAAGGGTTTTATTTTAATATTATAACCAAATATTAAAAGCCTATTGGGTCACACACATACAACAAGCCACTAGGAAAGGATAATAATTCTAATTTAATTTAATTAGAATTACAACATAATGGGCCAGGCCCATTAGTGTGAGGGTTAAGTGAGTGAGGGGGTAAAACCCTAGCCACCACTCTATAAATAGAGCATAAGATGCACTACCCCAGATACACACGAGCAATCACTTCTTACTTTCTAAGGCTACTAGCAGAGCTGAGGAGGGTTTCCTAGTCCGGCTGTTGGCGTGGACACCACTAGAGACGTGGCTGCTATTGCCTCGTTCATAATCCTAATAAGATACGACCTTTCGTTTTAATACCTTTTATGCCTTGATTCATGTTTTCGCAAAACGATTATAACAAGGGAGGGAATCCATTTATTTCCGCTGCACCCTGACCATATGCTTGATTCCCTTCATAATGCACCAAAGCTAATTTTAGTGTAGGAGAGGAGGAGCGCTTCACAAGGATTGAAGATGGTGACAGCATCTTCGGTGGTTTGTATGGCTACCTTGTGTAGTTAGCTTTCCATTAGGATTGAATGTAATTGATTTTATCCCTAAGTGTATGTAAACTCTATATTATTATTTCCTGAGCTCTCTGTCTATAATATTGGTAATCTTATTCTGTGCTTAATTCCTAACTTCCGCGCTTGCGCCGTAGTTATAGGCTAGTTTCGACTAGGATTGAGGATGGGGGAGCAGATTCTGAAGAAACCCAAACTCTGATTGAATAAGAGGACTCTGTACTCTGTGACCGACACATGAGCGTTACTAATGAGTGATGGGTAGTGACAGTACTCTAGCGAAGGGCGTTTACAGGATTAGGCCTTAGTATCGATAGCAAAGGATTAGTTGATTGTCAATCCAGGACCGACACATGGATGTATCCTGATGAGTGATGGGTAGTGTGAGTACTCTAGTGAAGGTGCGTCTACAGGATTAGGCCTCGTTTATCAATTAGTTCTTTTACAAACGGAATAAAAAGAAAGCAAAATAAGCCGAGGGTAAGTCTGTCTCCTGGGAGAGCCCGCATGGATTACCTTTGAGTGTGTGAGGCCGCTGGTAACTCGGGGTCTTAGAAATATAGTTTGTCTACAGTATTATAGAGTAAACCTAAAATAATAGATAGTTTTTACATGCACAAAGGGTGTGATGATATGAAGTTCAATCCTAATCCAAGTAAAGTGTCTCTAACTCTTCCTTTCTAATTCATTAATTATTAAATTTCAGTTTACAATTTCCGCAACAATATTCTCAAAACCATTGTTTTCCCTTGATAAATAGATCACGAGTATACGTGAATTGACCGTTCCCTGTGGATATGATATCTTTCTTACTATTATACTACTGGATTTTTGGTTCGCTTTCCAGAAACCCATCATGTAGTAATCATCTGAAGCCTAGAAGACAGCAAAGGAAGAGGAAATCCAAAAGATAGATGAAGCAAATCTGAGCAACAAGAAACTGAAAAAGCTATGGTAGATTATCTGCAGAAAAGCACAGAAAGTGAAGAGAAGAAGAATCTCAACTATCTGAAGACAAGCTTGCGTCTGAAAGGTAACTATCATCTGAAGACTTGAAGACAAACTGAAGACTTGACTCTGTCTGAAGAGTGACTATCCTCTGAAGACTTGAAGACAAACTGAAAACTTGATTCCGTCTGAAGAGTGACTATCATCTGAAGACTTGAAGACAAACTAAAGACTTGACTCCATCTGAAGAGTGACTATCATCTGAAGATTTGAAGCTGATTTGAAGAACTCTGTATATCTGAAGGTTGAATGTGTCAGAATCAAGAATTGACCTCTTGAAGACGTTGCTAAGTGTGAAGAACACTCTACCCAATGAATTACTCATTTCAGCACAAAAATCAGAACTACTTTCTTGCCTCGTTCAAAAGGTTAGCACAAATAAGGAAACTCTGCAACTACTGCTGCACCTGCAACGAAAAGCACTGCATGCGCAGACCTACTGCATCCACTGCTGCCCAGAACGTATCAGAAGACTGAACAAGAAATTGACAAAAGATATCTGGACCAAGTATACTCATTTCAAGTAATCATCTCCAATAGGAAGAGACAAAGAAGAACAGAGCTGTGATCATCTAAAGAAAAGAAGAAGTAATTTTTGCTAGAAGAAAGGAACTTGCTGAAAGTATCCTTAGTGAGAAGAACTAAGAAATGATTGAAACAATCATCTGAGATAAGCATGTGAAGATTAAAACCTTCTGAACACATACTCTCTGAACAAGATGATGAGATATATCAGACTATCTGAAGACATGAAGACTTTCAAATCTGACTACGTGGACGAATCTCAAATTACGGGAAGTCTCAACAAAGGCAAAGACCATATGTTCAACAGCTAGAATATTATTCAAATATTCTTAAGAAAGAAGAAGGAGAAAACGTCAGAAGCTCAGAAGCTAAGCAAAAATGAAGATAGCACAAATTGAGCAAAATGACAAATCTAACGGATATCTCCTCACACTCACATAAAAGAAAGGTGAAAGAACAAGAAGATGCAGAGAGAGAAAAGAAGTATCTACTTATTAAAGGAAAATCTCTCAAGGTTAAAGAACTCATCTAAAAGTGTGCCAGAGCTAAGCTATCTGCACACATACTCTGCTTAAGAAGAAGCAACCGTTTAAGAAGTTATTTCACAACGGCTATACTGAGCCAAATCACTTCTTCTCAACGGTAACCAAAAAATCTTCAACGACTATATTTCCAGAACTTATAAATAGTCCTAAGAAAGTCTTTGAAGATGCTGATCTGCCTATGGTTGAACCTATTATAATATATGATCAGTCAGCCAAGATCCTAGAATCTAAATTGACAAACCCACGGTTAAGTGGTGAGAATGTAATCCAGGACTGCCAATGGTCAATCTCAAGAGAGAACCTGCTAAAGCTCAAACCATATCTTATTAAGCCAACTCTCTGAAGAAGAAAAATACAGAGAAGAACCCAATTAGAAATTCATACACTTATCTCTCTGTAACATCCTTATACTTAGAATTATCCATTGTATCCTGAGTAGTACTCAGTTAACCCTTAGTATAGGAAGAATCTGAGTTTATGTTTCTTAGAAACTTAAACTTAGTAAACACTATATGTGTCTGAGAGCCTGGAGAGGTTTGGTGGAAGAAAGAATACTTGTTGTTGAGCCTGAAGAGGCTTGTCTGTAAAATAATACTGCATATGTTGCCTGGAGAGGTGGTCGAAAACAAAGGAATACTTGTTGTTACGCCTGAAGAGGCTATGGTAAAAGAATACTTGTATTTGTCTTCAGATAGTGGAAAATCCAGTGGTGGTTTGCCCTAGGACTGGATGTAGCTCACTGGGTTGGTGAGTGAACCAGGATAAATTCGTGGCTAAGTCTTCTTTCCCTTAATCTCTGTTAATTCAGTTTATCAGTTATTTTGAAAGTTATTTTAAATATCAAAACTTATCTTTAAACCAATGTATTTTTAATAAAACTGTACTTGCGTCTGAAATCAGTTCAGAAGGTACAAATGAACTTGAGATGATCCCTATCGTCTTAAGTATTTCAGAAACTGATCTTTAAAGATCCTCTGAAATAACCTTCTGAAGTGTTTCAGGTTTTTCCAAATAACTCAGTTTGTAAATCAGAAGATAAATTACTTGTATGTCAATATCAACTATATTCAAACCTCTTGTTGTGTCCTTGATGTTTAATAAAATCCTTTTTAAACAAAGTTCTGATAAACATCTTTTTATCCTCTGAAGTGATCTTAGAAACTGTAACAGCTTTATCATCCTTATCATATCACTGAAAAACTTATTTTCTTATCTTCCACAAATCTCTGATAACTTTAATTATCTTTCAATTAAGTTTTTCATCACAATTTATCTTAATTCATTTGATGTTTTAAAATGGTTTCCAAAATTTTCTTAAGTCTTTAAAACAGTATTTAACCCTCTTCTAGTGTTTCCTGTGGTCCTAACATTTCTCACTCACTCATTTTCACTTGTACTATGTTTTTCTACAAAAATCACCCAAGCTCATCTCTCCCAAATCTCTATGATAATGAGGATAAAAAAAGTTGTCAATAAGAAAGTAAGACCTTTCTTCATTGTTCCTAAAGGAAATTCCTCTTAAGAAGAGTCACACACTTCAAGTGACTCATTAGTTCCTCCAAATGAGGTACTGAATATACAACCTTCACCACTCTTCCTTCATTGTCTCCTAAGCCCAGTACTTCATCTAAGCCAGAACCTACTCCCTTCTCTCAATCTGCCTTATTAAGGAGATCCCAGAAAGTATTATTTGGAATTATTAAGACCTACACTAGGAAGAAGAAGGAGAAGAATATTATCTTAGATGACATAGAGTCAGAAGAACCTGTTAAAAAAGTACAATCTGGAGTAGAGGAAGCAACCTCAAAAGAGAAAGGAAAATGGGTTACTGAGGATATAAGAGAAGAAGAAATGGTAGAAGAAAATACCTACCAGGCTGAGAAGGAAGATAAAGGTACTATCTAAAGTCTTTAGAAGATGGAGACCTATTTGAGAATTTATAAATTCTCAATGATTACAAGGAGAGGTGGAAAATGAAAGGGATTGTAACTAGGAGAATACATTATCTCCAAGATATCATCAACTGTGGCTGGAGGCTAGAGATTTTCATAAAGATGATGAGATAGGTAAATTACTTCTTGATTAAGGAACCAACCTATCCTAAACTAGTTAGATTATTCTACGCAGTAACCTCTAAGTTTGAATCTGATGGGAAATCCTTGGTGGTGGACTTAAAAGGAAGGACTTTAGTGTTGACTCCTGAGTACATAGCTTTGGCCCTAAACCTACCAGAAGAAGGTCATTGATAAGTGCATAGAATTAGTAGTTTTTAGGTATAATTTTAGCACTTTGAGATGATAATTATTCTTAATTTGGCCCTTAATTGCCTTTTTATTGCTTGATTCTAGTCTTAGTTAACTTTTAATTTAAATTGGAGTTTTGAAGCTATTTTGATGAGGAATTTGACTTTTTGCAGGTTTTGGAAAAGGAAATTAAATTTAAGAAGCAACTAGAGAGAAAAAAATTGCCCAGATGCCTATTGTCTGAAGGCGCGCTCGAGCGCACAGATGGTGCGCTCGAGTGGACCCATTGTCTGAAAATGAGCCCTTCATTGAAGGCGCGCTCAAGCGCACATGTAGTGTGCTTGAGCGCACTATTCTCTGAAGTTCCTCAAGGTCTCTGAATGTGCACTCGAGCATAAAGGTTGCGCGTTCAAGCGTATAACTCTTGTCTGAAATTTCCTTACAGCTAAATGTGCGCTCAAGCGCACATGTAGTGCGCTCAAGCGCACATGTAGTGCGCTTAAGCGCGCACGTATCTTCCCTCAGACTCTTACGCAATATAAAAGGAAAAAAAAAGAGGGATCTGAACAGAGAGAGCATGGCGGCACAACATAGACTTTATCCTCTTCTCCAAGTTTCTCCTTCTTCCATCTCCTCCGGTTCTCATCTTTTGGCTAGCCTTCCTCCATGAGTGGCTAACCTCCTCATTCGGGATTGAACGAAGTTTTCGAACTCTGATGTATTCAGTTTAGGTTCTTGTATTTTACTTTCATTTGACATTGTTAGTTTCATTTTATATTAACACTTGAATCTATTTTACGAGATAGTTCTTGTTATAAAATCTTAGTCTTGACCGGAAGGTATTTCTTTGATTTTGAACTAAATGTTTATACTCGGTGGGTTTAATATACTAGGAATAGATATTGATCTATCGAATGCTTTTGGATACTTGTTTTTAAAGCTGGAATATATGTTTGAATATGCGAGGAATCAATATTCATGGGTATTATTCTTAGGGTCTCTAGGTGTGAGGGATCGACCTAGGCGACTTTAGTGTATCACATCAATGATAATGAAATCATAAATACAGGAACTAACAGAATACTGAGGAGGGAGATCGAAGAGTTCAATCCCGATTTTATAAATTTGCTTTTGAAACCATTTTACTGCTTTGTCTAGTTTATGACTTGTGTTATCAAACTTTTCACAAAAACCAAATGCAAATTTCAATTTTCTTGTGTAAATACTTAGTGAACTAAATTGTGTTGAGTTAATAGTAGTTCGAGTTTCTCGTGGGTACGACAACCCTTACTTATAAAATTATTATACTGCTACGGTATTGGTACGCTTGCCATTACGCTAACAGTCATGAGCCAGAACTTTATGATGATTGGTTGTACTCAAAGGCTGAGACAATCAAGGAAGAGGTGCTGAGTAAGGTGCTGAAGAGTGGAGCTTCAAGCCTCAAGTCAAGCTAGCTAAACCCTCTCTACAGACTCATACTTAGTATATGTTGTCATGCATTCTTTCCTAGATCCAGATCCTAAGAAAGGGTCACAGACCAGGACCTGCTTCTCATTCACCATATCCAGCATGGTAAGAAAATCTCCCTTTCTTACAATATCCTCAGAGAATTAATAGCTTCTGCTCACCCTCTCAAAACCTTCACTTCACTCCCTTATGGAATGCTCCTCACAAGAATCTTCAAGTACTATAGTGTGCCTCTAGATGGAGAGGAGATGTATGAAGATTTCCAATATTTTGGAAAAATAAATATTGAGAAGATGAATTTGGTAAGGAGAATACCAAATGTTGAAGAAAGTAGCAAAGAAGAAGAAGAAGAAGAAGAAAGAAGTAAAAATCAAAGAAAAGGGTGGAAGAAATGTGTTCTCCCATTAAGATATTTGAAAGGAATAGGAAAATAAGCCTAGAAGGAGCTTCAGAAGCAGAGCATTCTTCAGAAAAAGCAACTACTTCTAAAGAACTGATGGAAGAAGATAAGTCTGCTGAGGCAACACCTATTACTTCTTAAGAGAAAACTGAAGAAGCAAAGGGTGTATTCAACATGGATGATGATCCTGAAGTTGGCTGGATGTCTCTAGAAGGGGGGTTGAATAGAGACTTGTAAAAATTGATTCCTGAAAAACTTAAGGTCAAACTGAGCTTAGTTCTCAAGGTCAGCAGCTCTGAGTCTCAGATTGACTTGGCAAGGACAAATTAGTGAAGCTCAGATTATACGTAATAGAAAGACTTAAAGTTTAGCTTTGATAATTTTGTTATAGTTGAGATTAAGTTCAACTCAGTCTATTGAATGAGTTTAGCTTAACTTTAGTAATTTGTAAAACAATTGTAAGTGAGCAAGGTAGAGAGAAGAGTTGCACAGAAAGTTATCCTGGTTCACCCACTCCTTGGGCTATATCCAGTCCTCACAACCTTATGAGATTTCCACTATGACAACCTTGTCAATTACAAGTATTCCTTTCTGCCTCTCCAGGCTCACCCTCACAATAAGCTTAGGAACCTCCTAACTTGGATGAGATCCAAGTATTCTTTACCTTGCCTCTTTAGGCTCTTACACTGATCACACTGAGTCTAGGCTCCTCCTAACTCAGTTGAGACTATTACAAAGATTGATAGAGTAGAGATGATGTTTGACTATCTTAGGCTACGTTCAAGGTACGAGTATATAGTGAGCTCAACTAGGTGTTTCTCTTTCTAAGAGTTACAAGCAAATGATAAAATATGAAAGAGAATATGTGATACAGACTTAAGATGCACTCAAGGATAGTTGAGATTGAGTTGAGCTTGACTTGAGATTGAGTTGAGACGGATAAGTCAGAGAATATTCAGTAGTGTCTCACACAGTGCTTTGACTTGAGTTCCATCTTTTATATCAAATGAGACTAGCTGTTACTAGCCGTTACAAGAGAGAGAGAATTTGCTTTTCACTTTTTTGACACCGGCTCAGGTCTGCTCTGATGTGCTTTACAGCAGTTGCAGTGTACTTGTATTGACCTTTCTTTTAACTTCTGGAGCATGTGTCTGAAGCTGAGTCTCTGTCTGAGTCTCAGTTACATGGCTTAGTCTCATCTTCATATCTGAGTCTCAATCTCTTTTGTGCAACTTACTTTTAGTTTGAGTCTTTCTTTCCAAGCTCATTCTTTACTTGGTCATCTGAGTCTCAGCTTAGCTGTGTGTCTGAGTCTCTGTCTCTGTCTCACATCCTTAGCTCTTGTAGTCTTTTTTTTCTCTTTGACCTTGTCTCAGTGTGTGAGCATTTTGCATCTTTTGGTTTTATGATTTTGATTCTTATACTCTTCAGCTTCGTTCTTCTTTTTGAATCTTAAGTATTTATTCTTTGTATGCAGCTTGATTCAGCGTCTCAGCTTGCCTTTATTCAATAAAAAATATCCTGTAATGTATGGATCTAAGAGCTGCAGGCACATGAGCACACAATTTGTAAAACTTAACATCTTAGATATACTTCTTTGCTTTTTCACTTTTGATGGTTTGATCTCATTAAAATCCTTAGGGAGTGAGTTTGTCTTAACAGATCCCTCTTATCATGTAGAACAGATCTCGAAAGATTCTGATGAGGAGATGGCAATTGATGCTTTAACACAAATTGTTACTACCTATGATGAGGTTTCTCCCATCTCTGATGCTCTAAATGTAGATGCAACTATTGAATCTATTTTGGAAGATCTAAGGGAAGAAGGACATGTGGTTGAAGAAGGTTCATAAGAAGAAAGAGTAAGAGAAAAAGGATTAGGAAGAAGAAGAAAAAAATGTCTCTCCAGTTAAAAATGAGGAACTGCTTATCTATGATGAAGACAATGAGGTCAACAGAGAAGAAGTTATTAATGACACACCTCATCCTCCTCCTAATATTGGTACATCACTTAGTACTTTTGATACCAATATTATTAAAAATTCTTTGCCACTCTTATGTTGGATGTCTCCCACTTCCCACAACTTGAATTAGTCCAAGACCCTTTACCTGTTGTTTCTGACTTTGGGTCTATAGGAACTTATGTTGAGTCCAAGACCCTTTACCTCTTGTTTCTGACTTTGGGTCTATAGGTACATTCATCAAATGGAGAGTGAACTAGTGGAGATCTCTGTTCACAAAGAGCAACCATGCTCTTCTCAACTTGCTGCTTCTAAAGAAGAATATTTCAAAAAGAACAAGGTTGAAAAACAATTGAGGAAGATAAAAGAAAATATGAAAAGGCTATTTGAAAATGATGGCGTGTTGCAAGCTACAACAAATGACATCATTGAGAGGATGGTCCAACAATAATTTTGGATCAATAATTACTTGCCGCCAGTAATTGCACCAACAATGGCTCCCATGCCATTTGTGTCTTTCAATCCTCTTCCTGTTATCTGATAAGTGCTTAGAATTAGTAGTTTTTAGGTATGAATTTAGCACTTAGAGATGATAATTGTTCTTAATTTGGCCCCTAATTCCCCTTTCATTGCTTTGATTTTAGTTTTATGTAGTTTTAAAATTAAATTCAGAGTTTGATGCTTTTTTAATGATGAATGTATATATTTTGTAGGTATTAAGACTTGGAGGGAAAGCTAAGAATCAAATAGAGTCAAAAGAGGAGAAAAAGGTAGCTTTGGCAGCAAGTTAACGCGCGTTTGAGCGCGCAAAGCTTTGTTTGAAAGCAAGCTTGGGCGCTCAAACCTCTATTCTGGAGGTTTAAACGCCCAAATTTCAGACAGCTTCCTGAATATGCTTAAAAGAGGAGCACAGAAGCTATTTAAAAGGACTTTTCGACTTTTTAAAGCTCTCTCTCTTCTCCAAGTTTCCTCTACTAGGGTTTGCGCCTCCACCCCTTCCAACTCCATCTTTGGGTTGTAAGTGCTACCATGAATAGCTAAACTTTTATTGTGGGATTGAATGTAATTGATTCAAACTCAGATGTATTTTGGTTTCAGTTATTTATAGAAATTTTGTTTCTTTTCAATATTGGCATTTTCGTTCTACTCTTAATGCTTGATTCTATTAACTAAGTAGTAATCTTGATTTTGATTTCTTGAAATAGCGGGAACGTATTTCGGAAATTCGATTTGGACGAGAATGCTCGATAGGTTGAAATGCTAGGAATAGGTTTCGATGTATCGATAGCTTTAAAACATCTTTTCTTAATGCTAGGCAATCTGTTAAATATCTGAGGGATCAGTGTTTAGGGGATTGTTCTAAGGATTTCACATTGGAGGAATCGGTGTGAATGATTTTAGCTTGTGCTTCAATATTGTTTAGTTCGAATACTATAGGTTTTTGATTTCCAAAATACATAAGAGTGCGATAAATGAAGTTCAATCCCCAACTCTCCAACTGAATATCTTTTACACTTGTTGTTTTCTTTTAGACTTTGTATGCAAATCACATTTTCATTACAAATCAATCATGACCCAATCTATTTCTTTTGTATATATACTTAGTGAGCTAAACTTTGAATTTTGATTGAATCCGTTCCTCGTGAGTTCGACACTCGTACTTATAAAAACTATTATACTATTGCGACATTTGTACGCTTGCCAACACCGCAACAAATATTTTTGGCGCCGTTGCCGGGGAGTGGTGTCTCAATTGAAATTCTTAAGTTAGTTCATTATGATTTTTGTAATTAGTTCTTTGTTCATAGTTATTTTCATTTTAATTGCTAGCTGGTGCTAATCCTTGTTTTGAGTGTTTTAAGCTTCTTCCGGGCAAAGAAGTAGCAAACAAGAAACCACTCAAGGGGAAGAACCAAGAAGTTTCTCTACTCCACAATCACAACCAATTCTTCTAACTCCTGAACCAATCATGGCTGGTGAATGGCAAAATCCACCAAGAAGAACACTTGGAGATTATGTTATGCAACAGGGACCAAGATACTTTTCCAACATAGCAATTCCTGGTAACTTCTCCAACAACAATAATTATCTTAACAATTTTTCGCAGGGTTGGAGAAATAACCATAATCAGAGTTTTGGGTGGCAACAAGATGTTGTTTCATCCTACATGCAACCTCCTTTCCAACAGCAGCAAAATTATCCTTCAGTTCAAGAAGGAAGATCAAAATTGGAGAATACTCTTGAGAAATTCTTGCAAGTTTCTATGGCATATCAGAAAAATATAGAAGCAACAATAAGAAATCTTGAGACTCAAGTTGGACAGTTAGCTAAGCTTTCAGCTAAACAACAGTCAGGAAAATTCCCAACAACTACTCAACCCAATCCCAAGGAGCAGTCCAATGTTATCACCACAAGGAGTGGTATAACAATAGGGAAATGTATTGGGGATAATTTGGCAGCTGAGGAAGAAGTGCTGCAAGGAGGGGAGGGTGAAAAAGAAATAGAGGAGAGTGAAAAAGAGAAAATAGAGAGTGAGAGAGAAAAGAATGAGAATGAAAAGAAAAGAAGTGATTGTGAAGAAGAGGAAGAAAAAAGTAAAGAAGAAGTTGTATATAAAAGAGAAGAAAAAGAAAAATAGAAAAAAGAGAGGGATAAGAAAAGAGAGAGTTATGAGGGTAGTGTGCACCCAATGAAGAAATTGTCATATCCTCCTACTCCTTCAAAAAGGGATAAGGAAAGACAATTTGCTCGCTTCATGCAACTCTTCAAAGGATTGCAAATTAATATTCCATTTCTTGAAGCATTGGAGCAAATGTCTACCTATGCCAAATTCATGAAATACCTCTTGACCAAGAAGAGGAAATTTACAGAAAAAGAAATTGTGGAGTTAGAGGTCGGTTGTAGTGCCACCATTCAGAAGCCTCTACCACAAAAATCAAAAGATCTTGGTAGTTTCACCATACCAGTCGCCATTGGTTCTTTACCAGTGAGAAGGGCAATGCTTGATCTTGGAGCTAGTATTAATTTAATGCCCTTATCTATGCTCAAGAGGATTAGTGACTTGGATGTGAGGTCTACAAAGATGAACGTTCAATTGGCTGACAGGTCCATCACACACCCTTATGGCATAGCTGAAGATGTTTTGGTGAGGGTGGATAAATTTGTCTTTCCTGTGGATTTTGTGATCATGGACGTTGAAGAGGATCATGACGTGCCCCTAATTTTGGGTCGACCATTCATAAAAACTGCAAAGGTGATTATTGATGTTAATAATGGTAAACTCAAGGTTAGAGCGCAAGATGATGAGGTCACCTTCAATGTATTCAAAGCCACTCCACAGCAAAAAGGTCAACAAGAGTGCCTTAAGATAGACTCTACTGAAGGAGTCTTTCATGCTGACAGTAAGCCACGACTGCATGAAGCAAATGAATTGAGAACTGGCAATTATGAATCTTCCAAGCTTCAGGAGAAAAAGACTCATACATGTCATAACAAGAGGCCAAAGAAAAGAAAAGTCAGGCCAAAAAAATCAGCAGCATGGTCTAATTCCAGAAGGAAGCCAAGATGGTTAGAGTCAGTTCCTATCAAAAATCTGTGTGAGGCAAGGGTATTTGAAGGCTTGCTGTCAAAAGAAGTTAGGGGTGCAACACCAAGGCTCACCACAAAGTTTCAATTTCAACCACGATAAGGAAACAGGCGTCAAGCTATGTGACGTTAAACAAGCGCTTCCTGGGAGGCAAGCCAGTGTCTTTGCTTTTTGAATTTCAATTTAACTGTTTGCAAGTGTGCTTCTGTGTAGAATATGTGATTTAGTGTAGATTTGCATGTTTGTGTGTTGATTAGTCCATGTCTAACATTTGATCACGTCATCATTTTTAAATATGCATATATGTGTAATTAGAGTCAAAATTGTGATTGTATGCTTGAAAACTGGTTTGGAGTGCAAATTGAGGTGGTTAGATGCTTGTTCTTGTGTGTTTTTTGTTGTTTTAGAAAAATTGAGTTTTAGAACTCAATTTTAATTTAGAATTTGTAAAAATTAGAGTGTCCATGGGGGATGTGATTTTGAAAAATTGAGGGACTAGATTGAATTAATTCAAGCAAGAATTAGGAAAGAAAAGAGTGTTGAAAGTTGGGAAAGTTTGAGCTGAAAACACATGAATTTTCTGCATAATTTTGATGCAGTTTTTGCTACATAATCTGCTGCCTGAAGTTGCACGTTCAAACGCACATCTGGGCGTTCAAACGCCCAAACTTTCTGTTCATTTACAATTTCTAATTCAATCTGGGCGCTCAAACGCGCACCTGGGCTCTCAAACCTCCAAATTTTCTGTCTAAATGTAATTCAGGATTAATTTGCGCGTTTAAACACGCATCTGGAGGTTCAAACACCCAGAATAGAGGTTCAAACACCTAGACCTGTCTGAATGGAGGATCAAACGCCCAGACATGTCTGAATGGGCGCTCAAACGCGCAGGTGGGCGTTCAAACGCCCAAAGTTTTTGTCCCATCACTTGAAAACTCTCTTCCAGGGAGTAAACTTTGATTGTGGGGTTTGCGCCTCCACCCCTTCCAACTCCATCTTTGGGTTGTAAGTGTTACCATGAGTAGCTAAGCTTTTATTGTGGGATTGAATGTAATCGATTCAAACTCGGATGTATTTTGGTTTCATTTATCTATAGAAATTCTGTTTCTTTTCAATATTGGCATTTTCGTTCTACTCTTAATGCTTGATTCTATTAACTCGGTAGTAATCTTGATTTGATTTCTTGAAATAGCGGGAACGTATTTCGGAAATCCGATTTGGACGAGAATGCTCGATAGGTTGAAATGCTAGGAATAGGTTTCGATGTATCGATAGCTTTAAAACATCTTTTTTTAATGCTAGGGAATCTGTTAAACATCTGAGGGATCGGTGTTTAGGAGATTGTTCTAAGGATTTCACATTGGAGGAATCGGTGTGAATGATTTTAGCTTGTGCTTCAATATTGTTTAGTTCGAATACTATAGGTTTTTTATTTTCAAAATACAGAAGAGTGCGATAGATGAAGTTCAATCCCTAACTCTCCAACTGAATATATTTTACACTTGTTGTTTTTTTTAGGCTTTGTATGCAAATCACATTTTCCTCGTGGGTTCGACACTCGTACTTATAAAAACTATTATACTATTGAGACATTGGTACGCTTACCAACACCGCAACATTATCTCTAAACCAGCCACCTCAAGCTCTTTGATTGATTATCCCCTTCTAAATAGGATAGGATAGGCTGTGATGATTAACTCCCTTATGTTTCTTGTTAAGTTTGAGTGATGACAAAAGGGGGAGAAAAAATGATGAACAAATTTCTTGCCTTTGTGATTTTCATTTCAACTTTTGTAATTCATAATGTTATTTGTTCTTCTAAGTGTATTATCCATTTTTTTTTTGAAATGAATTGATGGAATTCAATGATATACCTGTGCAATTTAATTTTCTAAATGTTGCAAATGTTAAATCTAAAAAATCAGAAAAGAAATTGCCTGTGAAATGACTTGTGCAAATATGTTTTTTGATGTATGGTCAATTCATTTACACGGTTGTTGGATGATCAATTTGAACTTAAGAGACTTAGTTCAAACCAACATAAAATCTACATATAAACATAAGAAATGAAATTTGAAATTGATATGCAAAAAGTGGAACTTAAAACCAAATCTGTTGATATTAAGCAACAAGTTTAATATGTCAAATATAGCATAGATTAAGGGGGAGTCTTTGCATACTAATTGATTGAAATTACTACATAATTGCATTGATAACCCCCTTATTCAGAAACTTAAAATTTTATAATGAAAGTTTGTCATCATTAAAAAGGGGGAGAATGTTGAATCCAAGACCCTTATAGATAAGGTATTGATCATAACAAGCTTTCTTACTCAAATTATAATTGTTCTGAATGAAAAGATTACTAATGTTTGCTTTGAGAATGCTTGAAAAAGTAACGGAATATTGTATACATCATTAGAAGTAGTTTAGAAGCAAAGCACATTGTTCAGAAGCACACTTTAGTCAAGAAAACATGCCCAACATGAAGGAACTCTTCAAGAATGAAGGAATCAATGCTTAGAGATAAGATCAAGCTTCAAAATGGTCAAGAATAGTTGTTACATATCTACTTGATAAGTGCTAATTTTAAGTGAAATTCTATGATGAATTTATGCACTTATTATTTGAATTGTATTTATTTAAAAGTTAAATTCTCCTAATTTAGAATTACTGAATCTAATTGCTTTATTCTAAGATGTGAATGAAAATGAACTTCATTTGATCCCAAATGTCTATTTTGTAGGTAAATTAAAGTGAGGAGATTAGAGAGAAGAGAAAGCTTTAATAAACAAGAAAAAAGGAGCAAAAAAATTGGAGAAATTGAATCTGCCAATTTTTCGCTCAAGTGAGGAAACTCTCACCTGAGCGAAAATGTTCCAGAATTGAAATTTGCTTCTCTCTTATTTTCACTCAAGCGAGAATCTCTAGCTTGAGTGAAAATACGTTTCTTTAGCATGAAGAATTGTATTTGCTTGAGCGAGAATTTGCTCGCTCAAGTGAAAATTCATTTACTCAGATGTAAGACAAGGCAGAAATTGAACGAAAGAAGGATCAAACATTATTCCGAAGATAGAAAACTTAGAGAATGAAAGAGCGGAAGTGACGAAAGCTTCGAACGCTTATTTCCAATCAATTCTACTCTGATTTCTTCGATTTTTATGGCTTCCACGAGAGCCTAAACTCTCCAGTGGGATTAAATGTAATCGTATCGAACTCAGATGTATTCTAGTGATTTATATATATATATAGTTATTCATTTCTATTCGATATTGGTAATTTCATTTCTTTGTTATTGATTGATTCTATCTGATGAGTAGTTTCTTGGTTTCGATTCTAAATTTTAACTGGAAAGTATTTCTTAGAATCCGATCCGAATAAAATTACTCGATGTGCTGTTATGCTAGGAATAGATATCAATATATCGATTTCTTTATAATACCTGTTTGTAATGTCGGATTATCTGTTAAATGTTTGAGGAATCGACATTTAGGAGATATTCTTAGAAACCTTTATTTGAGGAATCAATTTAGGGGAAATTAGTGTATTGAATAAATATTGATAGTTTTGATTTCTATATATCCCGATGTACTAGAATACAAAAGAGTGAGATCGATGAAGTTCATTCACAGTTTCTTCAACTGAATTTCAACCACCCATTTTACTGCATTTCTTTTATGCTTAATATCAATTTTATGATCCTTTTTGGTTACTATCAACATGATCAATTACGGTTTCATTGTAAATATACTTAGTGAGCTTCATTAATAAGGAATTTAATAGAAATTTCAAGTTCCCTATGGATACGACAACCCTCACTCATCACTATAATACAATTGATTCTTGGTACGCTTGCCAGGAATTCAACACTACTGCATACTCATCTAAGTTAAATTAAGTTTCAGAAGGCAATAAAAGCTTTAAAAGATCATCATTAGACCATTAGAAGCAAGAAGGCTTGATTAAGAGAGAGTAAATCAAAACAACTACTGAAACATCTTAAGAAGAACATTCTCAAGTTACTTCTGACGCAAACAAAGCACAAGAAGTTTGAGCAATTGATTAGAAGCATGATTAATGCTTTAGAAGCATGACAGACATAATTTGTTATTGTTGACTTCCTTTAGAAGTAGCAAAATTCAGCAAACATTCTATAAAAGATGAAACTCGTCCCAAAACTCCTCAAGCTTTTTTGCTTGATTGATTTCAATTTGAAGGACGTTCAGACATGTATTTAGAAGGTGTTTTTGGCCTAAGTTCATACACAACACTCAAAATTCAAAGTTGGTTAAAATGCATTTAATGAAGAAAAGAGAAAGTATGCCGCCATGAAAGTGACAAGCCAGCCAATGCTTGATCAGACCTTGACTGCTTTCAAATAGTTAGAAAACTGCTAGTTTGAATAAAGAAATTTAAATAAACATCCATGGCTTAAATACAATCTTACCTTCTAAAGTCACTCTCTTTCAGAAAACCACTCCATACTTTTGTATCTCAGTTTCTAAATCATATATAGGAGTGAGTTATTTAGCTTTGTATTGTACTCGTAGAATCCACTCATTGAGTGATATTAAATGTTATCCATTAAAACACTTCATTTCCATAATAGGTGGTCCTTGTCCCAAACTAACAAGTGAGAGTTAGTGTTGGTTGAGAATAGCCCAAGCTAATATTGGTTGATTAGTGTTGGTTAAGGAGCTATTTAGCCGGTTTATGCATGAAGAGGCAGGGGAAAAGAATACTTGTTGGAGTTAACCATGAGGAGGCTAGGGAAAAGGAATACATGGTGTAACAAGCTTGTTGAAATAATGAAAAATCCTATCGAGGTAGGTACGGATGAAGCCTAAAGAGATTGTGCCTGAATCAACATAAAAATCATTGTGGAGTATCTCTCTACCCTTACTCTTTTAATATTTTGCACTTTGAGTGATTTGGTTGCTTATATTTGATTCATATCATTTCCACACTTTCACATCAAGTCAAATTTTTGCATAAATAGTTTATAAACTACAATCTCTTCAATTAACTTGAGAAATAATATTTCCATCATCTAAATATTTATTCTGGAAAGTTTCATCAAGTTCTAAACAGGTTTAGTCTTTTAGAAGCACAAAATATTGTTTCTATATTTAAGTCAAGTATACATACTCTGGGAGTATTTTACTAAATTCTTCTAAAGACGCTTCTAAAGAGGTTTTTCATTAAACACTGATTATATATTGACTATAAAGGAGTTCTAGAAAGTTTCATAAATTTTCAGTAAGTTTTAACCCTTTATAAGAAAATTGTTAAGTTCTTGTTTTCACTATTCTTGCTTCTAATCACAACAATAATTTATATTTGTTGTTTTGATCATTGTTTGATTCCTTCCGAACTTGATTAAGGTCATAACACCTGGAGTATAAATCATTGTGAACATACGGTACATTTGTGATAGTTAACACTTGATTTAACTCTGTACCAGTTTCTAAAGACACATTTTGATAGCTAAGAAACCTTTTGAGTAAAATATCAATAAGTAATTAAGTTTTACATGTTGAACCAAAAATTTTTATGGGTCACAATTCAACCCCCTTCTTGTGATCCTCTGAACTACTTCAGGAAACATCAGGGAAGGATGGACAAACACTGCATAGAGCATGCTTTAGAAGGAGAATGGACGTAGATAAGTTCCTTGTAGAGAAAGGGATAGATGTGGATTCAAAGCACGAAGATGGGTACAGAACATTGCATTGTGCAGTTGAGTCAAGGCATGCATATATGATAGAGTTTTTGGTGGAGAAAAGTGCAAATGTTGAAGCCAGGACCAACAAGGGTGTGAATGCGTTGAAAATAGTAGTGATTGTATTATATGGGAAACTGGGAGGATCACAAGGATACTTGTTAATGGTGAGGATAATAGAGAAAGTTTCGGTCAAATACTACCATCACCTGCTAAAATTCCATTTGAGACTATAAAGTGGAAGATGGTGATATGATGATGAAGAAGTGTAGGAACAATACAAGCAATTAGTATTAATACATAGCCTGAGATGTGTAAAATCACATTGTTCTCAAAGATTTATTCGCTTAGAGAAAAAATGCTCTAGGATATAATAACCTCTTCCTAGAAAATTCTAAGATATCAGAACTGCAAGAAATTAAAGTTTTTAACATAGGAATAATCTCAAAGGTGGTGAAGAAGGAGATGAGAATAGAGGCTACTCAACTAGCTAGGTCAAGAAAAAAATAAAAAGGTTTATATCATGAATAGAGTTGTATCATAAGAATATGGATTTGACCAAGTCAAAGTTTATTTCATAAAAATAATAAAACTCATATTAATTTTCTAATTTAAAAATAAAATCATTTTATTATTTTCCTTCAGCTAGGCAATGTGGGACTTGTCCCTTTTAAAAATGTTTGAAATATACACACAATATCCAACAAGAAGAAGGTGGAGGAATGTGTTGTTAAATACATATGTAGCAGAAGAGATGAAAATGAAATCATTGATATTAATGAGGATTAAAATGAACCAATTTATTCATCCGTTAGAGTTAACTGACAGATGGTAACGGAGGGGCTAAACTAAAAGATGGAAAAGCACATTCCGAGACTAATTTGATAGTTTCTTTCTTTCAGGGACCAAATTGATAGTTTAGTGTTAAAATTAATTATTAGAACTATTCAGTTTTATTTAAAGTTACTTAAATTTTATTTTAAAATAAATATCAATCTATATTAAATTTATTTTTTAATAAAATTATCTTATATTTCTTAATACATATTAATAAAAAACTTATTTATATATGTTAAACCTTTTGGATTCTAATTGTAGGGAGCCGTTTTAAGTACCCCTTTTGCTATTGACACTCCTCCCCTTTTTATTTGTCTTTCCTAAACTACCCCCACTCTCCATCTCCCCTCCCCCACACCACCACCATAACAACCTCCCCCTAACCCACCGCTTCCCTCACCCTTGAAATCCACCCCACTTTCTCTTCTCCCCACTCATTTTCTCCTCTCCCCTTAAACCAATGTTTTAAAAATCGGACCAGTAATTGAACCGATAAAGGCAATGGTTAACAATTCAATAATTCATTCGTGGTTGAAACCGGTATTAATTAAATATATATTTTAAATGTTATATAACATTTAATTTTAATTAATAAAATAACATAAAATTATAAGAAATTAAGATATATCAAGTTGTAAATTCGTTTAAATAACCTTATTATAAGGTTTATAAAACAAAAAAATTAATAATAATTGATAAAATAATAAATATCTATGTGTAATTTTCAAATATATGCCTTTATTTATCTTAAAAGTATTTTAAATTAGATAAGAAAATAAAAAAATTTGAATTTTTTAAAAGGATCGGTTCAACCGATTTTTAGACACCGATTTTTTTACAGGATTTTCCGGTGTGACCAGTCGATTCGGACATGTTTTTACAACCACCCTTGTAACCCACCCCACCCACAATTTCCCCCACCCTTGTAACCCACCCCACCCACTGTTTCCCCTTACTCCTCCTCTCCTTCCCCCACGGTTTTTTTAAAGGTATTTGGGATTAGAGATGAAAAAATTAAGCCCATCTCAAAAACTAATTTCTTAAAAATAAATTTATATTTTTGGAAGTTAATTTTTGAAAGTTATATTTTCAAAAATTAGTTTTCAGAAACTTTTGGAAATTAACTTTCGAAAGTGTAATTGGATATTTTTGAAAAAATATAGTTATAAAAACCGGACCGGACCGACCGGTTTGTAACGTCTTAATTTCTAAATTCAGAAATAATGTCTGTTAGGAGCACTATTTCCAAATCCGTGAAATCATTTCGTTCATTTCGCGTATCAAAATACAACACAATCGCTTGAGTAACCCAATAATTACTAAAGCTCCAAATATTACATACATAAATCAAAGGACGCCAATACAAGTTTGCCATCAAGGCTCCAATTCGGTGCAATAAAGTAACTTTATAAACTCCTAAGAACATCCTAATTAATATTAGTAATGGTCCTAAGCAACGTTAAAGACATCAACATAACCAAACATTAAACTATTTTCATCCATGAGTCTTCTACTGCTCGTCACTACCTTGTGGAGTATCCTGCACATCTGAAATATATTCCCACAGAATGGGGTGAGACCAACGTCCCAGTGAGCGTGACAAATGTGTGTGGTGTGGGGAGTCAACCAAAAACCACCACATAGATACATATTTAATTAGAGCATCACAAATAAAGGCAATTAAACATGATTCATCATCTTTAAATCAATGCTTATGATGCAATGCATGACCGTGAGGTGTTGTCACCCAACACCCGGAGTCTTTTCTCTGTAACGTCACTGTAACTGTGATGAGCGCTCGGCCATGTAACCAAGGACCGTCGTCCAGGGCTACCTATGATTAAGTCTTAAATAGTATCTCAATTCATAATTCATTCTGTGATTGAGGACCCCATCTCCCTCTTGGCCAGGAGTTCGATGTGGTTACCCCGTCTTTCTTAAATAGATTGCCCGAAGTCCTGTGACGGTCAATGACCCTATGATAGCCCGGAGGCTCTGTGATGGCTATAATCCCTGTGATATCTTAACTCATAATTCATGACTGTGATGGCCAAAGGCCCATGATTCCATAATAACATATTCAGATTCATAATACATAATCATCCAAGTCATCTACCTTATGGTTTTGCAAATCAATACATCCAATCATCAATGCATTCATATTTCATAAGTTTATCTCATACATACATCATTATTCCATGAAAGGAAGAGGAAGAAGAATAGGGGTCATGCTCTAGCAGTAACAATAGCAACCAAGTGAGAGTCACACCCACCTTAGAGTTGAGAAAATGGAGGAAGAATGGAGATATTGAACGTTGAGGGTGAAAGGAAGGACAGAGAACTTGATCTTGGGGGTGAAAAACCTTCCTTGATCTTCAATGGGACTTCCTCTCACTAAAAACCTCTCTTCCTCTCTCTAGAATATCGAAAACAAGAAGGTGGAACTGAATGGGAACCGTCTGCATCGTGTTTTAAAATTCTGTAACCGCCCTTTCTCGCTCAAGCGAGATTTTAGCTTGAGCGAGATGGTCCTTTAGCTTAAGCGAGCCATTTAGCTTGAGCGAGAATGCTCACGAAAATACACCCTTCTCTAGAAGACTCTCGCTTGAGCGAGATCCTTCTCGCTCAAGCGAGATATGCAGAATCTCAAATCCTTATTTTTGCCTCCTAAGCTTTTCCTTATCCATCTACATTCAAATTTAAATTCAAATCTTATAGTTAAACATTATCCTAAAACTGATATTACCTTCCTATCTCTACTTCTTGCGATGTCATCATTCCTATTTTGAAATATGATCTTAAATTAAAATGCTAAAACATATCTCTTTGCTATGGTTATCCCAATCGATTATGATATTATTATATTAATATTAATAATATAGTAATTACTATATTTATAACAATTAAGGTTAATTGAAACCTTAATAATATGATTTATCTTCTAATAATTTTATTATTATCTTGTTGTACTAATAACAATTATTATATCTTCTAAAATCCAATCTTATATCTCCCTCTTAGTATCCATATCATCGTATCATTATTATATCATTAATATTATAATATTATTTTACTATTAATTACTGTTATTATTATAAAAATTCTATTTTTATAACCAATATTATCGAAATACAGTTATAAGTATTTTTATTTTATTATTATTATTTTTATTATAATTCTATATTTCTAAATTTTTGGGATGTTACACGGTTCAACCGGTCCGACCGGGAACCGGTCTGGTAACCGGTCCATATCATGTTAAAAATCGACTGGTTCCAGAACTGGTGGGAACCGTTCAAGAGCCAGTGTCATAAAACCGATTGAACCGGTGTCATAAAACCGGTTGAACCGGTCAGTTTTTAAATTTTCAAATTTGTTTAGTTTTTCATTTTTTTTTATTTAATTTAAAACATTTTTTTGATAAATAAGAATAAATTTTTAAGGATTGCACATAAATATTTGTTATTTAGTCAATTATTATTAATTTTTTATCTTATAATATATATAATAAGGTCCTTTATATTTATTTATAATCTTATATATCTTGATTTCTTTATAATTTTATGTTATTTTATTATGTAAAATATTATATAATATTAAAAATATATATTTAATTATTATCGGTTCAACCACATTTCGACTACAATTGAATCATTGAACTGAACCGGTGCCTTCGCCGATTTAATCACCAATCCGGTTTTAAAATCATTGGAAAAAATTATTATAAGAGGTGCAAAAGGTGATAAAAGCAACTCCTGTAATTATACCGATGCTATTATTAGATTATGCAAGGATGGTCCTATTTGAATTAATTGTGGGTTTGTCTTAATTCAGTCAAAGTCGTTTTACTGAGAAATAAAGGTCTATTACTTTTAACTATAATATTTCTCATCGCCTTGTTCACAAATCATTGACCGGTACATTAATTTAATCTTACCTTGCATCCACCATGTTAGTTAAGATCAGTCAAATAGGGTTAATGGACATAAAATAATGGACAATGCACTGCACGAGGCTTTGGTAGCAAGCATTTAATTATATAATATGAACATAATTTCCAAGTAGTTTTCCATTTTTTCATTTAATAAACGGTGGGCAAGGCCCCAGTTTATTTTGTGTATGATTCGTGGACATTCTACATAAGTACATAGTGAAAGAAAGGAAGGAAAGAAACCCCCGGGATTCGTCGCGCGACTGGAAAAAGATAAGGTTTTTCGTATTTGATCGAACTCCCCACTCATTTCTTTGGGGTGTGGTAAAATGTAAGTATCTTTATAAGTGTTCTTAGATCCCGGTGATCGCATTCCCTCCCTTGGACTGAGACACCATCCCCTCACCCTAAATTTCAACCCACCAAAAAAAAGGAAGGAAACAAAAATAAGTAACGTGACGTAATAAAATGAGAAAGATAGAGAGAAATTAGCCATGTTAAATTGGTATAAAAACTTGAGGTGTATCCATATATCAATATTATATTTATTTATACCAATACACACAAAAACAGTAATAAGTATTCATACATGAATACTTTTGTGTGATATAAAAAATAAATTAAAAGTTCTCTTGCTTCTTTTTATTTCACACTTTAAGAGTTAGGTACAGAATTAAAATTAATACTCCCATTCTTATTAAATTTATTATCTATTTTTTTTACCTTTTATTAATTATTGGGAGGAAACCATTTCTTCCACTTTACTACCCTGGTCTCAACAATAGACCCGGTAAAATAAGTTAGCCTGATCAGGTTAGTCTGTAAAAGTTCAAAAAAATATAGGGTTCATGCATTATTTTAGAAGTCTGAATAATTTTTGGGCTTTTTAGTTAAAATCGATAAAGCCCGCTATCTGCAAAAGGCCGGATAGCCCGTAAAAATTTGTAAAAAAAATGGGCTACCCACAAAAAGGTAGAGCTCGGACACCTATTTTAGAAGTCCGAATAACTTTCGGTCTTTTTAGGCCAGTCCGATAAAGTCCGTTACTCGTATCAGATGGGCCGAGTAGCCCAAATTGTCATTTCCACTCGATAATCAAATTAATTAATAAGTCTTTGCCTACATAGTCTATAGTGTTGTAAAAGTCTAATAATTTTGCAATAGTTCATATACTGGAGTTTTTCTCCAAGATTCATCAGTTGAGTTTCCAATAATGGCGAATGTGGTGGACACTAACATGGAGCCTGATCCTCCAGACTCTAATCAACATTCTTCTCCTGGTTCTTCTTCCTTTCGTGATAAGCTCGTGGGTCAGAAAAAGTATCTCCCTGCTAGGGAAAAAGTAGATTTAATTGGGAATAATTTGTTCAGGATTGAGTATGAGGAAGGCAACCGATTGAAACCGAAATGCTTTATAGCAGATTCTGTTCTTCAGAGGCTAAGAAATCCTTGGAGTGACGATGTGATCATCAAGCTTTAGGGTAAGACTGTGGGATATCTAACGATGAAAGAAAATCTCAAGAAGGTATGGGAATTATCTGGAGAATTTGATCTTTTAGATGTGGGGAATGACTATTATGTTACCAAATTTGATCTTGAGGCTGATCGATCAAAATTAATTAGCGATGGCCCTTGGATGTTATATGATCATTACCTTTCTATAAGAGTCTGGACACCTGATTTTGTTGCTTCAGATGACAAGATTGCTACTACAATGGTTTGGATCCGGTTTCCTAACTTGGGCCTTGAATATTATGATGAAAGTATTCTCCTAGCTCTGGCATCAGCTGTTGGTTCTCCTATTAAGGTTGATCAAACAACTTTGAATGTGGCTCGAGGAAAATTTGCTAGAGTGTGTGTGGAGGTGGATTTAAATGTTCCAGTTGTTGGTAAAGTATGGCTTCAAGGTAATTGGTATAAGGTTGAATATGAAAGTCTTCATCTTATCTGTGGGAGCTGTGGTCTTTATGGTCATGTTTCAAGATCATGTTAGAATAAAAGGCTAAATATAAACAATGTTAACCAAGAATCTATTCCACAATCAGAGACTGGTAATCCTGATAATATTGTTCCACCTACCAATGGGAATGTTACAACATTTGTTTCTCAGTTAGGGGATAAGCAACAGGGTTTACAACAAGAGAATGATAGTAATCATGGGGAATGGTTGGTAGTACATCGATCCAAAAGAACTCCTTCAAGAGGTAAAGGTAAAGATCCTGAAAAGTCTCAAGATGGTGGTTGGATTTCAGGTAAGTCAGACTCAAATAAGGGTAATTGATAGCAGGATAGTTGTAGGATCTAGAATTGAGCAAAACCAACCGATTAGAATCAAGAAATAGCAATTATAATGCGAAAATAAGGTGCAGGGCAACAACTTATTTTGCGCAAGAAAGTGATAGAAAATCAGAGAAAATGAAAGAAAAAGTGGAGAGGAAGAAATGGTAGGGACGCCACTGAAGCAGGAATCCACCCACAACAGATAAGTCCAATGCCAGATGCCACTAATTCAGGAGAATTAGATAAGTCTCAGTATGGTTTTAGCAACAACCACCAAGCCTTACTCTCAATTCACAAAGAGGAGAAAAATGGGCATAATGCCTTTACTATTTCATCAAGGTTGTGAAATACAAGAGAGGAGCCTCCTATATATAGGAGTGGGAGGGGCAGCCAAGTGGGAGGAAAATGGGGAAAAATAAATATGAGTGAAAAAGCTATCCCAGTGGGTCTTGAACCCATGTCCCCAAGGCTATTTAGCTAAGCTAATGCTTAAGCCAATAAAGCCACAAATTAGCGCCCCAAACTAGGAAGAAATAGGAAAATTACAAGCAAGTCCTAATTACATCATAAATCCTAATTACATCATAATTCCTAAAAATTATTAATTCTAATTAAGTAGAGTCTTCATGTTGACTTGGGTCATTGGTCAAAGGTCAAAGGTTGACCATAGCTTGACCAACAAAAGGTTAACCAAGGCTTGGTTCAGCTCCAAGCAACCTCAAACTGGTCCAAGCTTGCTCCATGCTCCATAGCTCCTAGCTGTCAGCTTAGAAGTCTACTGACGGGTGCTATCATTCCCTCCCCCTTAGAAAGGATTTGACCTCAAATCTGAAAATTCAGAAAGAAGCCATGAGGAAAAGAAAAAAGAAGAAGGGAATGGATGACAAAATTAGAGGGGTAGGTAGGTACTTCCCTTAGGAGATGGAGAGTTCTTGCTAGATTCTTCAAGCATTGAATGATTCCTCTGAACCTAGACAACAAAGAAGACCCATGAGTATTATTCTCAAGCAAGTAAGGTGAAGGTTCATAACAAAAATATTTTGGTATCATATAGATGGAAAGTAGAAGAATATATATGATGAACAAGTGGTGGTTTAAGTAGGGAATATGAAACTCCCCTTTTGAAGTGGAAACCATCTTGTCCATGTGCTTTGTCAGATGAGGTCCTGGATCAAAGACCATTCTCTTGAAGCCCTCCTTTGCAAGTAAAAGAAACAAGTAGTCAAAAAGAAGGCTTAAGAATTGATTCCTAAAAAGGTTCCAAGGAATTTCAAATTCATCAAAATATTCTGTAGTATGCTTCCAGATGAACGCACAATTAATACTATGTGGCATATATGATTTAGCATATGCGGATATGTAAGGTGATGTACTTAAAAATTCACTTTGAGCATGCATATCAAGAAGCATATCATCTTTTGAATTAGATGTCAGACAATTTGTTCCATATGTGATAGCTTCATCCAAATTTTTATTCTTTTCACTAACTAGTTCAAGAGCATAATACACATCTTTATATGAAACAATTATTTGAGGTCCAAAATGTGTATTCAATCTATAAACACAAACTAGAGGTACATGCATATTCAATCCAATTTTATCATTCTTATCATGCAATCTCAATTGACCAAAGGAATCGACTAAACATGTATCCTTAGTAAGCTCTATGGTACTCTTAAACTTAGTTGATTCTCTAAAACATGCAACAGGTTTCAAAGCACTATCAAAATTTTCTAGTTTTAATATGCTTGTAATGCTTTGAGGCATATGATCATGCATAGAGTAAAACATGTCATGCATAAAGAAAGGTAATTTAGGAAACTCCCTTTCAACAGCTTGAATTGTACTCTTTGCGACACTAGATGTATTCTCCATCAACCTATTCATGCTTTCATTAGAAGAGTTAGCATTCAAATGATCACAAGATAAACATACTTTCACTTCTTGCACTCTTAATTCTTTTTCCTCACTTTTCCCTTTAAGTTTTTCTTCTTTCTCTTTTTCTATTTGTTCTCTTTTCTCTTGTTCTATTAACCTCTTAGGTGTGGTTTGATCTTCTTTAATTTCCTTTAAGGTCATAGGCATGAGTGTGAACTTTATTCTTTGGTGGCGGAACCTATAGGTATTGGCAAACCCATCATATTTTACCCTTCTCTCATATTGCCATGGTCTTCCTAAAAGGATGTGAGAGGCCTCTAAGGGTATAACATCAAAGGTCATTTTATCTTGGTAATCCCCAATTTTGAACCTTAAGCTCACTTTCCTATCCACCATAAATTCTTCCTCATCACTCACCCATTGAAGTGTATAAGGTTCTGGATGTGGGGTAGTAGGTAAGTTTAGCTTGTTAACTAACCTAAGGCTAGCTAAGTTGCTACTACTTCCTCCATCTATGATCACTAAACATACCTTATCTTCAATGTGGCACCTAGTGTGGAATAGGTTCTCTCTTTGGCTCTCTTCTTCACCCAAAGGTGTTTCTAAGGCTTTTCTAAACAACATGGTTGTCCTTTCCCCTTGCCTCCTTCCTTCCATTCTCCTAGATTGATTTTAGTTTTATGGACCTTTCCACTCAAACTAAGTGTTTACACTCAAGAGAATGTATTCACTCGTGTATGTCACTCTTTTTGACTTTTTCTATAATGAGACTCTTTTGCCTCTTCTACTCGGTTGAAGGTTGGCTAGATCTTGCAAAGACCAACGTGAGACTAAGTCTTAACCCTTACCCAAATAGAAGTGCACTAACAAAGAAAATACCTACTAAAGGAAGATTGGAAAATCCTAAGACAAAACAAGGAATTGATATGACAAACAAGAAAAGTCGACACTCAAACACGCTTATACACAAGAACAAACAGCAAACAAGACAAGACGGAAGAAATTGCAAAGAGAATTGTTTTTTGTTATTTTTGAAAAGAGTTGCCAAAATTGTCGTTTTTGAAAAAAAAAGCAAATACAACTCAATTTACAGTATACAGTGAAATGAAACAGAAAATTACAGTAAAATTGTCACTGTATTGTTGGGATAACTCTGTTTTTATTTTTCTATTTTTCTGATTTTTTTTGAATTTTTGACTCTTTTTGGGTGTCTTTTGACTTTTTCTTCCTTGTTGTTGACTTTTGCACCCTTTTTGCTTTTTAAACCTTTTTTGTATTTTTGGCACGTACGTACTTTTTGTATTTTTCTTGCCTTTTCTTTCTTTTTTTTTTTGTCTTTTTCCCCAACAGAAAATTATAGAAATTTGTACAAAATGAAAAGAAAATAAACTATAACTACTGTAATTTTTTTGGAATTTTCCGACAGTAAACTAGTCTAAGTGGTACCAGAAAAGCAAAAATAATGAATAAAAAGAAATCTAAAAACTGTGAAAACGTAATGGCAACCTGATTTAAAAAATGACCAAAAAAATTGCTTAGCACTTCCTTGTTGATTATACAAAAGTGGTACGGTCACAGAAACACGTTTGGTTCAATTTTAAGATTGGAATTAAAATTTGAAGGAAAATCAACAATTAGAATTTGTTGATCTTCTTCCAATACTATGAACCAAAAAAGAGCCTATAAGTGAGTGTTTTGCACAATCAAACAGAGAAAGTCCAAGGTAGAGATAGCAGTCAATCCAAATTTGCAATCAGAATGCCAAACAGACAGACATAACAGGAGTAGAAAATTGAACAAAACAAAGTCAGAACAATGCGCCTAAATTGGCAAAAAAAAATAAGAGGAAGAATTGCGCAAAATAATGGCACGAAATTAAAAGGGAGAAATTGAAATTAAAAGGATGGGGAAGACAGAAATGTAAATGGCAGAAAGTAGAAGGGATTGGCAGAAAGTAAAAGGATGGGGAGAGCAGAAATGTAAAGGGGGAAGCGGAAATTAAAAGGATGGGGAGGACTGAAAGTAAATGACTGAAACTAAAGGGGGGAAGCAGAAAGTAAAAGGATGAGGAGAGCAGAAATGTAAATGGCATAATGTAAAAGGGAAGCAGAAATTAAAAGGATGGGGAGAAGCGGAATTTAAATGGTGGAAAATTAAAATGCGGAAAGTAAAGAGATGAATATAGGGGACGAACAAGTAATGGTGAAGGGGAGAAATGTAGGTGAACGATCTTTGGAAAAATGAAGACAACAATGCCTCCTCTTACCACACTTCACCAACAAACAAGCAGTTTATAGCAATTAATTGCAAGAATCACTCAAGAACAAGTATGAGCAATTAAGAGGCATTTAATCAAACACCTAAGGGGTGGGATTAGCGGCCCAAAAACAGCCCCATACTAGCAAGAATTCAAGCAATCAACAACCAAACAAACAATGCTGACAGCAGCAGAAAGGCACCTCGAGCCCGGGGAACAGTCCAAGTCTAAATTACAATTGAAAAGAGGGATGGAATTACACTAAAATGAAGAAAATTCTGCACAAAAGAGGTGCAGTACCCGCGGCCTTGTAGCTCCAATTTTGCTCAAATTCAACAAGATCTGATGACCAATTGATAGCAGGATAGTTGTAGGATCTAGAATTGAGCAAAACCAACCGATTAGAATCAAGAAATAGCAATTATAATGCGAAAATAAGGTGCAGGGCAGTAGCTTATTTTGCGCAAGAAAGTGATAGAAAATGAGAGAAAATGAAAGAAAAAGTGGAGAGGAAGAAATGGTAGGGACGCCACTGAAGCAGGAATCCACCCACAGCAGATAAGTCCAATGCCAGACGCCACTAATTCAGGAGAATTAGATAAGTCTCAGTATGGCTTGAGAAACAACCACCAAGCCTTACTCTCAACTCACAAAGAGGAGAAAAATGGGTATAATGCCTTTACTATTTCATCAAGGTTGTGAAATACAAGAGAGGAGCCTCCTATATATAGGAGTGGGAGGGGGCGACCAAGTGGGAGGAAAATGGGGAGAAATAAAGATGAGTGATAAAGCTATCCTAGTGGGTCTTGAACCCATGTCCCCAAGGCTATTTAGCTAAGCTAATGCTTAAGCCAATAAAGCCACAAATTAGCGCCCCAAACTAGGAAGAAATAGAAAAATTACAAGCAAGTCCTAATTACATCATAAATCCTAATTACATCATAATTCCTAAAAATTATTAATTCTAATTAAGTAGGGTCTTCATGTTGACTTGGGTCATTGGTCAAAGGTCAAAGGTTGACCATAGCTTGACCAACAAAAGGTTGACCAAGGCTTGGTTCAGCTCCAAGCAACCTCAAACTGGTCCAAGCTTGCTCCATGCTCCATAGCTCCCAGCTGTCAGCTTAGAAGTCTATTGACAAGTGCTATCAGTAATAGATGTTGAGTCTCAAAAATATCATAAGGAAGATTATGATGATTTAAGACAACTCAATCCCTAAGTTTTATTGTTTAACAAATTTGGTTAAAAGAATTATCATGGATACATATGTTTTTAATGTTTTATCTATGATTTCAGCAAGCCACTTTAATCTTAATAAAGACTGTCTGAAGGTTCAACCCGTCTGAAGTGTTGAAGCCGTCTGAAGGTTCAACCCGTCTGAATTGTTGAAGCCGTCTGAAGGTTCAACCTGTCTGAAGTGTTGAAGCCGTCTGAAGTCGTATTTTATGACGTGGCACATCTTGCTGAAGTTGTGAGAAGACTTGTCTGAAGTTCTGAAGAGTCAAATCTCTCTCTACTGCACGCAACTTTTCAAGGCTTATTTTGGCAAAGACACATAGACCTTTCCTGGGTTGTTTGTATTTCATACACCATTTGGGAAATCTCTGCAGCGCAGTTTTTGCAGCAACAACTGTGGCAGCTTTTGTCAGCAGCAACCTTGGACGTTGTCAGAAAAGTTTCAGAATGCTCAGGAGCATGTCTCACAACGGATTAAAAAACATTAAATGCTATCTCTAAATGGTGAATTTTCAACGGATTGAAGACTGGGTATAAATACCTTTCATCTAAAGAACATTCACAACAACAAGAACAAAAAAGAAGAACAAGAGATTACATTTCAAGAGAAACAAAATGTTGCTAGTTTTACTCTGTAAAACATACTCTGATAAAAATTCTTTGTACATCATTTCATATATTCTGAGTATACCCCAGTTATTTGTACATTGTAACAGTTTAAGCTTCAAACTGGTTTAGTTTTAGAGCTTAAACAATCTTTTCTCTGTAAAACTGTTTTAGAGCCTGGAGAGGCTTGTTGTCTAAAGAATACTTGTTTGTAAGAGCCTGAAGAGGCTTGATTGAAAAAGAATACTTGGTTGTAGAGCCTGAAGAGGCTTGACAGTAAAAGAATAATTGTAATCTGGTTGAGATTAAGAGAAAATCCAAGTGCTTGTTGGCATTGGGACTGGACGTAGCTCACAGTGGTAGTGAGTGAACCAGGATAAATTCTGTGGCTAAGTTTTCTTACCCTTATCTCTTGTCAATTCATTTATTCTAATCAAAGGGTGTTGAAAAGTGTTCTGATAATTTATTAAAGCAAGAAACATTTTAAAAACATATTTTCAGAACCTGTCTTAAGAAACTTCAGACAGCCCCTTTAACCTGTCTGAAATTTCATTATAAAAGTTGTTTGCGAAAAGCTTTCATAAGTTATTTAAGAAACACTATTCAACCCCCCTTCTAGTGTTTCCCTGTGTTTCTACAGTTGGTACCAGAGCTTAACTCAGGGTTGAGCACCTAACAAGTGTTGAGGTTTAAAGATCCAGATGGAAGCACAACCAAACAGCAGCCACTACATCACAGAAGGAGCCTCTGTGACAAGGCCTCCCGCTTTTAATGGTGTAGACTACCATTACTGGAGAGATCGCATGAAGTTGTTCATTGAAAGCAGCAACATCAGTCTCTGGGATATAGTAACTGAAGGTGACTATATTCCCATGCGTGGTAATGAACCCATTCCTAGGTCTGAATGGTCCATGGAGCAGAGAGCTCAGGTGCAATTAAATGCTATGGCAAAACTCTGCCTGGTATGTTCATTGAACAAAGTAGAGTATGAGAAAGTTCATGGATGCTCCTCTGCCAAGGAAATATGGGATACATTGGCATCAGCCCATGAGGGAACTGATAATGTCAAACAATCCAAGATAAGCATGCTTGTTCATCAATATGAGATGTTCAAGATGCATGAGTCTGAAACTATTGACCAAATGTTTGGTAGGTTTCAGACAATAACAAATGGACTGAGATCTTTGGGAAGATCTTATGAATCTGGAGATAATAATCGAAAGATTTTGAGAAGCCTTCCCAAGGCTTGGAGACCCAAGGTTACTGCCATTCAAAAGGCTAAAGATTTAAACACCTTGAAAATGGAGGAACTATTGGGCTCTCTCAAAGTCCATGAGTTAGAACTTGGAGAGGATGAATCCAAAACTAAATCTCTGGCATTGAACACCAGGACCAGACAGACTAGGCATGGGAACATAAAAGCCATGCAAGCTGAGGAAACTTCAGAAGCAGATGAAGACTCTGAAGATAGCTCAGAAGAAGATGATGATCTTGCTTTTCTCAGTAGAAAGATCAAGAGGATGCTGCAGAACAGAGGAAAGTTCAGAAAGAACCAATCCTCTACCTCTAAATCAGGTAAATCAGGTAAGGATTTACACAATGACAAAATTATATGTTTTGAGTGTAAACAACTAGGTCACATGAAGGCAGAATGCCCAATACTAAAGAAGAGTAACTTCAAGAAGAAGAAGTTCTTAAGAAAGAAAAAGGGTCTGATTTCAACATGGGAGGATCTTGATGAGTCTACCTCAGAAGAAGAGGAAGACACTTCAGAAGAGGCCACTCTATGTCTTATGGCCAGCCTGCCCTTATCAGACAGCTCATAATCGGAGGTATTTCCTTTAACCCTTCAAGAGATGTATGATGACCTGAAGGAAAGTTCCAAGGAACTCTTCAAAGAGTATGAGAATCTGTCCAAAGCCCACACAGAAATGTGTAGTAAATATGAGGCTCTTGAGATAGAAAATATTATGCTCAAGGAGAAGATCCTTGTATCTGAAAACAGTAGTTCACAAACTGTGTCTGAAGAAAATCAAAAACTTCAGAAACAGGTTGAGGAACTAACAAGAGACTTAGCCAAATTTGTCAAAGGAACAAAAAATCTTAATATAATGCTTGGAAATCAAAGGCATTCCCTTGACAAAATTGGTTTAGGCTTTTGTGATCACAACATCTCTGAACCTCCTACTATCTTAAATTTTACTAAAGGCAAAAGAAGGTTATTGGGTGTTCTCACTATGGCAAGCCTGGACACAATGTGGCTCAGTGCAAACACAAGAGAAAAGCAAGGCCCAAAGCTAACAAGAAAGGACCCAAAAGAATATGGGTACCTAAAAACTTGATCATTCCTGTTGCAGATGTGTTTAACAGGACAAAGGAAACCCCACAAATGGTACCTAGACAGTGGATGCTCGTGACACATGACAGGAGAAAGGTCTTTGTTCCAAAACCTTAGGCCCAGAGCAGGAGGTGTGGTCACCTTTGGTGGAAACCAGCAAGGGAAGATCACAGGAATAGGGACTGTAGGTATGTCTCCTCTCTCCCTCATTAAGAATGTTCTTCTGGTAGAGGGACTGCAACACAATTTACTGAGCATAAGTCAATTATGTGACAGTGATATGTGGTCTCCTTTACTAAAAAAGGATGCATAGTCAAAGACTCTCTTGATCAAATCCTTTTTACTGCTAAAAGACACAGTAATGTGTACAAAATTGATCTAGAGGAGCTAGCAAGTCAAAATGTAAAATGTTTTATCTCTGTTGAAGATGAAAAACAGATTTGGCATCAAAGACTTGGGCATGCCAGCTTGAGATTAATCTCAAAGTTAGCAAAACACAACCTTGTTAAAGGACTGCCTAAGCTTTCTTACAAATCTGACATTTTATGTGAAAGCTGTCTGAAAGGGAAACAAACAAGACACTCTTTTCAGAGTAAGAATGTTGTTTCCACTAGCAGACCTTTAGAACTGTTACATATTGACTTGTTGGGTCCTATTAGAACAGAAAGCATTAGTGGTAAGAAATATGGTTTGGTCATTGTTGATGACTATTCTAGATTTACATGGGTGTTATTCCTAAGAAGCAAGGATGAGACTTTCAGGAATTTCACAATATTCTGCAAGAAGGTACAGAATGAAAAAGGATTCTGTATATCTGTCATCAGAAGTGATCATGGTGGAGAGTTTGAGAATGCAAACTTCCAACTGTTCTGTGATGAGAATGGGATCTCACACAATTTCTCTGTGGCTAGAACACCTCAGCAAAATAGGGTTGTTGAGAGAAAGAACAGAAGCTTGCAAGAAATGGGAAGAACCATGCTCAAATCTTGCAACCTACCAAGATCCTTCTAGGCAGAAGCTATTAATACAGCTTGCTACCTTCAGAACAGAATATTGGTAAGACCAATTCTGAAAAAGACTCCTTATGAATTGTGGAAAGGAAGAAAATTCAACATATCATATTTTCATCCTTTTGGATGTGAGTGTTTTATACTCAACACTAAGGATGATCTTGGTAAATTTGATGCAAAGTCTAATAAAGGATTTTTCATAGGATATTCTAAAACATCTAAAGCCTATAGAGTATTCAACTCTAGAACTTTAATTGTGGAAGAATCAATTCATGTAAAATTCAATGACAAGAAAGAGACTGATAGGGAACTATCAGATCTAGAAGATGATTTTGCAGGTATGGAGCTGAATGATCATAACAGCTTGAAGGATGAACAGGTGTCTGAAGCACCATCTGTCACTGAACCTCTTCAGACAAATGTTGAGTCTCAGACAGATCAGACAGTATCTCAGAAAACTAACTGGAGATACAAGTAACATCATCCTAAGGAGCAAATCATTGGAAGCACTTCAGAAGGAGTTAAGACAAGATCAAAATTCAAGAATCTGAATTCTCTTGCTCTCCTGTCTGAAATTGAGCCAAAGAACATTGATGAAGCTCTGCATGATGAAGGGTAGATCCTAGCCATGCAAGAAGAGCTAAATCAGTTTGCTAGAAGTGATGTATGGACTCTTGTTCCTAAACCCCATGGGAAAACTATTATTGGAACCAAATGGGTGTTCAGAAACAAGTTGTCTGAAGAAGGTAAAGTGGTCAGAAACAAGGCAAGATTGGTGGCTCAGGGATACAATCAACAAGAAGGTATTGACTTCACTGAAACCTTTGCTCCAGTTGCTAGGTTAGAAGCAATTAGAATTCTTCTATCTTATGCTGTAAATAATGGCATCAAACTATATCAAATGGACGTTAAAAGTGCCTTCCTCAATGGGTTCATTGAAGAAGAAGTTTTTGTTAGACAACCCTCTGGTTTTGACGATACTGCTTTTCCTGAATATGTTTTCAAACTGAAAAAGGCTCTTTATGGTCTGAAACAAGCTCCCAGAGCATGGTATGACAGACTGAGCAATTTTCTTATCAAAAATGGTTTTGAAAGAGGAAAAGTAGACACAACCCTTTTCAGAAAACAGTCTAACAAAGACTTTATACTTGTTCAGATATATGTTGATGATATTATTTTTGGTTCAACTGATTCTTCCCTATGTAAGGAGTTTTCTGAGTTGATGCAAACAGAGTTTGAAATGAGTTTAATGGGAGAATTAAAATTTTTCTTAGGGCTTCAGATTAAGCAAGATTCTGATTGTATATGGATCCACCAGGAAAAGTATACAAAAGAAATGCTTAAGAAGTTCAACATGAGTGATTGCAAACCCATGTCAACTCCTATGCATCCCTCTGCATCTTTGAGCAAAGATGAAAAGGGAGAACCAGTGAATCAAACTTTATACAGAGGAATGATTGGCTCTCTGTTGTATCTAACTGCAAGCAGACCTGACATAATGTTCAGTGTTTGTCTCTGTGCTAGATTTCAATTAGATCCAAGAATTACTCATTACAAAGTTGTAAAGAGAATTTTTAGGTATCTGAAAGATACTACTAATCTTGGTATGTGCTATAAGAAGAGCAAAGATTGCAGGTTAATAGGATATTGTGATGCTGACTTTGCTGGAGATAGAATGGAAAGAAAGAGCACCAGTGGAGGATGTCATTTCTTTGGAAATAACATGATCAGTTGGTCAAGCAAAAGGCAAAGCACCATTGCTTTATCAACAGCAGAAGCAGAATACATCTCAGCAGCCAGTTGTTGCTCACAACTGCTATGGGTGAAGTATCAGCTTGAGGATTTTAACATTCCTATCTCTGCTATACCTTTTCTTTGTGATAATACAAGTGCTATTAATCTGTCCAAGAACCCCATCCAACATTCTAGGGCAAAGCATATAGAAATCAAGCATCATTTCATTAGAGACTATGTTCAGAAAGGTGTTTTTGATATTCAGTTCATTGACACAGAGCATCAATGGGCTGACATATTCACAAAACCCCTAGCTGAAGATAGATTTAAGTTCATACGCAATAATCTGAACATACATGCATTTTCTAAATGATTGTCTGAAATATGTAGTTGTCTGATATATTAAGTGTGTCTGAACTTATAGCTTGTCTGAACTTTGTGTGGGTGTCTGAAATTCTCATATGTCTGAAATAACTGCTGACGTGGCTATCTGAGACGGTTGATTTCCATTATTTTAAAGTTTTGTCTCTTCCACTTTGCACGTTACCCGAAGTCTGTGCAGTCGGTACAGAGAATCATTGCATCGTGGGTCTATAAATACAGCAGTAAGTGTGTCGAGGAAGTTTTTACAGCTCTAACACTATCTCTCTCTCTTGAACAGTCAAGAAAGTTTTCTCTCTCTCTCTCGAAGCTTTTTTCTCTGCAACAACAATGGCACCTAAGGCATCTTCTGCAAGAAATGTGGTCAAAACCAAGGGTGTTAACCTAGAGGAGCTTCAAGACCTTGGTATGGACTTGGTTGGTGAGTTTGATGGAGCAGGATGGACTCCATTCTTTGAGAACATCTATACTGCTTGGCATGAACAAAGTGTGGTGGAGTTCTGGACTTATGCTAGAGGTATTCCCAACTCTAAGGGAGTATATACCAGCATCAAGTCTACTATGCTTGGTATCCCTGTGTTCGTTGATGAAGGGATTCTTTCCACCATTCTGGGTGTGAAAGCTGAAGGTGTTACCTTCACTCCAGGCTGGGAGGTGAAGAAAGGTGGGCACAAGGAGTTCACCAAGTTGCTGTATGGAACAGAAGAACCAGAGAGCATGAATGCAAAATACATGCTGGAGAAAGTCAGGGTACTTCATGCTTTCTTGGGGAACACCATAATCCCTAAGATTGGAAGCAGGGATCATGTTTCAGAACTGGAGATGTTCTGTCTGATAAACCTGATCAAGAAAAAGAAGATGAATCTTCCCAGCATCCTTCTGTTTCACATGCAAAAGAAGATCAGAGATTTTGCATCCAGTCTTCCCCATAACACTCTCATCACAAGAATCCTTCTGCACTTCAAGGTTCCCATAGAAAGGATGTTTGATCGCAAAGGCCCAGCTTTCTTTGGAGAGAACAACCTGAAGAGCATGCAGATAAAGCTGACTCCAAGGCCTCCATCTCCCTCTCTAAAGGAGAGCATTCTGTCTGAGAAAGCTGCAAGGAGGAGAACAACCTTAGAAGTCCTTAAGGATGAGCTTCAGGGAGATATAAGGAAGAAGGAGTTCAAGCCTTCCAAGCCTTCCCCCCAGCATAAGAGAAAGAAACTCCATGTGAGGAGCTCAGCAAAAGTTTCTCTGGAAGCTTTACAGACTCAGGGATCTGAACCTGTTTAGAAGGCTCTGACAAAGTCGTCTAAAATTGTGGGTCAGACATATGAAGTTGTTAAGCCTCTGTCTCCTAAGCCTACTTCTGAACCAGAAGGAAAGGCTTAAGAGATGGCTGAGATTGCTGACTCTGAGGCAGTGCCAGCAATACCCTTAGCTGCATGTCCATCAGATCCTGAACTGATTCAGGTAGCAGCTCTTGCTACTGCATTAGAGCAAGAAGAGTTGGAGAAGAAGGCAGAACAAGAAAAATTTGACTATGCTATAGCTGTGGGCTCTCAGCTTGCTATTGTTGAAGATGATAGGATAGCTACTATAGCCCAAGCATCTAAGAAAAGGAAAAGATCAAGTGCTCAGCAAAGGAAGAGTGCAAGGACAAAGTTGTTTCAGACAGCCCCTGCACCACCTGCCAGAGTAACAAGGAGCACTGCCAGCCAGCTTGAGGAAATGGATGAAGCTGGTAAGTACCAAAATTTCGTTAAAGCAAACCTCTTTTTCAAGAGGAGAAGAGAAGAAAAGGAAAAGGAATCTGAGATTGTGAAGTCTCCTGTAAAAAGGCTCAAAGTAAGGTTTGACAATGTTACACCATCTCCACCATCCTCACCTGAGAAGAAAGAGGAGAAGAAGGAAGAAGAGAAGGTTGCAACTGAATCTGAGAAGAAGGATTCAGGGATTCAAGAAGAAGAATCTGCATCATCACCATCATCATCCCCATCATCTTCAGAAGCTAAATAGTCTAAAGATTTCTTAGAAGATCAACATGAAGAAGGTCATTCTCAAGTCTGGAAGGGAGGTATGCTGCCTGAGCAGCTGAGGCTAGGTCCTAAAAGTAGGGATTTCTTCACAGAACCTACTTTTGACCCCTATGCATGGCCCCTTACTGATTGGCATTTTGAGTTAGCCTCTGAAGATCCACACATCAGGTATGAAGGCCTGTTTACTAAAAGGGAAAGGGTTCCCAAATTCCCTAATCTATTTGAAGAGCTTCAGTACTTCAGAGATGAGCCCCCTATCTCTCTGCATCAAGGTCTTATCAAGCAGACTGCAGCTGAAGTAAGAACAAAGTACCAAGGAAGTTCAGATAAGGCATATTATGGTCAGCTGGAGAAGCTCAGAAAGGGTAAAGGCCCTGCTCATAAGTGGGATCCTCTTAACCCTTTTTCTGCTGACTCTTTGAAGCTGTCCAATGAGGATTGGAGCTTTGCTAGGCAACTATCAACAGAGGCTAAGCTGTTTGAAAGGGACTATCTGAACCTGGTAGGCATGAGAGGGTACAGGCCCCCAAGGGCAATTTCCATCAGGCCATCCACAAAGATCTTAGTGCAACCTAATAGAATCATTCCCAGGTACCCCTTGGAGGAAGGCCCTGAAGACAAGTTTAAGGAGCTCAAGACTTATCCTAATTATCGGCAGATGTATGAGTTCTTGTCTGAAGCTGCCTGGAATAAGAAGTTCCCTGCAATGATCAAGAAATAAGGTGGAGGATTAGATCATTCTTCCAGGGATTGGATGTGATCATCCTACTGGAATATCAGAGAAGGTGTTGGATCTTCTTCTGGTACTTCAGGACAGGATGAAGACTCCATGACATATCCTGCTGCCTCTACTCTTGTAGATTATCAGTATGTCAGAGGCAGATTTCCTATGGCTTCTTTCATAGAGGATTGGACTGTCATGATTCCAATTCATAAGTTCCACTTTGCTGTCAGTCATCCTGAAGACTATCATCTGCCACAAGGGTTCAGGGTTTTCAGATTCTATCATGAGTGCATCAAGATTGTGCTATATGAGGTTGAGAAGGACCCTGAAGAAGAGAACAGAAGACTGAAACTGCAAGTCAAGAGGTTAGAGAAGAAGAATGTTGATCTGGTTGCTAAACAGGATCAGATTCTCCAAGAACAGTTGCAGATCAGAACTGGGCAAGAAGAATTGAAGGCTACTGTTATCTCTCAGATTGACAAGGCTAAAGAAGAGATTTCTGCTTTACTGATAGCAACCTTTCTGAAGAAGAATAATGGATAGTCTATGATGTGTAGCCAGTCTGATGTTATTTCAGTTTTGTGTTAATTTTCAGATTCTATATTTTTTTTATTTGTCTGAACATTGCTTTTATACAATCGGTTGTTGGTATCATGTGTTTTTATAAGCTTTGATTGCTTTGATTATATTGTTTGATCTGATTGTTATTCTTGATCTTGATTTGTGTTTATTGCTCTGAAGTTCCCTTTTGATTGATGATAAAAGGGGGAGTATTAAAATCTAACAAATCTGAATCTGAAGTGGTTACAGGTCTCAGGGGGAGTATTTGAGAAATATCAAAACCTGTTAGACCTGAGAAGTATTTATCTGAGGGGGAGTTATACTTATATTACACTTATGATAATTTAAAACTCCTTTCAGATTTATTTATTTTAAGCAAATTTGTCATCATTAAAAAGGGGGAGAATGTTGAGTCTCAAAAATATCATAAGGAAGATTATGATGATTTAAGACAGCTCAATCCCTAAGTTTTAATGTTTAACAAATTTGGTTAAGAAGGCTTGATTAAGATAGAGACATTTCCTGGGTTGTTTGAATTTCATACACCATTTGGGAAATCTCTGCAGCGCAGTTTTTGCAGCAACAGTTGTGGCAGCTTTTGTCAGCAGCAACCTTGGACGTTGTCAGAAAAGTTTCAGAACGCACAGAATGCTCAGGAGCATGTCTCACAACGGATTAAAAAGCATTAAATGCTATCTCTAAACGGTGAATTTTCAACGGATTGAAGACTTGGTATAAATACCTTTCATCTGAAGATCATTCACAACAACAAGAACAAAAAAGAAGAACAAGAGATTACATTTCAGGAGAAACAAAACACTGCTAGTTTTACTCTGTAAAACATACTCTGATAAAAATTCTTTGTACATCATTCCATATATTCTGAGTATACCTCAGTTATTTGTACATTGTAACAGTTTAAGCTTCAAACTGGTTTAGTTTTAGAGCTTAAACAATCTTTTATTTGTAAAACTGTTTTAGAGCCTGGAGAGGCTTGTTATCTAAAGAATACTTGTTTGTAAGAGCCTGGAGAGGCTTGACTGAAAAAGAATACTTGGTTTGTAGAGCCTGAACAGGCTTGACTGTAAAAGAATACTTGTAATCTGGTTGAGATTAAGAGAAAATTCAAGTGCTTGTTGGCATTGGGACTAGACGTAGCTCACAATGGTAGTGAGTGAACCAGCATAAATTCTGTGGCTAAGTTTTCTTACCCTTATCTCTTGTCAATTCGTTTATTCTAATCAAAGGGTGTTGAAAAACTATTCTGATAATTTATTAAAGCAAGAAACGTTTTAAAAACATATTTTCAGAACCTGTCTTAAGAAACTTCAGACAGCCCTTTTAACCTGTCTGAAATTTCATTATAAAAGTTGTTTGCGAAAAGCTTTCATAAGTTATTTAAGAAACACTATTCAACCCCCCTTCTAGTGTTTCCCTGTGTTTCTACAATAGATTCTCATCTTTATCAAAATTTTCTCCTAATGACTCAGCACAAAAGAAAACTTAAGCTTATGGTATTATATTCAATTCTCAACCTTCACTTGATGTCAGGAGAGGTGAATGATAAGTTGATGTTTATGCTTGATAAGAAACTAGGTCTTCAACCTCCTGCTTGAATGGTCCAGGTTTGCTATTCTTTATCTTTTAAAATTTCTTTAATTGATTATGATGCATAACTTCAAAGATTTTTTAGTAATAGCTTGGAATGTCAGAGGAGTAGCTAGTAGGGCAAGTCATTGTCATATTAAAGAGCTGGTTAAGAAATACAAACCAGATATCTTGTTTCTTCTTGAAACTCACACTCAGTTTGCCAAGACTTACAGGTTTCTGGTATAAGATAAATTACACACCTATTGCAATTGTGGAAGCTCAAGGTCACATGGGGGAAATTTGGGCCTTAAGGCCTACTGATTCCAGTTTCAATTTTTATGTGGTTAATTCTTTTGATCCAACTGTTTCAATTAAGATTTCTACTGGTTCTGCATCTTGGCTGTGTTCAGGGGTTTATGCTAGCCCTTCAATTTCATTGAGGTCTTTATTGTGGGATCATCTACATAATCTGAGAGGATCTGTCTCTATCCCATGGTTCCTTGTAGGAGATTTTAATGATCTCTTGTATTCATACGAACAGAAAGGGGGTAATTTCTCTGCTGCAAGAGCTGCAACTTTTGCTTCCAACATGAATTTGTGTAATCTGATTGATGTTGGCTGCTATGGTTCAAAATATACTTGGAGTAGGAAATGTAGTGGTGGACAGTGGGTACATAGAAGACTAGATCATGGTCTAGCTGATCAGTATTGGAAATTAAGTTTTCCTAATGGTACTATTGAGAATCTGTGTAGGCTATATTCTGATCACAACCCTATTATTCTCAGGTGCAGTGGGAAACCATTGATTAGAGGTTCCAGAACTTTCAGGTTCCAAGCTAGTTGGAGTACTCATCCTCTCTATGCTTCCATTGTGGAAGAGGCTTGGTGTTCTTCAACTAATAATCCGCTAGTTAAACTCAGTTCAGTAAGAGATGCTTCAATTGATTTCAAAAAAGAGACTTTTGGTAGCATCATAGCTAGGAAGAAAAGTTTGGAAAAGAGGCTCAATGGGATACAAAGATGTTTGGAAACTATGGACTCTTCCAGACTAATTTTGCTGCAGGAGGAACTTCCAAAAGAATATAATATTACTCTATTTCAAGAGGAAGTGTTATGGTTTCAGAAATCAAGAGAAAGTTGGGTCAAATTTGGAAATAAGAATACAAGATTTTTTCATACTCAAACTCTAATTAGAAGGGCTAGAAAAAAATTCATGGTTTAGATCTCCCTAATGGTTTGAGGTGTGATAAAGATCAAGTACTCCAAAGGGAAGTTGTATCCTTTTTCAAAGATTTATTTTGTTCTATAGTTCCTATTGGTCAGTATGTGAATACTCCTAATTTACCTAAATTATCTATTGAAGAGAAGAATGCTCTAACAGCTCCAATATCTAAAGAGGAAGTTCACCAAGCTTTATTGAGTATGAAGTCTTATAAGTCACCTGGCCCAGATGGATTCCAACAAATATTTTTTAAATTGTATTGGAATGTGGTTGGAGATGATGTATGGCACTTTGTGAGAGATGCTTTTGCTACTGGCAACATATCAATGGCTGTAACAGAAACACTAATGGTTTTGATTGCAAAAACTGATATTCCAAATAATTTCAAAGACCTGAGACCAATCAGCCTCTGTAACTGCATTTATAAATTAATTTCAAAGGTTCTAGTCTCTAGATTAAGACCAATTTTGAAGGAATTGGTGAGCCCTTTCCAAAGTAGTTTTATTCCTGGTAGAAGTACTTCTGAAAATGCAATAATACTCCAAGAAGTGGTTCACTCATTGAAAAAATCAAAGAGGAAGAAGAATGATGTTATCTTCAAGCTTGATTTGGAGAAGGCCTACGATAGAGTTGATTGGAGATTTCTGAAATCAGTCTTAAGGGAGTATGAGTTTCCTGATTCTATTATTTCATTAATTATGTCTGGTATTTCATCTACTTCAATCACACTTCTTTGGAATGGGAATAAGTGTCCAAGTTTTTCTCCAAATAGGGTCTTAAACAAGGGGACCCTATCTCCCCTTATTTATTTGTTCTTTGTATGGAGAAATGGAGTGCAATGATTTGTTCAGTTGTCCAAAATGGAGACTAGGAGTCTGTCAAGGTTTCTAGGTAGGGGCCTGGTCTGTCACATCTGTTTTTTACGGATGATGTGTTGCTTTTCACTAAATCAAGACCTTCCCAGGTGAGGACTATATCTAAAATTATTGAGGACTTTTGCTCTATGTCTAATTTCAAAGTTAATGTGGCTAAGTCTAGAGCCTTCACCTCTCCTGCTGTTCCTAATTCAAAAAAGAGTAAGATCACTAGCATTACTGGTATTCACTTCACTGCATCTTTAGAGAAGTACCTTGGCTTCAAAATTTTTCTGAATAGACCTACAAAACAAGATTTCAACTTCATCATTGATAAAGTGAATATAAGACTTGCTGCTTGGAAAGGAAGACTGCTAAATAAGATGGGCAGACTCACTCTAGTTAATTCTGTTATTAATTCTATTCCAACTTATTTTATGCAATTACATTGGCTGCCTGAAAGTGTTTGTTCTTCTCTAGATAAAAGTGCTAGAAATTTCTTATTGCATGGTTATAAGGATTCAAGGGTTCATCTAGCAAATTGGAATCTAATCACCAAACCTAAAAGAAAAGGTGGTCTTGGGGTTAGAATTGCAAGGCTTCAAAACATTTCTCTACTGGGGAAGCTTGTGTGGACAATTTTATCTGATTGTAATGAGAAATTATGGGTTCAGGTATTATGTGATAAGTATGGTAAGAAACTGTTATTTAATTCCTCAAAGGGAGCTTCTTTTGTCTGGAAATCAATTCAAAAGGCAGCAACTCAATTGAAACATGGTTTTACATCTAGAGTGGGAGATGGTCAATCAAACTTCTTATTCAGTCATTGGCTTCCATCACGACCTTTATGTGACAGAATCAATTTTATAAACACACATGATTTGGAATTGAAAATATGTGATGTTTGGGATGGTTTGGAATGGAATTTGCATCAGCTTTGGAGTCATTTACTTGAAGATTGTATTCATGAACTTCAGCAGATACATCCTATTTTATCTTTAGGAGTGGAAGATAAAATTATCTGGAATGATGCTATTTCTGGTGAGTATTCTGCTAAAGGAGGGTACAGCTAGCTACTTCAGCAAGCAAGAAATTTAGATGATGCTAAAACCTGGAAATGGATTTGGAAATTACAAGCTTCAGAATCTGTTAGACTTTTTGTTTGGTTGGCTGCAAATGACTTGCTTCCAACAAAATTACTTCTGCATACTAGACATGTCACTGATTCTGATCTTTGCCCTTGTTGTCAAAGCACTCCTGAAAATGTGCTCCACTGCCTAAGGGACTGTGGTCATGCTGTTAGAGTGTGGAATACATTGGGTTTTAATAGTCCAAAATTTATATCTTTAAATTCATCCTATAACTGGCTGTATTAGTGTTGTGCAAACCTTGGAAGTGTTTTTCTAGATGGAATTTGGGAAATATGGAAGTCCTGAAATCTAAAAGTGTTTGATAATATAGAGACTAATATCCATCAAATCATGACTACAATAAAGAGTTTAGATTCTCTGTTTACTCAGTTGCTGGATGGTGTGCAAACTGCAGCAAACTCTCAACAGATTTTTGTTAGATGGATACCCCCTGATGATGGCTACATAGCACTAAATGTTGATGGGAGCTCCATGGGTAATCCAGGTCTCTCTGGTTTCGGTGGATTACTAAGGAATCAAGAGGGAGAATGGCTTAAAGGTTTTTATGGTTCTGTTGGTGTTTCAGATATCATCAAAGCAGAATTATTAAGAATCCTTGAAGGTCTTCAACTTTCTTGGGAGGAGGGATACAGGGTTGTTACTTGTTGGTCAGATTCCTTGCTAGCAGTAAATTTAATCAGTGAGCATCTACCTACTTTCCACAAATATTCAAGCATCATCAAGAAGATTCAAGATCTAGTAAATCTGAATTGGTCAGTTCAGATTAGGCATATTCATAGAGTTTCATAGAGAGGGTAATAGTTGTGTTGATGCTTTAGCCAAGATTGGAGCTGTTAATAATGCTAGTCTTAGTATTGTTGATAATTGCCCTAGAAGCTTAACTAATCCGCTTGTTGCATATGCTAGAGGAACTTGGTTCCTTAGGAAGTAATCCTTGTTAGCTTTTTCTTTTTTGTTTTTGTTTCCATATTCTTTACCAAAAAAATAGTCTATAGTGTTGTATTTTAATTATTTTATTATGAATCAATATTAATCAATTATTTATAATTATTTATTGGATTATTAAACAATGAAATTAATTTGTATGCACTATTAATGTAAAAAATTATATTGTCATTCAATTTCATATTATTTATTAAATTTAAAAATATATAAAGTGTCATATTCATTAAATATTATAACAATATTTTATTGGATGACAATATAATGAATAACTGTGTATGATTGGTTTAACTATGAACAAATATAAACCAAATTAGAGGTTTGTGTTGCGACATAGCTTTTTAATCGTCCCTTTAGATTAATAATCAATTTTGTGTATAAAAAACAATATTTTAAAATTGGACCGGTGATTAAACCGGTGGAGTCACTGGTTCACGGTTCATTGGTTCAACCGTGGTTGAACAGGTAACAATTAAATCTATTTTTTAAATATTATATACAACTATAAAATAAAAAAATTAATAATAAATATCATATTATAAATTTTTAAATATAATTTAAGGTCATTTAATTATATTTTGATATATTATTTAAATGGTTTCCCTTATGAAATGGATTTCTATTCATTTAATTTAAGTTTAAAGTGTCTTTATATATATTATTATGTCTTTATATATATTATTATGCATATATATATCAAAGGAAGTTGCTGGCATAGTGGTTAAAGGGCATCTTTAGTATGCTAGTAGTCATGGGCCGCCGGTTCATTCCGATTCCAGGCAATACCAATTTGATGGGCCTACCGGACCGGATTTAGGCCCGATTCCCGGTTGGACCGGTTCAACCGGCCGGTTCAGTCCGGTTCTGAAAACACAGATAAAAAAGCATGCATGAGTGTTCATCGAATTGATTCGATGAATCCAATATCTAAATCAAACCAATCAAGTTAATTTGTTAGAATTGGTTTCGTTAATTTTTTTTTTTATTACAATTGGTTTGGTTAATTGATTCATTACACTTCAGATGCAAATTAAACCAATTATAATCAATTTGGTTTTTGGACTTATCTTTTTCAAGCTTGAACCAACACAACCACCTAATCGACTATTTTCTTTTTTAATTTTAAACTTATATATTTTAGACTTGAGTACTTATAACACTCTTAAACTTTTGTCTTTTCTTTTATTCCCGTTTATTTTGATCTTCCTATGATCTTTTATATTATTATCAAGAGTTTTTTTTTATCATGTTTACAATCTAATTTTATTATCATATTTTGGGCAAAGATAAAGTTATATTTATAGAAACATTTAAATACTAATTAAAAGTAACATTGACATTTGAAATTAATTTAATTATTGTCTAGAATAATCATTAAAGAAAAAAAATAATATGTTTACCTTGTAGTAACATGGAATTCAAAAATTTATATGAACAATATAATATGTAAAGATAAAAACTTAAAAACTAAGAAAAAATTCAAAAAACAAAACAAATCAAAACAATCAAATATGGTTGGTTCAAATTTTATCTTACCACATGCTTGAACCAAACTAACCCATGAACAAGCTTCTCAAACAAGAGAGCAATCACGCTCCCAAAATTTACTTAGTAGAGGCTCGCCTATCTTTAAAAAAGATGGATCCTTCTTTATTGGTACTTACATATTTGTACTCCTATTATTCCTAAATATGTACATAATCATGTTGTACTACATACCTAGGATGTTATATGACTTAAAAATTATGAAAAATCCCAACATATAGTTTCTAATCAAATAGTTAACTTGGAAAAAATGACCAACTCCTTATATTTATCAAAGCCCAACGGTCATGATGGCCTCATTTGACAGGTTATTTAGGCCTATAGAAAAGTGGGAATTGTTATTCACACCACATATTTTTACTAACCGCACCGTCCTAATTAAAAAAATACAATACCAAAAACACCCCTAAACCCCATATCATCTCTCGTCTTTCTATTTTTCTTAGGTGATTGCTATGGTACCCTTTAGTGATGACGGGTGTGGATGTCCTCTGCTGACTGACCAATCAAACACCACATAGTGAGTGCTTAGAATCCCTCTATTCCTTCATTTTTCCCCTCATTTTTTTAAAATTATTTTTAACCCAGGTAAAACAAAATTTTACTCAGTTAATTTCTTATTTTTAACTCTCTAAATTTATTTTTTTTTAATTTGTTCTGCAAAATCAGACGGAATGGAATATAATTTTCCATAAGCTCTCCTCATCTTCCAAGTTCATATGAGAGAAAGAGAGGTACCAAACCCTAACCATTTTTCCTCTTATTCTCATATACTATTTATTTATGGGTGCTTCTAGGGTGTGTCACACTTTTTCCAGGTTATAGCAGGTTAGTTAACCTGTTAGAATAAAATAATAAATAACGATACTGTCTTGCTGGACCAAAAATAATAATACCGTTAATGGATACTTCAAACCAAAAATCGATAAACATTGGTACTGTCTTGCCGGACGATCTTCTTCGCACCATTTGGTCCATTTCGTTCGCTCGGTTGCTAGACCACTAATGAAGGTTGTCAACAGATAGCAGTTTAAAATTTCACAAGAGGGGCACCTAAGCAATTTTTGCACAAATCGGTTTACCAAGTAGCAGGTAACACATCAGGTATGTTCATTAAAAAATAAATAAATCTAACGGCTCAGAGAAGGTGGAACACTGGTGTGTCTCATACGGCTAACAATAGTGTCTCCAAAGTTAGAACCAGTATCTGAAAAATCTCCATGACAATCATCATTTTCGAACATCTACAAACTGCAGTCTCCTCCCCTCCACGTAAACTGCATATATATGATACACAGCACTCAACCACCACCACCTTTCCTTTTTTTTCTCATTTTTTTCATTCCCCAAAAATGATCGATAATTGCACCACCTCTAAGTTCTTCACCTCACAGTTACTTGGAGGACATACATTCTTTAATTTTTTTTACTCTAAAAATTTGTTATTAAGTTAGGTTGACACTTGATTATTAATTATACTCTTAAAAACTAAATTTAGAGACTTAAAAAATAAAAATTAACTATAATTAAAAAATTGTTTTATCCATATTAAAAATCATTTAACAAAAAATGAGGGATCTTAATTAATTGAAAAATGAAGGAATAGAGGGATTCTAATGATATGTAGGATGCCCCCACCATGTGGTTTTGAATTGGTCAGTTAACAGAGGACATTCATGCCCTCTCTCCCTCACGAAAGGGTATCATAACAATCACCTTTTTCTCATGCATTTTACATTCTAGAAATTGAATTTCTGGAACACAAAGTAGCTGACATATGTATTAATTCCAAAACATTTGGAAATTGAATTTATGGAATACATATGTTACTTTGTATTCTAGAAATCTAATTTTCAAAATACCGTCTAGAATTGTATTCTGGAAATTGATTTTCTTGAACACAAATTACATTTTTTATAAAAATGTGGACATTGAGACGGAAAATTCATTTCTAAATTTTAATATTATCTCCTCCATGTATGAAGATGAAGAAAGTTTATAGATGAAATTTAGAGATGGAAAAATTCCATCGATAATGTTTTAGTTTTTTTTTTTTTGAAAAAAAGCAAAATGTAATTTGTATTGCAGAAATCAAATTTTCAAAATACGATTTTGGAAAATTGTATTGAAAATTTGTAGGGGTATTTTAGTAATAATATTTTAAAAAGATAGGGTGGTGTGATTAGCAAAAGAGATGGTGTAAATAACAATCATTTAGAAAGGCTGAACATCAAGGCCTTACACAAGCCCAAAAGTTGAAACAACAGAGACTCTACCCTTAGTTAAGTGATGATTATTGCTATTCCCACTCGCCTTCTACTTTTTTAATTTTTTTCCCTAACTACCCCCACCCCACCCACATCCACGCCCACCACCATCCCCACATCAATTTTTTTTAAGAATGTATTGCTCAATGTAGGGGAAGGGGTTAGGGGGTGGGGGCACGGAGAAAAAGAAGGGGAAGTGGTGAGGGTAGTTAGAAAAAAAAAATTAAAAATAAAGGGGGTGGGAATAGCAATAACCTTAAATAATGAAAACAATTGAGCGGTTTTAATTAGTTTTGTGCGTCATTGGCGGTTGGGTTTTCTCATGTAATTAATGAACCATGGTTAGGTCGCTTATAGTAAAGAGATGGGAGTTGCTTTTAGCATCCCCTTATTACTATTCACACCCTCTCCAAATCCTTTTTGAAATTTTTTCCTCAAACTACCCTCACTCCATCGGCCCTCCCCCATCCCCCACCACCACATCCACCTCCAGACACCCCTCACCACCCACTTCCATCAAGTTTTTTTTACTTTTTTTCTCTTTTCAGAAATTATTTCCAAAAAAAACACTTTTGGGAATTAATTTTTGAAAACTAAATGATAAAAATGACTTCCGGAAATTTCCGAAAAAATGGCTTCCGAAAATATCTTTTTTTAATAATCTTTCAATTTTTAGCAAAGAAAAAAAAATTGTTGCTAAAATCCGTCTCTAACTTAGAAACAAAAATTTTTCTTTGTCAAATTGGAGGGCATACCTAACCATGCACTTCCTTTCTAATTTAGGGATGGAAAATTTCTGTCTCTAAGTTAGAGACGGACTTTAGCTATGAATTTTTTTCTGAAAAAAATATAGGGGTTGAGAATAGCAATAACCTTATAATGAAAACAATTGAGAAGATTTTTTTTATGGGTCATTGACGCTTGGGTTTTCTCACGTCATTCATGAGCCATGGTTGGGTCGCATACGGTACAGAGATGGGCTTCCAGTTCACGTTAGCTTTTTTTGGTAAGTGGTATGCTTACTTGGGTAAATAGTTCATATTAGTTTTGAAAAATAAAAGTAACATATTTTTTATTATGACCTCTTATATATTTTATTATGAATTTATTTTCTAAAACATATATTAACTTTTTAAAAATAGGGTTAAATATATTTTTGGTCCCTAAAGTTTGACTCAATTTTGGTCCCTAAACTTTAAAACCATTGGTTTAAATCTCTCATGTTCTAAAATCACGTAACTTTAGTCTCTCCCCTAATTAACACCGTTAACTTTGACGTTGACGTGACAAACTAATTTCCGTATCAGTTTGTCCAGTCACTTTCAATGACCATGATGTAGCAATTGAATTATAACTCAGCTCATCCAGTCAATTTTGTGGCCTTCCTTATTTATGTAAAATGTGAAGTTAAATTTATTAAAACCCTAAATAAAATCTGACTGAATGAGTTGAGGTGTAATTTAATTGCCACAACATGGTCATTGTAACTGGCTGGACAAACTGACACAAAAATTAATTTATCATGTCAGTGTCAAAGTTAACGGTGTTAAGGGGAGGGACTTAAGTTATGTGATCTCAGAACATGAAGGATTAAAGTTACGGTATTTCAAAACATGAGCAACCAAAATCAACGGTTTTAAAGTTTAGGGACTAAAATCGAATTCGAGTCAAACTTGAGGGACTTGAAATTTAACCCTTAAAAATATAATAAAAATAATAAAAAAGTACGATAAATTAAAATCATTAACTTCATTTCCTCCCTTTCTGGTCTAGCTTATTTGCATTGGATATATTCTTATTTTGACGAGATTATTGGATAAGTATAGAGTAAATTTGGATAAACTTATCTAAAAAAAACTTCTAGGGGAATAAAATAGAATAAATAAAGAATGCAAAATGAATTCAATTTCCTTCATAAATTAAAATTAGTTGTTTATGAAGAAGTTAAAAGAGAGAGATTTTGAATAAAATATTGAGTTGCACGCAGGGTTTAGTTTCAACTTATGGATGAAGTTGAATTCACTTTACCTCCTTGATTCATTCATTCTTCTCCTAACCGCCCCTAATTGTGGAGAAATTTTTTTAATTTAGTTCCACTAAAGTAAAAGAGTCAGTTTAGAGGGTAACTAGCATGGTACCCATGCATTCGCATAGGTGTTGGTTTGTAGGTGATATTTGTTTTTATATATATTACTATTTTTTTAATAAAATTAACTTATAGTATAATCATATACATCAATTAGTAGAATGTGTGAACATATTTTAAATTTTTATAGATTATGGTGTTCTGTTATCCTTCTTTAATAATATTAACTATATATAATACCCATGCAATACAATGATAAAAATAATCATGATAAACATTGCATACAAATAAAAATGATTAAAAATTATATAAGACAATGAGATCTATTTCTATCTTCATATGATTTAGGTAAAGTAGCCAATTATAATTTGATTTGACTGTTAGACTTTATAATTATAAATAACTTCATAACTTATCATGTGTGTGTATTAGGTGGGACAAGGATCCCCTGCAGTTACTGCAGGGTCCTGTAAGAGAGAAACAGAGACATTGTCTCTGTGGGCCCCACATCACTGGTGGGTCCCACAGAGACAATGTCTCTATTTCTGTCTTACAGGACCCTACAGTAACTGCAGGGGATCCTGATCCGTATTAGGTGAGAGAAGTGTTTTTTGTGAGAGGTAAGAGAATTAAATAATAATTGTGTGTGTGCATAACAGATAAAAGGAGTGCTTTATCGTGGGAGGATTAATTAAATAATCAAAATGAATGATTGAGATTCACTTTAACCTTTAAATCCCTCACCTGCTTTTTCCCCCTTTTCACTCATGCACACATTTCTTCCTCTAGAAGCACACACACTTGCTCGCCATTTTTCCTCTTCACCCTTCGCCATTTCTTGTTCATATGCACTTGAGTTGATTTAGAATTTGTAAAGATAATTTTTAAAAAAATTAATTTTATTAAAATAATTTTAGTCAAGAATGATTTTGAGTATAGTTAAAATATTGAAATGAAAAAGTAATTTTAACACAATAAATATTGTTTAAATAGTGCTGATGAAAAATATTCTTATGTATGTAAATTTTAATATGGATGTATAAATATTATTAAACTAATAACATAATATTAATTAAATTATAAAATTATATGAATGTCCAATTGGTTTTTTCTTTATTGAAAACAATAAAATATTACTTTTTCGATTAGGGAACAACATCATATCTTTTTATGCAAAATTAATTTTGTTATAAAATTGTTGGGATTCGAATTTCAAGTATTTCGAATTTCACAAGGTTGTGAGTCCTTCACAATTTTCGAGTTCACAGAAAGCATATAGAAGTTCAAAATTCGAATTTGCTGATGAATTTGAAGTGTTAAAAGTTCTTCATTAGAATTAAGTTGATATAAAAAGAACTTCAGAAACTCGAAAAGAAAAGACAAAATGAACTTGAAAGCATTGGATTTCTGGTATGCAGAAAAGAAAAATATAGTTCTTTTATTTATTCATAATCCAAGTTCGAATACATTGGAAATACATCTTAGGAAAGAAACTATCCTAAACTGCAGGATGTACTTGACTCATGTCTACCGGACCTTTTCTTCCTCTTCCTTCTCCACAGGCTTTGATTGAGCCACCAGGGTACAGGCATTTTGTTGATTTGATCGAACAACCCTAGTGCTTGGGGTAGAAATGAAGGTCTGCGTGGGGAAGGACTAAATGGATTCATTCATTGCTGAATGAATCAGTATTTGGCTACTACATTCAACCTAAAAAGAAACCTTCAAAAAGAAAGGTTGAAAAAGCCTATAGATTTGGCTATTTCGTCAACCTTATAAAAAATGAAATTTCCAAATTGGGTTGAACGCAATAGCCAAAGTGTTTATGGTGATAAAATCTAATCTCGAAAAATTACTTTTATCACTTTTGATTCTAAGAACAATCTGGGGATTAGAATCAGATCCTCTTACGGAACTCTTTTAAAAAGTAGGTTTATTGTGTTCTAATTTACAGAATTTGTGAAAGACTTGATTTTTCTAGAATTTGAATAAATTGATTCAGAATTTCATCAATTAAACTCTTGTTTCAACAAAAGAATTTATTTGTCAAAAGTGTAGAACAAGTTGATTCAGAATTTCATCAATCAAAGTTCTAAGTTAAAGTTTTGAAATCAAAGAAGAATCAAAGTTTAAAAGAAATAAGAACATAAAATTTGAAAGAAAGAAAGAAAAAATGCGCTGAAAGTAAATTGCAGAATAAAGTAAAAGAACAGAAAGTAAAGAAGAATTTTGTAAGAACAATTGCATTAATGAAAATGTGGATGGGTTCATCACATACTGTTGCTCCTTGTAACCTGTGTAGTCACTGCAGATTGGACGTTTGGGTGTTTTAGAGTTTTAAATATAATGATTTGCCAACCCTTATTACATAGAAAGTTCACCTATTTATAGTTTTTTCATTCTAACGGCTAACTATTATACAATTGACACATCATCTATCATAATGTGTTGGCAGTCTGCATGCTTGCCATGTTTTCTGCTAATCGAAAAACTGCTCTTTATCCTTGCACTTTTCAAAATACTTCCACTGGGATGTTGCCATCTGTCCTTGATCAGCATACTTCTGTAACTTCCATTAACTATTTTCTTCTCTCTTCTGTTTGCTCGAACAGATCACTTCTTTATTCAAAAATCTTCGAAGTCTTCAGGCATCTTGTTTTCGAATTTCTGCTTTCTGTAAATTCGAAATCTTTCTCTTCGATTTCTCGAAATCTTCTTTCTGGAATTCTGACTTCATGTACTCAAAATTTCTTCATCTCTGACACTTAGCTTTTCATGTTGATATTTGACTTCACTAAGTATTTCCTGATTTCGAGATTTGAATGCATTCCTTTGTATGCCACGTGTCAAACCCTGTTTGGCTGAATCAAAGGTTATGAAGACCACCGGCCATCATCCATTCAACCTTGTTAATGAAGGTTCTTCTCATTGGACGTTTGAAGAGGTGCAATTATGAACCTTCACCCTTTTAACTCCTATAAATAGGAGTTCCATTTGGATTTATCTTTCAAACCTTCTCATTCTCCTTCTTCTTCTTTTCTAAATCCTTCGAAAAATATGAAGAAGTTTATTCCTTTGGCTACTGCGTACAACCCAATATGGAATGATTTCATTTTTGATGGGGTTGACAAAGTGGCCAAAGTTATAGGCTTTTTCAACCTTTCCTTTTGAATGTTTTTTTTTTGGGTTAAACGTAGTAGCCAAGTATTAATTCCTTTGGCTACTGCGTACAACCTAATCTGGAATGATTTCATTTTTTTTTTTGGGTTGAACGTAGTAGCCAAGGTATAGGCTTTTTCAACCTTTCCTTTTGAACGTTTTTTTTTGGGTTGAACGTAGTAGCCAAGTATTAATTCATTTAGAAATAAATGAATTTGTCTGTTAGTTCCCCAAGTACACCTTTGTTTCTACCCCAAGCACCAAGGTGATTCAACCAATTCGAGAAGAAATCCTTTTTGCCTTGGCTCAATCAAAGCTTGTGGGGGAGGAAGAAGAGGAAGAGGTTTAGTAGGCAAGAGTCAAGTACTCCTTATAGATTAGGATAGTTCCATTTCTAATGTATAGAGCACATAGGATAGTTTCCTTTCTAATATGTATTTCCAATGTATTCAAACTTGTGTAATTCGAAATTGGATTATGAATAAAAGAACTATATTTTTTTGTTACTTTTCTGAATACTAGAAATACCATATTCTCGAATTCTCCTTTGTCTTCTTTTCGAATTTCTAAAGTTCTCTTTGTATTATCTTCAACCAAGAACTTTCTAAGTTATCAAACTTATTAACAAAACTCAAAAAGGTAATCCTTATGTTTTCTGAGAATTCGAAAAGTATAAAGAATTTACAGACTTGTGGAATTCGAAATATCAGAAATTCGAATCCCAACAGATGCCCCCCCCAAAAATAGTCTCTTTCAAGAATTAATCTTTCATTTATAGAAAGAGATATTTTTGGAACAACCTTTGGTATTCCTTATAACAGTTATTCAAAAAGAAGAGGGAAAATCTGAATATCTTTTTAGATAAACCTTTCATTTTCTCAATTTAAATTTATATTTTAGTTACTTTATAAAAATAACTGATTATCCCACGTTCCTGTGCTATTAACTCACGTTCCAAGAAACGTGCAATCATGGTTATCTTTTTAACTTCCCTCTAATCATTTCAATGCTTCTCATATAAATACCTAAGTGAAACCTTTCACTTTCACTTTTCAACTTCATCTTCAACCTTAAAAAAAAAAACCTTTCATTTTCTCTCCTTTCTTGGCGTTTCCTTCTTACTCAATGTACGATCTTTACATCTTTTTTATCGTTCTTTCTTGTTTTTGGTTTGATTTTCACTGATTAATTGCTTCAAAGGTTCTAATTTTACTTTTCTTGGTAATTTTCCAACTCTTTGTCACTGTTGCTTCATTCTCTTTTCTCTCCCAATAACCTTGAAAACTCCATTAATGGCTTCTGAAGCTCTTGACTCCGTTCCTCTTGCCATTACCAAGGGTGATCTTCTTGCTCGGGATGATACAGTTTACGTCCCTGAACCTGAAAATGCAGAAGAGAAAATGGCTATCTGGAAATCCCAGGTATTGATTCCCTTTTCCATTAGGAAAAAAAATATTCTTTCTTAGGTCCTTACACTCTTCCTTCCTCTCTTGATCAGTACAATGACTTTTTCCCAAGTTCAAAAGAGGAAAAAATTCGAGTCTTTAGATCAATAATTCGAACAGATCATCTTGAAAATACTTCTGATATTTTTCGAGCAACTCCTCCCTCTCGAAAGGATTCTTACATCATGTGGTTGAATAGGATTGAAGGTACCATGGGTCCTTTCTGGAAACAATTGGGTATTTTCGATCTTATCCAACTGAGTAAGTTTGATCTTAGTTTCTACTTTAATTCTTTCTTCCTTCCTTTTTTGGGAAAGGTCTTCGAATTCTTTTCATTTACCTTATGGCATGCTTACACCAACCTTGTTTGATGTTGTTGCCATAACTAGCCTTCGACCTGAAGGTCAACTTATTCTTCCTATCATGAAGGTTCCAAAACCTCATGTTGAACCTTGTTGGAATAGGTTAGCTTATTCCCAGTTTATTCAAACCAATGGCAAATCTGGAAAAGTTACAGAAGAAGAGTACATTGCTTTTTTAATGGTTTGGTTATCTGCTTTTGTATTTTGTTCTCGATCCATACAAGTTCCTAATCTTATCTTCCTTTAGCCCAAATGTTGGCTAAGGGCATTCGAATGGATCTAAACAGGTATCTATTGGCCAGTGTCTATGACATGCTTTCTGAGGCCGTTTTTACTCTTAAACTCAAAGAACCTGTTCGAAATCTTTGTGGTCCTTTCTGGTTTCTTCAACTCTGGTTAAATGCTATTTTCGAGGACAAATTTGAAAGTTTTGAGCCTCCGAATTCGAAACATCCTTCTTCTATTGAGGGTTATAGATTGTCTTTTCTTACTCCCTCCTCGAAAAAGAACCGTTTTGAGTCATTCAAGTCTTACCTCTCTTGGTTCCTTAACATAAAAAAAAACACACTCCCAATCTTGCACCCTTTTCTTCTCGAACTCGAGGACCTGAGTGGTTTACTTGAAAGTTCCCTAGTGACACACCAGGTGCACAAGCTGAGAGTTTGGAAATTTGGAAACAATTCCTTTCTTATGATCTTATATATTGTGGTTTCCAAATTAAAGATTTTAGAGTTTTCCACTACCAACCACAATTGGTAGCTCGTCAATTTGGGCTAAGTCAACTTCGCCCAACACCTTTCTGCTTATCTAAAGCACAAATCTTGGTTGAAGACATAGTAAATGGCGAAAAGGGCTTCAATGAACTTCAACTTACGAAGGCTCAAAGGCCTTTATCTATCTCCCCAACCCCTTTCGAGCCTTCTTACTACTGCACTTTGTCTTTTGAGGAATGGCGGTCTAAGTACTATAATAGCATTTTCAAGTTGATGAAGCTACTTGCTTTTTGAGACTAACCAAAGACATTCCTTATGGCAGAAATCAGCCAAGAAACCAAAAGGTACGCATGTCAAAGAAATTGAAGCTCTCGAGAAATATTTTCATGTGTATTATAATCCAAACAAAATTTCTAGAACAATTTTTGAAGTTGATATTTCTTTAAAAGAAAAGGTTTCTATTAACGTGCAAAATTGCAAAGTTATTAATTCTAAAGGTAACAGTGTTTTCGAAAAGTATTGCCCTAAGTTTCCACCTTTACCAGCTGCAAAATTTGGCTTAGACAAAAATTTATATGGTCCTGAGTGGACTAGACCTGTGACTTTTGAAATTCTTTGCAATGATGCCAAACCACTTTCGAAAAGAGTTACTTTAACAAAATATACCTTAGATAATTATCCTTTCATACCCCATGTGGATATAGAACATGTGAAAATAATTTCTAAGAACTTTATTGTCCAAGGTAAAAATACATCATTTTTCTTATTTCTCTTATTCATCCCAAATTTATACTTAGCATTCTTAACTTTCTTTTCAGCCCAAGAGTCTAAACTCTCAGAAGAAGCTAAAGAAGATTGGGATAGTGGAGAAGAAGAAAAAGAAAAGAAATCCAAGAAAAGAAAGGCTTCAGCATCTTCTCAGAAACCTTCTGTAAGTTGGATTTTATATTTTGAAGTTCTTGAGATTTTATTTTGAAATCTCTTAACCTTCCTTTTGTCTCTTATAGGCTACTGCTTCTAAATCTCGAAAGAGAACTATGTCAAGTAAGGTCGAAAAGAATTACGAACTTTCTGACAAGAGTCCATCTGCTTCTGTTAGTAAGAAGAATGAAGTAGATGATTCGAGTACTTCAAAGAAGCAAGCAGTAAAAGGTCAAAAGAAGATTCAATCAGCTGGATCCAATAAAGAATCTCTCGAAGGTAAATTCGAATTCTCTTTTGAATTTGAAATTTTATGAACTTAGAATTTCTGTTAATGCTTATCTATTCTTTCTTTCTTAACAGGAAGCTTCTCTTGAAAAACAATTTAAACCTTCGAGAGCAAAAGATATTCAAAAAGAAAAGAAAGCTCCAAAAGAAAAGAAAATTCTTTCTGTAATTCCACCAGGCAAAACTATTGGAGATATAAGATTTTATTCTCTTCTTTTTACTATTCTTTTCAAACTTTATCATTTTTTCTAATTCGAAACTTGTTTTCTTTATGCAAAACTCAGAAAGTTGGCCAAAGATTTAAAGTTAAGGCCTATAAAAAACAAATCCCAAGTGGTGTTTTGGATCAAGTAAATTTTTTACTCTCTTTTTCTTAAGGAAAAATAACGACTTTACTTCATGTTCCTGTTTATCTAACTTCAACAATTTCTTTTGGTTTCAGATAAACATCTCTTTGAGTTCTCGAACTGAGAGTGGCACTAAAGAAGATAAGACTATTGAAAGTCCACTCCAGGCCACCTCCTCGAAAAAATCTATTTCAAAAGAAAAGCTTATGGACGATATCGAAAAGAGTGAAGAAGAACAAGAAGAAGAGGAGGTTCAATCTCCTTCTGATCCAGCTAAAGAGGATTCTCCAATGCAAGAAGACCAATCAACGCCTTTTCCTCAACCTATTCCTAAAAAAGATGAGAAATCTCCCATTAAAGAAACTCAGACTGCCCAAACCGAATCAGGGACTTCAGAAAAAGCACCAGGTTTTTAAGGGGAATCATCTAGGTCTACTCCTGTATATACTCCAACATACTTAGATGAATGCCTTAAAGGTTTAGAAGAAAACCCTATTCTGGTTCTAGAAGTCCTTTCTGGTGAGATTTCTTTGTCCTCAGCCCATTCTGAAGCAACTGCCCAAAACCCTTTGAACGAAGAAGATTCAATAGCAGCAGTTCTTCAGAATTTTAAGAAGTTGGTTTTTGAGAAATCCATGCTGAAGACAATTCCAAAAGATCCTTACTACAAGGAAGAGATCCAATGTTACCTGGCCCTTTTCGAGAAAAGGCATAATGAATTTTTTGAATCTCAGCAACAATGGTTTAAAGGTTTCTCGGAATTGTATCAAAATTCTGTCAACACCCTTGATCAAATCGAACAAACCACTTCGAGGTTGGGCATCCAGAAGAGTGAAAAGGCTGATTTGATGGACAAACTTCAAGATAGCAAAGTTAAAGTGTCCAAGTATGAGCAGTCCATCAAACATAATTCAACAAAGGTTGAGGAGCTAGAAAAGGAGAATCTTCGACTTGAAGAAATTATCAAAAAGCTTCAGGAGGATGCAGCAAAAGTAAAGTTACAGAAAAGTGAACTCGAAGCTACTATCTCAAGGCAGAAGTCTTCTCGAATCGAAATCCTCAATTTTGTAAGAGGTATTTCGAGGGATGTTGTTGAGGTTTCAAAGGATATCAGTAACTTAGAGAAATCTAATTACAGCCTGAAGATCCAGTATGAAGACCTTATGCATGACTTTGCCAAAATGAAGAATGATCCTCCTTTCTGATTTAATTCATTTTCTAAACTTGGATGTAATTTCGAATTCTGAATTTCGAGCAAGGGCTCGAATTCACTTCTTTTCTGAACAATTTTATTTTCTTTTATGCATAATTTCTATTTCTTGCAAGTTTGGTTTATATTCTTTTAAATACTTTCCGTTTATTGACATTATGCGTAAATCACCAACTAATTCTCGAATTGAATACGCATTATTGGAAAATACTTTCTCAATCTCGAAGGGTCCCTCCCAATTAGGTGACCATTTACCAAATCTCTTAGACTTTTTGTCAATTGGTAAAATTAATTTCCAAACATAATCTCCTATTTGAAAATATTTTTTCTTAACCCTTCGATTGTAATAACGGGTAATTTTCTCTTTCTGTCTAATAATATTTTCAAGAGCAACCAATCTTTCTTCATCAAGTTCATTTAATTCATCAAACATTAAGTTACAATAATCCTGAGAAGGTAACTCGAACTGTTTTTGAACCCTTATTAATTGCAAATTAACTTCTACTGGTAATATAGCATCATGACCATATACCAATTTATAAGGAGTTGCTCGAGTAGCTTCTCTTGGTGAATTTCTATAAGCCCAAAGAACTTGATTTAATGTTTCATGCCAATTTCTTGGACGTTGTTCAATATGTCTTTTAATCAAAGCAATAATAGTTTTATTAATTGCTTCAACTTGTCCATTGACTTGTGCATAATAAGGTGTAGAGGAAAGTAACTTTATCCCTTTCGATTCAGCAAACCTAACCATTTTTCGACCGGTAAAAATAGTTCCTTGATCTGTAGTAATAGTTTCTGGCAAGCCAAATCAAAATATAATATTTTCTTTGATAAAACGAATGATATCTTCTTGAGAAACTTCTTTTAAAGGAATTGCTTCTACCCATTTGGTAAAATAATCAACTCCAACCAAAATAAATTTATGGTTTGTTCGAAGAAGCTGGATGTATTATTCCAATTAAATCCAAAGCCCATCCTCTAAAAGGCCACAGTTTTATTATCGAATGTAACTCACTTGCTGGAACTTGTTGCACATTTCCATGCTTTTGACATTCCTCACAAGACTTAGCAAAATTATGACAATCTTTGGCCATCGACGGCCAATAGAATAATTTTCTTTTCAAAATCCATTCCATTTTCTTTCCTGCTTGATGGGCTCCACAAGCTCCTTCATGCACTTCGACTAAAGCTAAATATGCTTCAGTTTCTCCCAAACATCGAAGTAAATTCCCATCAATAGCTTTTTTATAAAGTTCTTCACCCAAAATACAATAATTAAGAATTTTATATTTCAAGTGTTTATTATTAGGAAGGGAAGGATTTTGTATAAGGTTCACAATTTCTCTTCTCCAAACATTTTGATCTAGAAGATTTATATTATGGATATCAAATTCTTTCATTGGAAATATGTTTTGAATATCACTGATTTTTCTCAAAGTTCCAATCGAAATTCTATATCCTAAAGCTATCTGAGCCAATTCATTAGCTTCAAAATTCTGACCTCTTGGAATGTGTTCAATCTTAACTTCATCAAACATTTCCAAAAGTCTTTTGGCTTGAATCAAATATTTAGCCAATTTTGGGTCTAAACATTTATACTCCTTAGTTATATGTTTGATAACTAATTGGGAATCTCCTCTAATATGTACATTCCTCGAATTCATAGAAACTAATATTTCGAGGCCTGCAATAAGAGCCTCATATTCCACTGCATTGTTAGAACAATGATGTTTTATTTCAAACATTATTCGAGTAGGAAATCCCTTAGGTGAAATTATTAAAATTCCAATTCCTGACCCATTCTTATGTTTGGATCCATCGAAATATAACCTCCAAGGCTCTAAGCCTACATATGTTGACTCTTCAATTGGAATTGGGGGATGATCAACCAAGAAATCAGCAACCACTTGTCCTTTCATTGATTTCAATGGGATCAATTTTAACGAAAACTCAGTTAATGCTAATGCCCATTTTCCAACTCTACTGTGCAATATAGGTTTCAACAACATATGTTTTATTACATCGAAATGAGAAATTACAAATGCATCATGAGGTTTGACATAGTACTTGAGTTTAGTACAAGAAAAGTACAAACATAAACATAATTTCTCTATTGCACAATATCTATTTTCTGCATCATTGAGGACTCTAGTTAAATAATAAACAGCTCTTTCTACACCATTTTCGTCCTCTTTAGCCAACATACTTCCAATTGTGGCTTCTGAAGCAGAAATATATAACTTCAAAGGTTTTCCTGGCAAGGAGGAGTCATAATCGGAGGTGTTGTCAGATATCTCTTGATTTCCTCGAAGACTTGTTGATGCTCATTTTCCCACTTGAAATTTTCTTCTTTCTTCAATTTTAGTAAAGAGGAAAACACTTTCGTCTTTCCTGATAAATTCGAAATAAACCTTCGAAGAAAGTTTACTTTTCCCAGAAAAGACTGCAACTGCTTCTTTGTAGTAGGTGGAGATGCTTCCATAATTGCCTTAGTCTTATTCTTATCAATCTCAACACCTTTTTTGTATATAAGGAATCCCAAAAAATTACCTGCAGATACCCCAAAAGCACATTTAATAGGATTCATTTTTAAACCATGTTTTCTCATTCTTTCGAAAGCTTGTCTCAAATGATCTAAATGGAAGTATTTTGATTCAGACTTTACCACAACACCGTCTATATAGACTTGCATAAATTTTCCTATTAAATCATGAAAAATCGAATTCATGGCTCTTTAGTATGTTGCACCGACATTTTTAAGGCCAAAAGGCATCATTACCCATTCATAAGTACCTATTGCACCAGGACATCGAAAAGCTGTTTTCGATATATCCTCTTCAGCAATAAAAATTTGATTATACCCAGAATATCCATCTAACATACTTAAAAGTTCATTTCCTGCTGTCGAATATATTAGCATATCAGCAACCGGCATTGGATATTCATCTTTTGGGTTTGCATTATTAAGATCTCGAAAATCAATACATACTCTTAAAGTTCCATTTTTCTTAATAACAAGTACAATATTCGAAATCCAATCTACATACCTGGCAGTTCGAATAAACTTAGCTTTTAGAAGACGCTCAATTTCTTCTTTGATCTTTGAAACTATTTCTGGAGCAAATCTTCTAGGAGCTTGTTTTACTGGTTGTTTTTTTGGAAAAGTTGGAAGTTTATGTTCAACCAGTTCTCGACTCAAACTAGGCATCTCATGGTAATCCCATGCAAAACAATCCTTATATTCTTTCAACAAGTCAATCATTTTCTTCTTGAATTCTCCTTCGAGATTCTGACTTACAAAAGTAGGTCTTTTCTCATCATCAGTTCCTAAGTTCACTTCTTCTAAAGGATCTTGAGCTTCCATTTTCTTAATACCTTGAGACAAAGTCCCTTCGAAACCCAAAGGGGAATCATCATAAATACAATCCAATCTCTTGAATTCAACCCCTTGCATTTCTTGAACGTAAGTTTCAACTTTCTTAATCATGCTCTCAAGGTACTTCTTTCTAGATTTTTCACATCCTTCATAAATCTCTTCAGCATTTTTACTTCCCAATTCTGATGATGTTCCCTATTCTGTTATTTCCTCAATAATTATTCTTCCTTCTTGCCACTCGGCCTTAGTGGTTGTTATTTCATCATTATATTTAATTTGTTCAGATTCGGCTTCGAGAGCCACTTCTACCTTCTTTTCGGCCATGTAGGCCGAAATTCGAGCCCAAAAGCTCGAATTCATTCTGGGTCTGACCATTCTGAAATTTATGTTACCTCGAATGGGCCAACATCACATTGCAACATGAACCCACAATCAGGATTCAACCTTAGTGAATAAGGTACTTTAGTAGGCATCAACATGTATTTATCAATCACTTCATATGGTCTTACCTTCATCAATTTCTTTTCCATACTCCTTACATCAACAACATCTTCTTCAACATTGAAATAATTTTTGTCCCCATCAACATAAATGGGCACTCCCTCTTTAGTCCACAAGCAAAGTTTTTGATGCATCGAAGATGGAACAGCACCAACTCCATGAATCCATTCTCTACCAAGCAGAAGGTTATAATTTGCTTTCGAATCCACCACAAAAAACATCGTGGGCCTCATAATAGTTCTCATAGTCAGTTCCAAATATAGAACTCCCTCAGATTTCGATGTTTTTCCACTGAAATCAATAATTATCATTTGATGTGGCATCAAATCTGCTTTGGTCTTCATCAATTTCTTCATCATGAATTTGGGCATCAAATTTACTACTGCTCCAGAATCGACCAACACCTTTCCAATACTTACCTCGTTAATCAAAGCTCTGATAAACAAAGGCTTCATATGTAATTGCATTTCTTCTGTAGGTCTTTCAAATACAGCAGAATCATTTTGGCAAATTTGTTTGCCAATGTATGAATAACATATAGGTTCATTACCTATATGGTCCTCTTCATAATCTTCATCTTCCAAACTCTTTTCAAGTTCTTCTGCGTATTCTGCAGGCAAAATAGAAACTACTGCGCAGATGTCATCCAAACCATCTGCGAAGCCTGATTCGAAATTTTATGTTAACAAGTCATCTTCATTTTTCTCGAAACCTCCAGTAACTTGGAAAAATGGTTTCTTCTTCACTACTTGCGCATATGAAGGATGATTCAAATTTGCCTGAACCTGAATCACTTGTGCATTCTTTGCTTGAATTAGCTTGGATTGTATATTATTTTTTTCAGTCATCATGTTTTGTTTTTCCTGCACTTTTCAAAATACTTCCACTGGGATGTTGCCATCTGTCCTTGATCAGCAAACTTCTGTAACTTCCATTAACTGTTTTCTTCTCTCTTCTGTTTGCTCGAACAGATCACTTCTTAATTCAAAAATCTTCTAAGTCTTCAGACATCTTGTTTTCGAATTTTTTCTTTCTGTAAATTCGAAATCTTGCTCTTTGATTTCTCGAAATCTTCTTTCTGGAATTCCGACTTCATGTACTCAAAATTTCTTCATCTCTAACACTTAGCTTTTTCTGTTGATATTTGACTTCACTAAGTATTTCCTGATTTCGAGATTTGAATGCATTCCTTTGTATGCCACAACCCTATTTGGTTGAATCAAAGGTCATGAAGACCACCGGCCATCGTCCATTCAACCTTAGTACTGAAGGTTCTTCTCATTGGACGTTTGAAGAGGTGCATTTATGAACCTTCACCCTTTTAACTCCTATAAATAGGAGTTCCATTTGGATTTATCCTTCAAACCTTCTCATTCTCCTTCTTCTTCTTTTCTAAATCCTTCGAAAAATATGAAGAAGTTTATTCCTTTGGCTACTGCGTACAACCCAATCTGGAATGATTTCATTTTTGATGGGGTTGACGAAGTGGCCAAAGTTATAGGCTTTTTCAACCTTTCATTTTGAAGGTTTCTTTTTGGGTTGAACGTAGTAGCCAAGTATTAATTCATTTAGAAATAAATGAATTTGTCTGTTAGTTCCCCAAGTACACCTTTGTTTCTACCCCAAGCACCAAGGTGATTCAACCAATTCGAGAAGAAATCATTTTTGCCTTGGCTCAATCAAAGCTTGTGGGGGAGGAAGAAGAGGAAGAGGTTTAGTAGGCAGTAGTCAAGTACTCCTTATAGATTAGGATAGTTCCCTTTCTAATGTATAGAGCAAATATGATAGTTTCCTTTCTAATATGTATTTCCAATGTATTCGAACTTGTGAAATTCGAATTTGGATTATGAATAAAAGAACTATATTTTTTTTACTTTTCTGAATACTAGAAATACCATATACTCGAATTCTCCTTTGTCTTCTTTTCGAATTTCTAAAGTTCTCTTTGCATTATCTTCAACCAAGAACTTTCTAAGTTATCAAACTTATTAACAAAACTCGAAAAGGTAATCCTTAATGTTTTCTGAGAATTCGAAAAGTATAAAGAATTTACAGACTTGTGGAATTTGAAATATCATAAATTCGAATCCCAACACAAAGGAATAAACTTCTTCATATTTTTTAAGGAAGTAGAAAAGGAAAAGAAGAGGAAGAAGAAGGGAGGAAAGAAACGTCCAAATGAAGTTCCTATTTATAGGAGCAAGAAGAATAAAGGTTCATAAATGAGCCTCTTCGATCGTCCAATGAGAAGAATCACCATAATGAGGTTGAGTGGACGGTGGACGGTGGTCTTCATGACCTTTGGTTCAGCCAAGCAGAAATTGACACATGGAACACAAGGAAATACAATCAAGTTTCGAAATCAGGAATTATTCAATGAGTCCAAGTACCAACAGAAAAGCTAAGTGTCAAAGATGGAAGATGCATTTGATTACAACAAGTAAAGAAATCAAGAAGCCGATTTCGAGAAATTGAAGAGCAAGCTTTCAAATTTACAGAAAGAGGAAAATCGAAAACAAGGTGCATGAAGACTTAGAAGATTTCTGAATCAAGAAAGAATTTGTTCGAGCAAACAGAAAAGAGAAGAAAAGCAGTTAATAGAAGTTATAGAAGTTTGCTGATCAAGAACAGGTGTCAACATCTTAGAGGAGTACTTTTGAAAAGTGAAAGGAAGAAAGAGCAGTTTTCTGGTTAGCAGAAAACGTGGCAGACATGCATGCTGCCAACACATAGAAATAGATGATATGTCACATGTACAATAGTTAGCCGTTAGAATGAAAAGCTATAAATAGGTGAACTTTCTATGTAATAGGGGTTGGAAAATAATTTATACAAACACTCTGAAACACCCATACGTCCATCCTATCAGCGACTAAAGAGGTTACAAGGAGTGCTAGTATGTGAATTCCTTCCACTTTCAATCAATGCAATTACTTTACATGTTCTTCATTTCTTTCTTGTTCTTACTTTATTTTTTATTTGTCAATTCCAGTACTTTTTCTTGTTTCTTCTTTATTCTGCAATTTACATTCAATGCAATTTTTCTTTCTTTCTTTTGAATTATGTTTTTACTCCCTTGAAATCTTATCATTTCTAATTTCCAAAACTTCGACTAAGATTTCTGTTTGATGAAATTCTGAATCATTCACAAATTGTCTCAAATTTGAGTTTTTACTTGATGGAATTCTGAATCACGTATCAAACCTTTTGAGAAACAAAATTTCTTTACAAACTTTTTCAAAGTGAAAACACTGTAAACCTACTTTTTAAAAGAGTCCCGTAAGAGGATCTGATTCTAATCCCCCAGATTGTTCTTAGAATCAAAGTGATTAAAAGTAATTTTCGAGATTGACTTTTATCACCACAAACAAAAATTAATGAGCAAAAATATCATCGATATTTTACATATTTTCCTTGATAAATACAAGGCAAGTACAAGGAAAATATAAGAAGGAGGATGGAATTATTTTTTCTAAATTCTTTTTCATAAACCACGCATAAAGTAGAAATCGAGTTTGCAAAATTATCATACTCGCGTTTGAAGGTTAGTTTAGATTATGTCTGAAATTTTTGAACATAGAGTTTTAAATAGTGTTTTTAAAGAGCACACTTAAACCCGATTAGCATAGTTAAATAGATAAAAAAAGTTAAGAGAGACGTCAAGACAACTATAACTATTTAAACATTTATCTTGATTCACACTCAAACCACAAAAGTGTCATGTTTAATCACTATGTCAGAATAAGGCTTTTATCACGTCCAAATTAACCCGGTTACAATTAGTAACCGAGGTAAAATGCAATAAACTGATCAATTACCGTGATTCCGAAAACGAACCGTGGTAATTGGAATAAAGCTGTGTGTAATTATTTTTTCACACTGTTGAGATTTTTTCACTAACTCAGTTGTGTGTAATTATTTTTTTACTGGCTTCTTTAGGCTTGATTATGTACAATAGATAATGTTTACTCACCCAACCTTCTCAAACTCAACACTTAAACAAATATGAATAAAAAGGGTTTATGGTTATATTTTGAAAAACACAATTTATGGATAGGATATTACAAAGAACAGAGAGTAACTTAGAAGTTATTCAACACAACTAATTAATTGGTCGTTGAAGGTGATTGCGAGTTTTCAGTTTTTGGTTTTTAAAAATTTTCAAATAAGTTTTTATAACTCAAAACCAAAAAATGAAAATCACTTTTTGTGGTTTTCAAAATGTCTGTTTTGAAAATCACAAAAACAAGTTTTCAGTTTTTGGTTTTGAGTTGTAAAAAATTAATTCAAAGTTTTTTAAAACAAAATACTGAAAACTCGCAACCACCTCGAACGGGGCCTTAAGTGTTCAAGTTTCAAACTTTACACACAAAGAATATGAAGAAGATAAGAATGCTAAGGGCGTGAAAGCTTTTGAATTGCAAAAGTTTTTCTTCACTTCGGGTAGCAATTTGGTACCCTCCAGCCAGAGAGGGTTTTGGTACCTTCTTGTTATTTTTTTATTGAATGGAGGCATAAAGGTCAAAATTACATAGGAACAAGTCGTGTACTCTGTTCTAAATTATTTCAAAGACATAAAATAGATTTTAAATGAGACACATGTGTATTGCAAATGAGAATGTGAAAAATGGGGGAATACAATAAAAAAATACAGGATAACGGTTATAGGGGGTCAAAAAGTCTTTTCAAAAATTAAAAATACAAATTCTAATAATTAAATATTATTCTGTAACTGTAAAAATACTAAGATCATTTAAAAAATTTGAGAAAAATTGATTAAATGATCAAAGAAGGTACCAAAATCCTCTCTCATTATAGAATAGCGTAGAATTTCCTCTTTGGGAATATTCTTCTATTCATAGATTCTTGAACAAGGAGAATGTTATGAGATGAAATTCCAAATGTTCTCTAATAGCATTAAATGGGTTAAGTCATGGTTGGTTTTGTCATTATGTAGTGCTTTTCTACAAGCGGTTGTACCTTCCATTACTTTTTCTCCTTTTTGCCATTTGTCATTGTGTTGATTCAAGGTTGACTTCGAATTTTTGAATTTGTGCTTTGTGCCAATCTGTCTTCTCAGATGCTCTCACTTGTCCTTTAAATAAATCACGCGCATTCAAATACTCTTGAGAAAGGTTATTCAGATGGTTGTAGAGACGAGTCTTTTAAACTAATTAAACTTCAGACTATGTTTGCTACTTCAAATAAATTAAATGGTTAAATATATTTTTTTCCTGAAATATAGTTGAGATTTAGTTTTAGTCCCCATAATTTAAAATGGTGGTTTTGGTCTCTCAAAAATTAAAAATATACCAATTTAGTCCTTATTGCCTACTATTGCTACCGATTTTGCTACGGATTAGCTACTGACTTTTATCGATAAGGACTAAATTGATGTATTTTCAATTTTTAAAGGACCAAAACCACTGGTTTTTAATTACAGGGACTAAAAGCAAATCTCGACTATATTTCAGGGACCAAAAACATATTTAACCATAAATTAAATTAAACGTTTGATATAATGCAACACTTAACTACTGTTTATCAACGGAGATTGATTCAATTGATACATGCTTATTCCCTTAAACAAGGTCTCGGGTTCGAGTCTCGTGGATGGAAAAAATCTCCGTTGAGAGCTAGCCCCACCATGATGTGGATGTTCCCGGCTCAAACAGAATTGCCTCTTGTGGAGGATACCCGTGGTTACAAAAAAAACACTTACCTACTATTTGGTTGGGGGAATTAGAGGGATTTTATAAGTTAGCTTTTATGTTTGATTCAACTTTTTAGGAGGGGAGGGAGAAAGTTTAAAAATAACTAATCTAATTGACTTAAGTATCCCTCCACCCATATTGATAAATCTGAGTTATAAAAGTAAAAAGATATAAAAATAAATTAGTTTTATTTTTCCTCCCCAATTGTGAACCAAACAAATAGACGACAATTTTCCCCCGTCCCTTTATTAAAATCCCTCTCATTCTCTCCTTTCCTTTGAACCAAATAGACAATTTTTTTTTGTGTTAACCATAGGTATCCCCTATTACCAACACATGGGCAATCCTATTCGGGGCTTAGTCACAGTTAAGGTTTTTTACCCCTCCTTGAGAGTGTGTTTAGTGGTACCAAATAGACCATTGCTGCAAACCATTAAATAAAATTGTTTTGCTTATAAAAAATTAAATTGTTATCATAAAAAAATTAGGATATTAATAGACTTTAAACGTTTTGATATATACTCAACCGTTCCAAATAATATCAATTATATACTCTATTCCTTTCTAAGAACAAAGGATAGTTCAATACTTCAATGTTCCTTCGAGGCACCATTAACTTTTGAAAAATGTTATTTATATCCAAAATGAACAATTCATACAACAATAAAAAGAGAGGAATAAAAGATAAAAGTGTTGGATGTAACGAGTGATGTAATAAAGAGAAATGAAAAAAAAAAGTGTTACATATATGAATTATTGTATATATCCTGGTTACCTTCATCCCTCAATCGAAAAAATAGTTACTATTTTCTAAACAAGAAATTATATTTATCTTACAAGGGTAGAGGTTTGAATAATGGAATCGCTACTTTTAAAAATACTTTACTTAACCACCATCATCAACATAAGGGTTAAATTCACAACTATGCCTTTATGGGATTTCATGTCTCAAAAGAAAAAAAAACAAGAAATCATACTCATCCATAATCATACTCCTGTGACATTTATTTGTTCACTTTTTAAAAAAGAAAAGTGCCTTATTTCTTCACTATTCCGGTCTCCTTAATTAAAAAAAAAAAAGATAAAACGGAAGCACAAAGAACTATAAAAGTTGAGTTTTACTATTTTACATGTAAACGAAATGGTTTAAAAAGAGAGTGGGATAGAATTTGGAACCATGAAATTTGACTATAGTTGTTTATAACCGTAAACCTGAAACTTAAGTCCCAATTTCAAAGTTATATATGAAAGCTTTTAAGTAAAATAAGTAGATTGATTTTTGGGTTAAATATGTTTTCAATATTGATGTATGCTTAGTCCCTAAAGTTTTAAATCGGCCCGTTGATTAATTTGGGTCCCTTATGTTCTAAAATCACGTAAATTTAATCTTTCCCTTTAACTTTAATGTTGATGTTTCAAACAGATTTAGATTTATGTGTGAAAATGATTTGACAATCGATAGACAAGATTAAAATTAACAGTGTCAAGTTGACTAAAACCAAATTTTGATCATACTTTATGTATTAAAAATATATTTAACCCCTTTTTATATACTAAATATGTATATTCATTTCATTTGTTGAATGTAAGATAAATTAAGTTTATACATATATACGAAATATAGAGTGTGTTTGGTAAAACTAGCTGAAAAACTAGCTGAAAGCTGAAAAGCTCGCTGAAAGCTTAAAGCTGAAAAACTATTGAACGTGTTTGGTAAAACTAGCTGAAAATGATAAAATGACATTTAAGGACAATATTAATTATTAAATAATGATAAGTAGGGGTGGTTGAGGGCTAAACTTGTAATTAATTTTAAGCTAGTAGCTGAAAATTGGAGTTTTTTTAAAAAGCTACCCCAAGTAGCTTTTTAAGAAAAGCTTGTGGCTACTCAAGAAAGCTACCTTCCCAAACACTGCTGAAATAGTTTCAGCTAATATTTTCAACTTTCAGCTAGCTGAAATGACGAGCCAAACACATGTGAAATTGTTTTCATGAATATAAAATAGTACACGGAAATAGTAGAGAGAGCAAAGTTCTACTTTTAGACATCATATGGAAAAACTTACCTCTTTTGCTCCCCAATCCTAATAAATTTAAGTACTTCCTTTATTCCACAGTTCCCACTTTGTATCACAGATGGCAAGAAAATTAATGACAGCTTACATGGAAAATATTGAACGTTTGCAATGACCTCATCCTAAAACATTGTCTCACTGAAAAAGCCATCTTAATCATGAGGGGTTTTGGAATGGAAATAGTTAGCATAGCAGTAAGCAACGCCAATTGAGGATAGTGAAAGTTTAGTTAAAATTCTGAGAGCCACATTCATTTGAGGCCTAAGATAACAGGATAAGGGTTCAAAAAACTGGATTCCACACAAAATTCATTTTCGAATAATAATATTTTATAAAAAGGGAAAAACATTGGACGTATATGCCATCTTCTTGGTTCCCATTATTTTCTCATTTATATTTTATCCATTCATTTTATTTTCTGTTCATATTCTTTTACACCCTCATTTCATTTCTTGTCCTGTTTTTCACCCCAATATAACTCTTCAACTTCAACACACACTCCTCCCTCTGTCTCTCTAGTATTACACAGAAATGGAAGCACATGCAGGAGCCAATCAGCGCATTGCAAGAATCTCTGCTCATCTTCACCCTTCAAATTTCCAGGTTTCTTCCTTTTATTTCCTTCAGTTTTTGTGCACACTACTAGTTCAAACTTGAAAGTTGAAACTTTTCCGTGCAAAGGGTACTTAATACTTATATACTGTTTCCCTGCATATGATAAACTTGACCTTTCATTATTGCCAAATAGTGTTGCTTGATGATGTTTATTTGAAATGCTATGCCTATGTCTATTTTTGTGATGATAGGAAGGAGGTGATGTTGTTCTTAAGAGAGGTATGTGCCGAGCAAAAGGTGGGTCACCTGGATTCAAAGTAGCAATCTTGGGGGCTGCTGGGGGAATTGGTCAACCCCTTGCTTTGCTGATGAAGATGAACCCATTGGTTTCAGTTCTTCATCTCTATGATGTTGTCAACACCCCTGGTGTCACAGCTGATGTTAGTCACATGGACACTGGTGCAGTGGTACTAATTTATCTTTCATCATTTCTGCTATTATCTTATTTTTCACATAATTGTTGATAATCAACTAAATTGTATCACAAAATTGAGTAGTCCTTGTGCTGATGCTGATGCAGAGGCTATATTATTTATTGTTTTATAGCAAAAAATTGATGCTGGAACATGACATTGGTTAGCTGCTACTATGTGTTGAAAAAATGCAAATTTTTTGGGTTTATTTCTAGGTTCGTGGATTTCTGGGGCAGCCACAACTTGAGAGTGCACTAACTGGCATGGACTTAGTAATTATACCTGCTGGTGTGCCAAGGAAACCTGGAATGACAAGGGATGATTTATTTAAAATAAATGCTGGAATTGTGAGGACCCTTTGTGAAGGAATTGCTAAGTGCTGCCCCAATGCAATTGTCAACTTGATTAGTAATCCAGTGAATTCCACTGTTGCAATTGCTGCTGAGGTTTTCAAGAAAGCTGGAACATATGATCCAAAGAAACTATTGGGTGTTACAACCCTTGATGTTGTGAGGGCAAATACTTTTGTGGTAAGCATTGCTTTGCTTTCCTGTTATTATTTTAACTGCCTATATAGCTTATAGTTAAATTTCCTTCCTAATTGTGTTGCAAAACTAAAATATCTAGAAGGAGATTACAAGCCAAAAATACAATCCAATCTTGAACTGTTAGATCAAATTAGTTTATTTAAATAGTTTTGAACAATATTTAATATTATTACAATGGGTTGAACAGAGCAGATATTTGCATATTGTGAGATTTAGTAAAATTGCATGAGTACAGGCTGGTGTAAGTTCTTTTATGTGTTTTTTTTTCCTTGCAGGCTGAGGTACTTGGAGTTGATCCAAGAGAGGTTGATGTTCCAGTGGTGGGAGGTCATGCAGGAGTCACAATATTGCCTCTTTTGTCACAGGTATTGTAGAGAATACTCCCTTATTTTAGAAGATATTACATTGTAGAACAGGTCACAGAACCTTCTTCAAACTTGTATTTTACAGGTTAAGCCTCCAAGTAGCTTCACTGCAGAAGAAACTGAATACCTGACAAATCGCATCCAAAATGGTGGAACAGAAGTTGTTGAGGTAATGTCATATAAATTCACAACCTAAATATTTGATTGGAGTAGAAGAGGGATAATATACAATATTTATTGCATGTTAATATATCGATAATTACACTCATCTACCTTCCTTCCTCCTAATTTATTTCTATCATGCACACATTTGAAGTGCTTGTCCCAAACTCCCTATTGCCATTTCTATGATGAGTTGATCATAGTGTCAATGTCAACATTTTCACGCTCCCCCCTTTTCAGTTACCAACATCTCCTTAATGTCAGATATCAACAGAAAAATATTAATAAAGATTAGAGAAAAATATAGGGCCAATTTGGATAAACTTCTATAGAAGGATTTGTGAGAAAATAATAGAATAGATCAATTAGGTAAAATGAATTCAACTTCTCTGATAAGTTGAAAGTAGTTACTTATGGAGAAGTTAAATGGAAGAGCTTTTAAAAAAATTAAATTGCAAAGACTAATTTTAACTTATGAGAGAAGTTGAATTCATTTTACCTTCTTAATTCATTCTATTTTTTTTTCCCCACAATTCCTTCTAGATAAATTTATCCAAACTGGCACATAATCTGATACTGCAGCTATAAGTTGTGAGGTGCTATGATAATATAAGATGGAACTAACTGCACCAATTTCCTTTATCATCACCAAAGTGATATACTGTTGACAATATCATTTTACTTAATGATGATGCTCAAACAATTCAAGATGCATTAACAAGCATGAACAGATGATGCTTACTGTTGGTCTGCATAGATTATCTCTTCTGCTTAACCTGATCTTCATATTTATGAACCTAGATATTCAAGAAGTCTTAAACACACTATCTTATTACCCATTTTATATTTATTTTGATTCATCATACTCTAACAACAATTATTCATGTTACAGGCAAAAGCTGGGGCTGGCTCTGCAACACTATCAATGGTTAATAGCTTATCTTCATATTTCTACAGTTACTAGCATTATTAATTAGGATCAACTGAGTTGAAATCCCACTCTTGATTGTGTAGGCATTTGCAGCTGCCAAGTTTGCTAATGAATGCCTCCGTGGCTTGAAAGGAGAAGCTGGGGTGGTTGAGTGTGCTTTTGTTGATTGTCAGGTCCTATTTTCAAGTCCTTCTTATCCTCTGTACATGTTCTTTTATCTTCTCTTTCAGATCTCATTTAACAGTAACACATGTCTTCAATAGGTCACAGAACTTCCCTTCTTTGCAACCAAGGTACGTCTTGGTCGTGGTGGAGCAGAAGAGATATATCAACTGGGTCCCCTGAATGAGTATGAAAGGTATGGTATATAGTAGTTTATCAAACTATTGCCTAATTTCTTTGTTGGAAGCAATAAGCAACACAAAAAGTGAAACTTGTGCTATTTAATACTTAACAGGATTGGGTTGGAAAAAGCAAAGGAAGAGTTAGCAGGAAGCATTCAGAAGGGGATAGACTTCATCAGAAAATAAAGTTGAGATCATGAAAATCTAGTTTTTGTCACTTTCCTATAAGGACATTGTGTATTACTATTACTTCCCTTTGTGTTCATATTAGATCTAAATTTTTCTTAAGAATAGTGCTCTAAATTTTTGGTGTCATTCATCACTTAACTGTTGATGATAACGGATTTGACATCAATATGATCTGAAAGACACTACAATATATATTGGCCTTTTGTACTATTTCCACATCTAATTTTCTTTACTCTCTCACTTCTCCATGACACATTTGACAATTGACATTGCTCATTTGACAGTGCAAAGCAAATAGTAATGGACTCTTTTGTCCCTATAAATTCTTCTGTATCCAGAAAATGACAAGGTTCAAGGTTGTTAGAATTTTGGTGGTCATTTATTCTCTCTAACCAATTATATAAGATCAAATGTCAATAAAGCACTCTTCTTTCACCCTTCAAAGTGATCTTTGATTGTGAACAACTCTTAATTCAGACGTCATTTTGACCTTAATTATAAGGTGCTTCTAGTGGGTTTTGAACCTTGTACTGCAGGTAAAGTTTGTTTACATGTAATTCTCTATTGATTAATTGTCCACCACTTCATGGTTAAGTCATTTTTAATGTTAATAATGTATTCATAAGTGTCTAGTGGTGTTTTAATAATGTAATTTTTACCTTACTTTTCCACAAAAATCAGTCATATACAGAAGCAATGAAAGGATACGTTATAATAATTTAACGGTTACACACCACATGCAAAATATCCTTATATTATATTTTATAATGCCTATCATTTTTTTTAATGTCATTAACGTATATGAAAGAAATTGCCTATATAATAATTGCTCATTCGTTTTAATTTATGCATATTGTGTAGTACGTAGAGAATATACAAAAAATAAAAATGAAAGGATATATGGTAAAAACCTAGGACGGTGATGGTTTAGGTTTGACTATCTTAACCAGATATTGAAATTATCACTTTAAATAAAAATAAAAGTTTGTACAACTCTCGTACAATTTTCTCTTTCAACTTGGTTGTTAATTAACCTGAAAAGCCTAACTCAAAGGGCAAAGATTGTGTAAGTTTTTTATAATTTTAACCATTTTTTTAATCGATATGGGATGTTATAGATGTTAACAATTTATAACTGTTATTTTAATAATCTTTGAGAAGATATTTCCTATATATTCATCTCTCTGAGGGGGAAGAGACTAGAGAGTGATAAAACATAGCAAATTCATAACAAGATCATAATCATTTTAGGGGACTTACCTTATAAAGAATACTGGTAAGGATTTACAATATTACTGACATATAGAAAAGGTTTAATATAAATTTAATTTTAAACTGAACAAATATAAGTATTAGTTAGCTTTAATTTAATAAATATATCATAATCTTAATTAATTTACTTAATAATTTATAAATAAATAAACTATCATTAACTCACTTTAGTAAAAAAAAAAATCCATTTAAAACAAACCTTTTCCTAAGGTGACCTTTAGTGTAAGAAAACTTTTATATCCAACTAGAATACTAAATCATATTTTTGGGAAACTTATTTCAAGGAATGAGGTTTCTTAAAAAGTTTATAAAATATTCTTGATTAACACTGGGTTGGGAATAGTTTAGTTAGCCGACTTGTCAGGGGCCTGCGGCCTGGCCTGTTTATAGTCTGGCCTGACCTGACTCATTTATTAAAATGGTCATGCTAAGGCTTTTTAAAAGGCCTATTTAATTAAATAGGTCAGGCTTCAGGTCTATGAAAAAATCTGTTAGGCTTGGCAGACCGACATATTTAATATAATAATATATAATATATTAAATTAATTATATAAATAACTATAAATATAATTAAAAAACTAGAATATAATAAAAAACTATAATATATTAAATTAATTATATAAAAAAGTTTGCTTAAAAGGCCGGTTGGCCTACATAGGCTTATAGGCCTGTTGACCTGTTTGTAGACGTTGTTATAAAACAGGCTTCTAAACAGGCTCACAAGTTAGGCCAGACTTTAACGCAGGCCATGCCTTAAAAAAAGGCCTATAATAGGTAACAAGCCTATGTTCAAGCTTAAGAGTTAGGAGTCTAAAGTCTGACGTGACCTAACCTATTTCCACCCCCAATTACCACTTACTTTTCCTAGGAAAATTATGTTGTAGTTCTAACAAAGTTTTAATATAAGTAAAATATTTTTAAGATAGTCAAGTTTTTCAAAAGTACCCTTAATTTAGATAAAAAAAAGAATTGGATGAATTGTTTAGAGTTAATCACACTCTTGACCCCTCTAATTTTAGATCATGTGCAATTTTTCCGTAAGTTTTTTTTTTTATCAAACTAAATCCCTCTTATTTTAAATTAATCTAAAACGAGATGTGAGGTTAGGAATGTCCTTGTATCAAATTTGTAATTGTGTTGCATATCTACAAAAGTAAAATCATTGACTAGTGACATAGAACAATAGAAGGAAGCTATGAAAACATAATTAATTTATAGTAAAAATAGTTTTTTTTCTTTTATTCTCCCTTCCCTGCCCCTTCTCTTCTATATGGTTGATGTGATGCATCATTCTTGGGTGTTCGTATAGCACTGAACCATTAAAAGGAGTAATTTTTTATTTATGAAAAGCATCACAAGTTTTTTAACATATATATTACACTTACTCACATAACTTGCAGCACCATATATCATATCTAGTATCATGTAAGCTATGAAAACATAATTAATTTATAGTAAAAATAGTTTTTTTCTTTTATTCTCCCTTCCCTGCCCCTTCTCTTCTATATGGTTGATGTGTTGCATCATTCTTGGGTGTTCGTATAGCACTGAACCATTAAAAGGAGTAATTTTTTATTTATGAAAAGCATCACAAGTTTTTTAACATATATATTACTCTTACTCACATAACTTGCAGCACCATATATCATATCTAGTATCATGTCTTGGTTTTTCAATGAAAATGTTTCATATTCACATTTGGTGAAAAGCTACCGTTTTCCAAACCAAATGTGACTATTTTTATGGAAACCAAACACATTTAATTGTAGTTTTCTCAACCAAAAACTAGACATGTTATAAATCTTTTTTTTTTCTTTTTATTCATCACTGGTTAACATTTCTCTTTTTTTATTTATCATTATCAACAGTTCATAATTCCCTGCTTGAATTATGTAAGTTACTAAGTTGCATACCATGTCCAAACTAACGTTACTATTGTGTGGCGAGTCTACAAAAGTGAAAAACTATTGAGTATTGAAGACAGAATACTAATTTTTTTGTGTTAACCGTATGTATCTCCTATTACCAGGAATGGACTTAGTTACCTCACTCCTCACCCCTCTCATAGACAGATTACTAATTTGAAGCTAAAATCTGTTCACTTTTATGGCTAATATCATGAATGCTTGCCTTGGGTGTTATGGCAAGCAACTTGAATTCAATATGGAAATAAGTTTTTTGTATCCCTTTTCAAACAAACAGAAGTCAAGTGGATTCACAGTTAATTAACCATTTGAATGTGTGAATCCAGTTAATTATGTGAGATCAACCTAACTCACATGTCCTCTATTATTTGGTCATCATATATATAAAATGGCATAGATAATATATAGCATTAATTTTTTGCAACATATCCTGTTGAAGTATATTTTTTCCCTAGCTAGCATCCATGCAAAATGACGTGTGGGGGAAACATGCAAATTATATATTATATATATGTTGTAAAATATACAATTATTCCATTAATGTCAAACAAACTCCTATGCAGTGTATATTTTTTGGTACATTATTTGCAGGAGGCTTGAACTTATAACCTCCTACAAGTATTAATTAAAACTCTTAACAAACCACATTTTGTTTTAAAAACAGAAAGAAACTTGTAACAAGTTGCTCAACAAAGGCGTGTTTGTCAAAGACACCCAAATATCCAAAGCCTCTTTCAGTATAGGATTTGAAGGTGAGAGAGGGACAAAAAAACAGATGGAAAGGAACATTTCAACCTCCTGCCAAAAAATGCCTAACCAGCTGCTTGCAATGTCACTGTTGATCAACAAGGTTGGTAGCACTAACATGGTCAACAAGTTAACCATGCAAAAAGCCAGAAAAAAACCCTCTCACAAATGAACACATAGCATGCCTTGGAGTAGATGAGATGGCAGAGACATTACAGGCCTTTGTAAGCAAGGAACAATACCAAAGAACTGAAACTTTAAATTGCTATATATATATATATATATATATATATATATATATAGTTGAGTGTAACTTCTATTCTTCTTTTGCTTTTGGGGTCTGTTTAATATGAACTAAAAGGAAAGTCTTCACATAAAAGAGGAAAAAGCTGAGCGTAGGTTTCTCACAAGATCCTTCACTGTCATGCAGAATCCCACATCCATCTGCAAATTTGAGAAATAATTTCCTTGTTGAATTATAGTTTAGTAGAAAAAAAATGATGAGAAGTGATCCATATATAGCAATTGAACAAATTTTTTCATTAACTTAAAAGTTTAATTATTGGCAGTATGCATAACTATTTGAACCAGTTCAGATGTTACTGCTATATATGTTACATTGGAACTTAATTCAATTAATAATTTTAATACTTAGGTACAAAATTTACCTGAGCAATAATTGTTATATCAAGGGCACAGCTCCCAAATGTCATGGCACTGCTATTGATGACTTTAAGATGGAATTTCTCAATTTCATGGATTGTATTTTCTACAACTCCTTTGCTCTTCTCACAGTGAACTCTTATGAGGACATTTCTCTCACAAAATCTTGCTTCAATTTCAGGAAGTTCCTCATCAAAGGGACCACCAGTTTCTGAAGAAGAGTTTTCAACATCATTGGATAGTTGAGATTTCTTCACAACCACCACAGATTCCACATTTTTCTTCATGTTCTGTTCCTCCTCAAGAGCCCTCACTTTCTCCTGCAACTGCTTCAAGTACTTGATTGCATCTCCAAGAACAGAAGCTTTATCTGTCTGTTAATAGCACAGTAAAAAATGAGACCAGTTAATATATAGTTCCATATAAAGTCATAAACACACTTTTATATATGCATGCATCTCAATAGTAAATACTAAATACTCTAATATGTGTTCAAGAATTAATCATAAAAAGCTAAACCTTTTGTAGTCCAGGAACAAGGGCAGATAAAGCAATGAACCTCTGGCTGAGCTTCTCTCTCCTTTTTCTTTCAGCCATTATGTGGTCTTGAGGTTGAGAAAGCCTAGAACGTGTCCCTATCTTTTTGGCCTCATGGCAAGTCCTGAAGACATAGTTTTGATTCTCCAAAGTTTCTTGAGAGATCATGTCTGGAGGGGTTGTGCAATTGATTTTAGGACAAACCATTTCATCTTTATGCTTAAGTACTAATCCCAACTGATTTAAGTAATTGGAATCCACAAATGAAAGAAGATCAGGGCAAGTAACAAATTGTGTCTCTGGTGTCTGAGCAGTATTTATTTTGAGATGTTTTGTGGGTCTTTCAATATCAGCAAGTGCAGTTTCCATGGAAGTTCTGGGGTTGAAGTTTGGATAAGTGAATGAATGTTGTTGTAAAGTCTCTCCAAAAGCAGCAGCTATTGGTAGTAAGCTAGGATCATTAATAGAACTCAAGTGCCACTGATGGAGAAAGGTAGGATCCTCCATCATTTCCTACAAAATCAGTAAAAACAAAAACTTTCAGAATTTTCAGAGACATTTCATCAACCATCCTCTAGCCAGAAATATTTAAGTACATAGTGTATTTGCTTTGTTTCCAACCAAATACCAGATTTTAACTTACCTTGTACTAAATAAATGGTCCCAAACTAAATTTAGTCACTGTCAATGTAATAAATGACCGACAAGGCCACCATCAACTTAGACAACATAAATTAATATGTCTTAGTTCCAAGAGCTATATATATTAATTCTTACCTGATCAGGTAAACCTCTGATGGATGAAATCTCCATGAGAAACCTAACTTTGCAATCAAAAGTGCTCAAGGTAATATCCTGGAAGAGTAATCAAAGTCAGCTAAATCCTCATACACCTCTATCAAATCAATTGCATTAATTATTAGGCACATGTATTCATAGTATGTAAAGTTCATAATGAATAATGTTAAGGTTGATATATAAGAATCTTACTCATCAAAAGATATAGCACCTTTCTTCAGTATTGCTGGTCCTCATTAATAATGTGAGGTCCCCAGCTGCTTATATATTATTTCGTCCTGAAATCCCTGTACACCAACTTCAATTTGAACAGTATCATACTCACGGGTATTTTTATGTGAATGGGCTTAGACAATCGTAGATTCCTACTATTCTCAATCAAGGCAAATAGATAAAAACTCTTTTTTTGTTTTATTTATTCAGAAGCTCCCTTCAATATGACAAAATTAATATCTCCAATTTTTGTTGTTTTGTGGACTTTGTTGTTGTTCACCAACTAGTCATTGAAATTTGATCAAGAACTTACAAATTAAAAGATCATTTTTGAGCATGTGGCCCCTCATCATGTCCAAAGCCTCCTCAAGGTACATATTTATCTGCCTTATTATTTCCTTACGTTACATTCTGCATCCTTCCTCATCATCTCTAATTTTCTTGGTCAAAGATCATTTGTAATCATCACAATTAGAGAGCTTATTGGCCAACCTATGAGCTATCAACAAAATAATGAAAACCTATGCAAGTAGAATAGTAGATAGATAACGATTGCAATTTTTTTAAGAAAATACGAATTATATTATACATCATCAAATATTCATATTTCATAAACAGAGTTTCCCCTTTTTTGATGGAATGCAACAGTGCCACCCATTGACTTAACAAGTTTTTAGGCAATTCCCAAGTCATAATGTGGCCCATTGAACAGACATATTACGCGCAATATTAACGAAATGATATTTCATTTTCAATATTGAAAAGGTTATATTTAACCACGTATGGTCGTTTGCTATGCCAGGAAGCAAGAATCGAGAGATATTCTTGAGACGGTAACTACTGGGGACGGGTACAGGCTGAGCCGAGCTAGGCTTTACCTTAAATTCATGGCTTGAATTTGGCCTGTTTACCTGACAGGTTTTATTTTATGGCCTGGCCGATTTAAAGCCTGACATGGCCTGAAAGCGTGTTTTATAGTAAGGTAAGCGCACACACACACATATATATATATGAATAGACTTGTAAGCTCAAGTTTTTAACATATTTAAATGTTTATACAATCTAATAAGTATATAATTATAAGGAAAAGTAATAAAAATCTTTATAACAATAATAGCAATATAAAAAATATTAGTATTTTATTTATATTTAGTTAAATAGACCGGCCTGATAGACTTAGAATGTTTTCTCGATGGTCTGGAGTCTGGCTTATTTTACTATATAGGATTTAAAAAAAAGCCTTGAATTGATCTATTTAATAAATTAGTCTGGTCTGTTTTGGGCCTGATTTAGACCGGGTAGTAGGCCCCTGACGAGCGACCTACCTACCTGTTCCCACCCCTACTAACAATGGTTTCGTAACATGTTGGTTTCTAAATATTTGATGATGTGTCAGCCAGCATTAGCATATACTCTCCTCCTCCTCATCTAGAAAAGCTTGCAAACGTGTCTACCGACTAACCAGTCATTCTCATGCTCCAATCAAAGTCTCAATATTTTGAATGTCGTGGATATCAAATGTCCACCAATCAATCCAATTAAACTCCAAAGGCATTATCATCATCCTCAATTCGTCATCAATCTCATTTTCATCATCAAAATTTCACGCGACTAAAATATGGGAAAATAATAACCCTTGAAAATGATAAATTATAACCCTTGAAAACTTTAAATCAATTATTGAGGTTGTTACAACTCCATAATTTACTACTATTATTTTCTCCTTTGCTTTTTATTTGTCTATTAAAAAAAATTCTATTTATTTATTACTTTAAAAGTTTAAGATAGTATTAATTAATTTTTCTATTTATATCCTTACATTATTTTGATTTTTAACTATTTACTCGAGAAATTAATTAATTAATTTATAAGAGAGATAAAAAGTATGGAAAAGAATATAAAACAATCCTATTTACAAATAAACATTGTGAATAACTTTCATTTTGTCTCGGTTAATCCTTGATCTATTATCATTATGTAATAAGTTCTTTCATTAATATAATTCAATAATTAATTAAATCAATTTCAATCTTTTAAAATTTTGTATTTTAAATATTAAAAACACACAAAATAAGGAGTAAGAAGTAAAACTTATATTTTATTCTTGAATTCCGACAAGTTCTAAGCATATTTCATTTGAAATTTTAAAAGTGAAATATGGTTATGTATTTTTTAGTTTAGGGCTTTTTATTTTTTTAATCTCCGAAACTTTATTTTATATGATTTCAATATTTTAAACCGAAATTCTTGATTGGTGGTTGTATTTTGATTATCTACTTTGAAAATATCAGTTTTTAAATAGGGTGCACACAAGTGAGGTTAGAGGGTTTTTTGGATTCAATTAAAGTAATCCAAGTTGGGTGTTTTATTGTTGGAACCAGACCCATCGAGTTAAGTCGAGTAGTTGGATTTCACATAAAAATTGGGAGATATGAAAATAAATAGAAAAATAGATAGAAGTTTAAAAAATTGTGTAGCCAATCTTGGTTGAAAAAAAAATTAAATATTTTAATATTTTTAGTACATTATTTAGTTTTTTTTTCTTTTTTATATATTGTTTGGTCAGATTAAGTTAGAAATGTGGAAACACAATATTCTGCCTAAATTAATCCAGTTCAACTTCATTGAAAACTAAAGTGTCTGTTTATTTTAAATTCTCAAGATTAATTTTATGCGTTTCATAAAATGTGCATCACTCATTTTCAATTATTGATTTTAGAATCAATTCTGCTCAATTATAAACCAAACTGACACTACATATATTAAAAAATCTTGCCCAACCCATCTTTTTATTTTGGGTCGGGTTGGATTGGTCAAGTTACTTAACCCATATGAAGCCCTAATTTTAAAAACCAGAAAATTAAAATAGTTTAAACATTTGTCACTTTTTTTCAATTTAAAAATATCTTTTGTAATAAATGAAACAAAATATTAAATAAATTCACAAAAAATTCTCAAAATAGTTTTTAAAAAGGAAAACTGAAAAATGTTGTTTTTTTGGAAAAAAATGGTTATTTTTTATCAAAAAATGGTTTTTAACACACCCCTCTACCAAATAGTGAATGTCCAACACAAAAAGAAAGAAACGACGTCATTGCACCGTGTTTTTTTGCTATTCCCACCCCCATATTTTTTTTTGAAAAATTGTAAAACCTAAAAAAGCCATTGAGTTAATTAGCTTACGGACAAGGTTGTCCGGGAACTATTACCGAACAGCTTTGTCCATAAGCTATTTTTCTCCTTGTCCGTAAGCTTTTTTTTTAAAAAAAAAAGAGGCTTACGGACAAGGTTGTCTGAGAACTATTCCCGGACAGTCTTGTCGGTAAGTAGAGCTGTCAATTTGGGTTGAGCTCGGTGAGCCAACCCGGCTCACCGGTGGGTTGGGTTGGTAAAATATAGACTCACATTTTCGCGGGTCCATTTAACCCGCGATCCAAAGTGGGTTCGATCCGGGTTGAGGTGGGTTGGCTCACTTTTTATTTTTTATATTTTTTAAGTCATTTTTATAATTTTTTATATTTTTTCTATTTTTTTTTACCTTTTTTATTATTTTTTTAATTTTTTAAGTCAGTGAGCCAACCCGCTTAACCCACCAACCCGTAGTGGGTCGAGTCGGGTTGGTATTTTTTCAGCTCACAGAAAAGTGAGCCAATCCGACTCAGCTCACTTTTAGTCTAACCCGTAGTAAGCCAACCCACGTGAGTTGGGTTGACTCACTTTGACAGGTCTATCGGTAAGCCTTTCTTTTAAAAAAAATGACTCATGGACAGCCTTGTTCGAAAATTTTTTTCTTTCCAAATATCTTGCGGACAGCCACCCAGAATCAGAAACTCATTCAGCCACAACCACTTTACTTTCTCAGCCACAGCCACATTCCAAATACCGTGATGGAGGCTGCTTGGAGGGGGAGGTCGCCGCGAGCATACGACGCGCTGACCGCGAGGAAGAAAAGAGAGGCCGCCATACATGGCAGCGCTGCAGCGGTGCCCAGACGACAAGGCGGTCACGCGATTGAACGCGGGAGAAAGAGGAGGAACGGTGCAAGGCTGGAGCGACATGGTGAGGGATAATACCGTGGCTAGAGGGTGGCGCGCGCGGTGAAGGGAAGGCATGGTGTGGTGGCACGCTATTGTGGCTATGGCAATGCGCAGGGAGAGGAGAGGGCAGCCGAAAAATTGTGCGGGTGGGAATAGCAAAAATGGGGTGGAAAAAGAAAAGGCCAATAAATGATTGCGAAAATATGAAACTAGGGCCGAAGGTGGAGTCCAGCCTAACCAAAGAAAAAGGTACTGGGCCCACAACATACTTTACCAAAAGTACAAATGGATCATTTCTTTATGGTATATCCAAGATGGAAGGAAAGGAAAATCCAATAAGGGAAAGTGAGTGAGAATTCAGAAAATGGAGTTACGTGAGCTTGGGAGAACGGGACTGAAGCTGAGCTCCGTGGGGTTCGGAGCTTCGCCTCTTGGCAACGTCTTTGGTTCGGTTACCGAGGAACAAGCCTTTGCTTCTGTTAGCCTCGCCTTTCAATCCGGCATCAACTTCTTCGACACTTCTCCGTAATACTAACACAATTCAATTTCGTTTTTCCTTTTTTTCCCCTTTATTATTTTTTAAAAACAATTTGATATTTTTTTTTTTAAAAAAAAATATGTAGATATTACGGAGGGACACTGTCAGAAAAAGTGCTGGGGAAGGCCCTGAAAGCTCTGAACGTTCCGCGAAGTGAATATATTGTAGCAACTAAGTGCGGAAGGTACAAAGAAGGGTTTGATTTCAGTGCAGAAAGAGTAACGAAGAGCATAGATGAGAGCTTGGAAAGGTTACAGTTGGATTATGTTGACATTCTGCAATGTCATGATATTGAATTCGGATCCTTAGACCAGGTGTGGATGGATGGTTCTCTGTTTCTTTGAGCTTATTATTGTTAAACCCTAAATAGTGAACACTAGTACACTACTAAATACTAATTGTGTTTTTTTTGGCATTTGTTCCCGATGCAGATTGTTAATGAAACGATTCCGGCACTTCAGAAACTGAAGGAAGCGGGGAAGACTAGGTTCATTGGAATTACGGGACTTCCATTGGAGATTTATAGTTATGTGCTTGATAGGGTTCCGCCTGGAACGCTGGATGTGATACTGTCGTATTGTCATTATTGTATTAACGACACGACGTTGGAGGATATAGTGCCGTATTTGAAGTCCAAAGGTGTTGGTATTATCAATGCTTCTCCGCTGGCAATGGGGCTTCTCACTGAGGCTGGTCCTCCAGAATGGCATCCAGCTTCACCAGAACTCAAGGTGTACTCTCATGTTATTATTTTTGCATTAATGATAATAGTAATAGTGTTATGTACTTAACATTGTCTTTGAGACGTAATTTCAGTTCACTTAAGTTAAAAAGCATCAAATAAGAACCTTAATTTGGAAGTTATAATCGCACCTCAGTGTTCCCATAAAGCTTGCAAATGTTGAGTTTGATTATGAAAAAAAATATACAAATAGAAAGGAAAGGAGAAACTCAAATTAGTCAACCTAATGATTTCCCCCCCTCTATGACCTTCTGAATGAATGATAATAGACTTTCAACATTCTTTTGGCAGATTAGGGAATTATCTTTATTTGTTTGTTTCTAACATCTGTGAACTACATTTCTGAATCTCTGTTTTTTGCTTATGGTCTGGTACATATTTAACCAAAAATAAATTGTTTCTGTGTATTTTATATTGGAACTTTGCAGTCTGCATGTCAAGCTGCTGCTGCCTGCTGTAAAGAAAAGGGAAAGAACATTTCAAAGTTAGCAATGCAGTACAGCTTGTTAAATAAGGAAATCACATCAGTGCTTGTTGGCATGAGATCTGTAGAACAGGTTCTGTTTCATAATCTTCCTGAATTGCCATATTTAATTGTGTGTGTGCTGAAAATATGTGATTTGGTGGATAATGTATGAAACCTTGCTTTAAAGCTTTTGTATCATTGTATATGGCATGGTCAATCAAATAGTTACCTCTCTATTTGTTGTTTTCATGGAAGCATATGTGATCATTTTGCTCTGTAAAATATGTACATATTCTTCCTCTGTCTTTTTCATACTTGCCAAATAAATGAAAAGCCAATCATAAGCATAAGAAAGGGTATTTGCTTATCCAATATATGTTGATCTGATTCCATAAGTTAATGGACATCACTGTATGATTAAAGTAATTACTAAGGAGATTCCCGGGCTCTAATTGATGGTAATGCTAGTGTGGCTGTATGTTTTTCTACTGTTGTGCAGCACTCTTTTTCATTTTATCATGTCTTTGTTATCATGTAATATCACATTATCTTTGTGTATTGATGGACTTTATAGAAGGTCTTTTAAGAGTTTATGTTGGTGAGCTATGTAAACTGAGTGTTATAAGTATTTTGTACTCTTACCATTCTACACCAGAAGATCTGATTGTGAACAGGTTGATTGTGAACCTATACTGTATTCCAGCTTGTTCTTTCATAGTTTCAACTTTCAAGGAAATAAATCTTTGTGGATGGCAAATCTGTTTTAGATGTCTTCTCTTTGAGTTTCTTTTTATTTTAGGCGGGGAGAAAGGGTGTTCAGTATTCTTACCATTAGGGACACAGCTTAGGGCTATAATAGTTGGCTAAAGAAATCCCCCCCCCCCCCCCTATATTCTTTGTATGACTTGGACATGATGTAGTGAATACGCACGGAAGAGAAATTTACACTAAGGACCTCTCATATAATTGTGGAATTCTGTGCTGCAAAACAAATGGGTTATCATCTATTGACTTGCTTAAAGGTCCTTTGTGTTTGAGATAGAAAACAGAAACACCTTGGCTTTTGTATGCATTGGCTTTTAAAATAACTATAATGTAGTTGTAGGAGCATTTTAAATAGTTTACAAGTAGCATGAGGTTGTTATGCTTAAATCATTTGCACGCAGTTCTACTATTCATGCTTATTTATCAATGTACAAAAGCAAATGTAACGTAGTTAGAGTATACTATAGAAAGTTGTGAATAGGTATACATGGTTATATCCTTTCAAATACTCTCCACCAACAATAGTATGACAAATGGAATATTCCTTGCATTTATACCTATTGCTCTAGGCCAACAAAGTATTATTGACATGTTATGAATTGATGATTGACTATCACAGTTCATTAATGATTAACTGCTATAATTAGGATTTGACTTCTCTAAAGTAAATAAGTAAGGCATCTCAACTATTGATGAAAAAATCAAGGGAGTATATTTTGAAAAAAATCTTGATTTGTTATATATCTGCATATAATATTTATCTGTTGATTTTCTTGTCAACAATTGAGATGACTTGCTTTCTCCTCTAAAGTGAGTGCTAACTTTGAAGGAGCCAAATGTGCACTAGGTTTATGCAAGAATGATTATATGTTACGGGTGCAGTAGGTTTATGCGAGAATGTTTATACTAGAATTTCTCAAATCTCAAGTACAATTTGTGTAATGTGGACCAGTCACTTAATAAGGATAGCCTGTTCTAACTTGAGATGATTTAACAATTAGGTGGAGGAAAATGTTGCTGCAGCAAGAGAACTTGCAGCTTCTGGAATTGATGAAGAGGCTTTGTCAGAAGTTGAATCCATTCTAAAGCCTGTTAAAAATCAGTCATGGCCTAGTGGAATCCAGCAGAGCTGAATGTTTCCTCCTTCTGCTTGGTATTGCCTAAGACATCCCACAGTTGGACCATTCCTGTTAAGAATGTTCTTTACTCCATTCAATAAGAGAAATTACTCTCACAGCTACTAAGATCCACTATCCAAATTATTTTGGATTATCTGATAGGGTTCGTCTGATAAGTTTCTTACCATGTGATATTTCAATGCTCTTCATCTCCAGCTACTTGAGAGTAAAGGCCACCAATGCATATACAGGCCTTCTCGTAGCTTTGATATTTGTCTGAATAAAACTAGAGTCGTTGGTTAACTACATCTATGTAATATGTATGTTAATTTAGTGTGTTTAAGGTTCTACTGTCACTTGGCAATTTTCTAATTTTTTATTTTTATTTTCTTACTTTTCTGTTTTCTCATTCATACATTTGAGTTTTCATTTTTTCTAATTCTAACCTTTCGAATCTTTCATTTTTTTAAGAATAGCAACAAAGTGTATTTATTTAAATAATTATAAAAAAAGTACATTTATCAAATGCCCGATATTACTCCTTTACTTATCTATAAACTTTGTATTTTAGTCTTAATCTTGCATGTTTTAGTTATAAGAAAAGGTTAAATATGTTTTTGGTCCTTGGAAATATAACAAAATTTGGTTTTGATCCCTCATTTATTTTTCTTTGGTTTTGGTTCTTTATTTTTTTAAAACCACGTGATTTTAGTTTTTGTTGTTGGTTATGTTTTGTTAAGTGATGACATAATAATGTTTAATGTAAATTTTTCTATGAATTTTTCTTCATTTTTTTTTTTTGCAAATTTCTAAATAGGTTTTATTCAGATATTCTAAAATTTGTAGGAAATTTTCTATGGATTGTTTTAGAATAACAGAGAAATTTCAAAGCAACATTTTATGTAAAAATTGGTGATTTTTTGGAAATTTACTATTGATGATTTTTCTTAAAAAAAATGTTAGAAACTTCCTGTGAGTTTTACCCGGTAAAAATTGTAGTAGAGCTATTAATGTGACTTAATGAAATATAGTTAATTAAACGTGATTTTAAAAAAAGTAGAGGACTAAAATCAATAAAAATTAAATGAAGGATTAAAATTACATTCCCATATATTTTCAAGGACTAAACACATGTTTAATCCTATAAGAAAATTTGAAATTGTTGGAAAATTATTGGATATGTTATAGAGAGTATGGGTTCAAGTTCTACAATGTACTTTCCTTTTCTTCCAGGATCCCTATAAACATCCTCATGATCTACTTTGCATGAACCAAATTTTTTTTTTAATATATTATTATTTAATTTGATTATATATTTCATTGATAATACAATTTCTTTATACTAATAATATTAGCATAAGATGTATAAATTATATATATATATATATGATAACATAATAAAATTAGATTTTATTAATATGATGTCTTTAAGAAAAAAAATCAATGTGTAATTAAGATTGAGTTAAAAAATATTTATTAAATAAAACAATACAAAGCAACAATTATAAATTTTTCAATGTTTTAAAAATCAATCGTGATTTTTTCACACTCAAATTTTATATACTCACTTTTTTTATCTCTTTTTTCTTATCACATCATTTATTACATTGTTTACCTTCTATTTCTTTTTTTTTTTAATGAATAGAATGATCTCAAAGCCAACACAATCGAAAAGACAAAAGCTAAACTCCCCTCTGGACAGAGATCTAGAGTGATAAAAAATATAAGGCAAAATAGCAAAATGAGGAATAGCCTAAAAAATCCTAAATTGCTTTGATAACTCTAAACCATATTTGGCAAAGCGATCAGCAATAGCATTGACCTCCCTATATGTGTGAACCCAGGATATTTTCTCAAAACCTCTGCAAATTCTCAAACATGTTCCACCAACAAAAAAGATTAGTGAGTCATTGGGCACCCAAATTCAGTAAGCTTATTGCCATAAGAGAATCAGCCTCCAAACTAATTTTTTGATAACCTCACTGCTGAGTAAGTTTTAATCCACGATAGATTCCCCAGAGCTCAGTTTACAAAACAAAAATCACCCAAATTACTTGCAAACCCAGTTAGGAATCGCCCCCAATAATATCTAATCATCCCTTCACAAGCCGTTACGCCGTGCCCGGGAGAGAAAGCACTATTAGTATTTAATTTAATCCAACCATTGTGAAGATTTACCTTCTCTCTTTTTGTTTTGTTTTTCCTTTCTATCTCTCCTTTCTCTACATTTGTTACACTAAAAACAATTGAGTGTGGAAGTTTCATTTTCCTTAAAAAAAATTCAATTAACATGTCAAAATACATATAAGGGTCCTTTTTCATTTAAGTTACACATATAAACTTAAGAAGTGCATCTAAGTAGTCTTATAGATAAATGAAATAAAAATTAAACATAAGCTTCTTTATTATATTTTATAAGCTTATAAGTACTTTTGGTTTGGTTTATTTTGTTCGGGACCTAAAAAAAGCAAATATTATGTTTGAAATTTTTAATTATTAGATGTTCTTGAATGAAGATAAATTAATTGAAACTTATACTAAATGTTTATTTATCAAAAAGGAAATCATAATCATAATCATAGGTAATATAAATGACTCACGCAATGTGTGGATAGATACACACCTAAGGCTCTTAAAAAACATTGCAAGAAAAACTTACAATAATTGTTTCTCCTTTAGAGTGCATTTGACGCATTGAAGTACGATACTAGCTTTGCAACTTTAGAGTCCATTTGATGGGATAAATATCCTCTCCTCTCTGTTTACTAGATTTCTCCGGTAGGAGAGAGCTCATTCCCCATTTAATGCACATTGAAGTACGATACCGACATTACCCACCATATGAATTTGTTGATGAGAAATTCTCTCTCTGTTCTATTTTATTTGATGTTTTAGTAATTTTTTTTGTCTCATTTTAATTGTCATTTTATAATACCAATATATCATTAAATGTCCTTTTTTCAATTTCACCCTTATTAATTAGTTAATGTGTATCTCAAATAATGTTTTTAATATGAGAGATAAGGGGTATAATAAGAAATTGGTTAATAATTTTATAAAGCTTAAAATATTAATGACACTCCTTAATTCTTATGTCACAATCTTAAACGTCAAATAAAATGGGATGGAGGGGGTACTAACTAGCGCTATAAGGTCATTGGTTAAAGAACCCAAATTAAAAAGTTTTTATTGAATTTTGCAGTATTTAATATTATTAATGTAATCAATGTTGTGGTTTCCAATAAAAATCTATTATATATGGTTCCTTAACCGATGTCTTTACGACACTCATTCATTACTCGTTAGCAAGACCCTTAATCAATTTAATCAAAATAAAATGTGGTCATAGACAGAAAAAAAAAAGTACAATACAAAGAGAACACTATAGTACAAATAGGTATTGTCCTGGTCTTGAATGTAAACAAAAATTAACTAATTCACGTTAATTAAGGATATTAGTTGAGCTCATTAAATTTTTTCAAACTCACATAAAAATTGAATTGCATATATTGAATTATCTTTCCTAATATTTATTACAAAGTGGATCTTTGTAAAGGAAATGTAAATTTAATAAGGGTATTGTGGGGATACTAATATTTAAAAGGGCAAATGTAGTTAGATTTTATTTATATTTGAGACCAATAAAATTAAATTTGAATTATTTATATTTGAGACCGGAATGGTAAGTTATAACTTATAACACAATTTTAGTTGAGTTACAATACAATTTTTTGTTCTCTATTTTTTGCTTGTCAATATACAATAAAAAAATTGAGAAATTGAGAGAAGAAACAATGAATGAGAAGGGTTGAGGGACAGAAGAATACTCGAAAAAGAAAGTATTATAAAAGAAAAAAAAAAGAGTAAACTAGCACTTTAGTTCCTGACTTTTATGGCGACATGCAATTTAGTCCCCGAGTTTTGGAAATCCCTCGGTTAGTCCCTGACATTACAGTCCGTCTTGCAATTAAGTCCAAAACGTTAAAAGATGTTAATTGTGTGATGAGGTGTCACGTCAAGTGACATCTTGTATGCTGCAATGGACAGAAACAACATATTTTTAGGCGTTTTTTTAAGAGTGTAACACACCTAATCCTAACAACCATATCATTTTTGTTCCATATTCACATACTTGGTCATTCTCAGTGCTCTTCTTAATCATTTCTCTCATTCTTCACTTTATGTTCTTGTCTGTTTTATTTGTGTGAAACTCACATATCATCCATAAATAACACCACTGAAAGGAGATACAAGAATGGTGGTTGAAGGTCCTCGCAAAACGTTGCAAAGGGGGTGAAGTGGATCAAAATGTTACTGCAATCTCAGAGTAGTTGTTAGCGTCTCCAAAACTGGAAAAAAAAATCTAGAGATGTTGTTCTATGGATGTCCCAAACTGAAGATAATCTTTATTCAAAAATATAAAATTTTAAATTTTTATGTTGTGTAATATTGTAAAATGCTTGAAATTTTAGGGGTTGCAGACATATGTCAATGTTTCTAATTGGTGAAGAATGATTCTACTGTTGAAGAAAGCATAAGTGAAGCTACATCAAGCATGTGATTTGTACTAAGTGAGGATAAAGAGCGGAGGAATAATGTGACAATGAAGCTAAAAAAATTAGAATGTGAAATTAGAAAATTAAGTTGGGAAATTTTGGTGTTGTGTAGCCTAATGATTAGTTCTATTTGATGGGGTTTATGCTCAGATTTTGGTGAAAGAATTAGAAATTTTATAGTGTAATTGTTTAATTAACTAGGATACTATTGTATTTATTTCTGAACCCCTTGTCTTTCCGTAATTTTGTAAAATTCTACCATAGATGCCACACACAAAACTTATGTGGGGCACCTAACATTACCTCTTATAATGATAGAATCAACCTTTGCACGTGTTAATTTAATTCACATTAGTCCCTAACTTTCAACAAATCTAATGCACTTTAGTCTCTATTATAACATCGTTTAATGTTTTAGACTTAATTACAATACAAAGAGTAATGTCAAGGACTAATGAAAGATTTTCCTAAACTCATGGACTAAATTGCATGATGCTATAAAATAATTTATAATTATTATAAAATAATTATTCCTCCCCTGATGCATACATGGTATAAACTAATGTGGCTGTATGGTTCATTTTAATTTTTGTAGGTAGTTTTTATTTATATTTATTATAAAATCACTAATATGTTTATATTCCATTTCCGGCTCTAAATTTTTGAAAGGAAATGATAAAAACATGAGATAAAATTACCCAGGGATCTTTTGGTCATAGAAGAAACAGCATTTGACAGTATTATCATCAAAGGATCCTTTGGAGAAAACCACTAGTTTACAGTTTAACCATATATGTTAAATGGACATTTACATTGTACAAGAAAAAGGGGTTCTATCTCTTACCATCAGCACTATACTATAAATCCCATCAAAGAAATGCTAAAAATGCTCTTTTTAAGAGCAAGAAAAAATAAACAAGGGAGAAAATCGAGAGGTTGCAAACATAGACGTCAAGACATAAATTAACTGGCTAAATTCATTGCCGTTTTCCACTTGAGTTTTCACCTGTGCATTTTCATTCATGCTAAACACATCATTAAAGTCTAAAGACATTTGTTACATTCCTTTGAATGCACTTCCTTTTAAGTAATGGATATCCACCAAACTATTGCATGACCGGCATATGGGTGGGGATGCAGTGTATCACATTTGTATTTTCTTAAGGCCCCAAAAAAAGGTTCTATTTCTTTGTGCTGTGTAATCCAATGTACATGTATCAGTGAATGAACAGCCTGGCTGCAAATGACTCTCATCTATTTATCTATGAATTGCACAAGGGAGATTGTTCTAAGTCGCCACCTGCTGTAATGGACGCCAAGCAATATGATCATCATTTGTGTAACCCAGAAAAAGGAAATCAGCACAATTCTTCCAACAACCATGATTATATGGATTTCTGAACCGACCATCGGGGCCACGAAGATACTCATAGCGGGAGGAATTTGCTAGTTCATTTGTGGTCACATTTCGAGCTATCTGCATTACAATTTACAAACATGAAAAATCTTCTACAACTACTACCTTGAAGTTGCTATCATTAGTAGAAAGTTAGAAACAGTGTATGAGATGCTTGTATGCTATTATGTATATTTCAAACTTCAAAGCGTTCAAAGTTGATAAGCATGATGATAAGCTGCTTAAGTGAAGACAATTTTGCAAAAAAATTTGACAAGATACCATTCAATGGGTTTGGATCCTCTCCTTTTCCTAAAGATGGTCACTTTTTACTTTAGGAGAGAGAAGGGTCACCAATTCTTATACAGTGGGAAGGGTAACCTAGAAGGTAAATTAACCAGGGGGAAAAGCACGAAAATCTGAAAATAATAAAAAGTGAAAGAGAAAGAATTGGCAAACCAGTGAAATCTAAGGTGGCTGTGGAAATAGGACCTACAGAATACTGTACAAAGAAACCAATACAAGAAGAAGGGCAGGGTTGCCAATTAGAAGCAAATGTAGCCTAGGATAGAAATGGACATCATATGAAAGATTTCACGTGGTTTTAACATTGGATTTGTCAAAAACTAACTCTTCCAAAAGCTTAAGCTAATAGGAGAAGGCTTGTGAATGATTTTATATCCAACACATCCCTTTCACACACAAGCCCTTTTGACTTTAAGCATGGATAATGTGCTGAAATTCAATTTTTATACCTCTTAGTCAAAGAGACTTTGATAGTGTCAAGAACCAACTCTCAAAATCTGATCATTCTAACAAAAGGAGGCTATTTTTCCTTTTTGTAATATTTATTAATAATTACTTTTGGTATTTTCCCTATTGCTGATAAGAACCTCAATGATTATTGATAAAAAATTAGTGAGTATGGTTTTAAGAAATCACCATGGAAGCCTGTGTTATTGTCAAAGTCGTAGCCGCAATGAAGACAAAGGCGTCCATCACCAAAAATGCAACAAGACCTGGATGTGTTACTAAAACATGATGGATCCATGTTTCTCCTGCCAGTAACGTTGGTGTTGATGTCCAAATTCCTGTCATGGAAAACAAGGCTGTTATCTAGTTCAGGTGAAATAGTAAATTATACAACTTCAATATGTAGAACAGTACAAGAAGAGCTCTTCAAGACATACTCTGAATTGCAATGGCAGCCGAAAGGAAAGAAGTCAAAGTTCCCATGCAGATGAAAATAAGGAAATCTCTTTTGTTCCTCTGCAAGATGCATATCAATTATGATATTAAGGCTCATAAGGAACGAGGAAAAGAAGAAAAAACCGCTCTTGGTTTTACTAGAAAAGTCAAATAGAGCATATTATTTCCAAATCAAATATACTTAGTCAGGATGGAAAAAAAAAAATCCTCTCTTGATTATCATATATGATATATCCATCTTAAGTACACCAGGAAAATAATTGAAAAAATCAATCATAGCAATGCAGTTTCTGTTCTAGCAGGTAAAGATTAAAATAGCTCAACATTCCTTACCTTCCCAACACAGTTAGATATCCATGGACAATGGTGGTCGAACTGTTCCACACAACGCTTACAAGTAGGGCAATGCTTAGATCGGACAGGTCTTATTATCTGATGATACAATTTGAGAAAACCTGATAAGTGATAACTTATTTGAGAATTTAATAAAGTAAAACATAAAAGTAAAGTGTCAACATTACTCAAAAGAATGCATATCAAGTAAACCTTGCAGGTAGGGCAAAGTTGAGACCAATTTCCCATCCAAACAGAGGAACTATTTAGATCAATATTCAACAAAGGATCCTGCAGAACACAGAAAGTAACATTCACTGATTTTATAATAAAAAAAAGTAAATACACAATTAAGTAAAAGGTGACATTTATATCAAGATATAAATAATCATATTGTCAATATGCTCTGGTGAAATCTTAGAAGTTGCATCAAGTTTTGCATTCCCTGACATGCGACAGAAATTATGTGCCCCACACATCCAATCCCTGCTGAAGTAAATTCAAGTGATTTCCTAACTAGATGCTATCTAAGTTATGATGAATACAGTATAATTGCAATGTTTACATTTTGAGCCCCAACTTACTACCATAAAGTTTACTCAGGAAAGTGGACCCATGTAATATGATAACTTTCCCTTGATATAATCTGGCTCGGGTGCAAGTATTTTCTGTGAAAACAACTATGAATTACAACCAACATTTTTTATACACAAGTCATAAAAGGGCTGCATACCTCTGTATCACGTTGAGTACCCAAGTCTCCCGGCCGCTTTATATAACCTGGATCTTTACTGCATGTGTTGAAAAAATATCAATAAATTAGTGTCAGTGATAGAAAGTTTAGAAATAAACTTCAAGACAATTCTGATATGTTAGGAAACATTATCATGTTTAATAATACTTAATTGTGTAACAATCATATATTGCATGAATATGAACAGCAAATGAAATTATAAGTATTAACCAATTAATACAATGTTATAACAAAGCATTGAACATATGATTGCTAACTTGCCAAGAAAATGCCACATGATTAGGAACCCATGCAAGAAAAATAACTATCTGCTTCTTATTTAAAGAATTCAATGCACAAGGAAAAAGCATTTCCCACTCAGGTCCCAGGTCAAGCCATAAAATGAATATATAATATCAATGAAAATTTAACAATCCTGCGTCCAATAAAATCTCTTATCCTTATGTTCATTTCCTTTCTATACTAGCTCATACTTTCCTTCATCTTGAGGGAAATTGCAAGTTACAGGCAAATTCCTAGTTCAGATTTTCAGTCATAATATGATAAAAACCAAATGTAGTTTGCAAGGTCTGAGGTCTCCTAAGTTACTGGAAACGATTCCAGGCTAATTGATTGGGATGCAATTCATAAACCTATACAGTTGTATCATTGTCAATGGAAACCCTTAAAATGATTCAAGCTGAAAATTAATAACAAAATAGAAAAAAAATAAGTAAGAAACTAAAATAAGTCACCAATAAGTATTTTTGGTAATCAACAGACTGATGGAAACAGAAATAGTTATTCTCTGATTCTTCTTCAGTGAAAGAGTTCCAATATCACTTCAGCATGCAAAGAAACCCTAGTCAAGTCTCGGTCCTAAATCTGAGATCCAACTTCTGGGTTAAGAATTTATTGAACCATTCACACAATGACAACAGCCATGCATCAATAGAAGGAATGCATTCAAAGCATATAATGTCACGCAAATATGAAGGAAGCAGATATATTCATATTACCATATCACACACACAAAAGCAGAAAGAATATATGACACAGAAAATTACCTACTACACCTATAAAACATAATCAAAGCTCCAACTGCTAGAGAAAGAGCTGTCCATGCCCAAAGTCCAACAACAGCAGTAATCTTTTTAAGGTTAGGAGCTGGCATCAGTGTAAAAGATTCAATCAAGGTCAGTAATCTTCATTGAAAACGAGTCTGTGTGTGATATTGCAAATTAGCATATGTTTTCAAGTACCTGCAACGACTGAGTTGATGAAGAGGATCATAAGAAAGACTATAATACACAATAAAATGGGAGCATAACCAATATCTGTCACCATCCCACTACAAAGTTTGTCTCTCCAGTGGTTGCTATGAGCCCGTTGTTGATTAGACTGCAAAATTATAAATGAACACTATGATCAGTTACAGAGCCAATATGGGTATAACTGCATATACAAAATGCAACAGGGCACTGTTCCCGTGCAATTTCCAGGAGCAAAATATGATGGTTCAAGCTCACAATATCATCATTCTCAAATTAATTTAGTGATTTCTGCCAGATACATGATTCCCCTTTTTTGCACCCAACCAACTTCAAAAGAGCATCATTATGTTTAATTACGCTGTCAAGTAAAGGATAAATATGATGGTAACAGTGCTAAGTATGTAAAAACAGATCAGTTAACAAGTTCTGTGATATCAGCCTATCAGATTTACCATTACTTCTACATGACCTAACACTACCAGGTACTGCTAAAATATGTTGCTTACAAATATACCTTCAATAATTTAAGAGACAACCATTTTTCATTTCCTGAACATCTGAACAGTAAGAAATAACTCCTTTAGCATTCCAGCACCATAATTAGTAAATTATATCAAGCTTCATGCATTAAATATTAAAATCATCTAATACTCGTTAGTCATTATAGTTAGCATGTGTGCATTCTTCCAGTAACAACACTCAATGGGTAAATAATTCAATATTGAACAAATCCATAATAACTGAAGCTTGTTATTCAAGTTTTAACAATTATCCCATTCCTTGTACATTTAGCTATTCAAAATTTCACAAATAAAATTAATGCAACTGAGCCTTCATTAATTTCTTTTATGCCCTTGATGAAAATTTAATAGAAAAATCAAGGCAAGGCGTGACTCTAGTTGCTTCACTCATTAGCTATAGCTTTTAGGATAGATAGTTCATGGAACGATATCAAAGTCTCTATGACTGTTGTCTAAATTTTGATCCTTGTTTCCCCCATTCTTCTAAACTAAAAATATTAAATTTCAGTGCAAGGCCAGGTAGGCCTAACATTGTCCATGCTCCAAGCCCAAAGGGCTCTTGTATAAGGGACGTCTTAGATATAAAAAACATTTATGTGCCTCCACCTAATAGCTTAAACTTTTGGGATAGTTAGCTCATGAGATGTATGTGTCTGCCTATGATCTACTGCCCTCAGCAAAACTAAATTTGACAATGTTTATTAATAACCACAAGTTTCATCATGAACATTCTTGAAAATTACACAACCAATGGCCTCATCAATACAATGTTACGTACAAGGAAAGAGGCGACATGCCGATGACCTTTATCATATGCAAGCTGTACAGGAGTGAATCCTGCATTGTCCTTCACCATCAATTCTTCCTTTGTGCCTGCATGTACAAGCACAGCACATGCCTCTGCATGTCCTCTTAATGCAGCCCAGTGCAACGGCGTACAACCTAAACCAATTTTATTGAGTATTATCTCATTAAAAAACTAAAATGACCAAAAGAACTATAAGTTAATAGCACAAATGACCTGTTTCAAAAGTATTAATTAAATTATTTCAATCTGATGTAATAATTAATAACAATGTTCAAACTTCTATGAATTTATCATCAAATGTCAAGAATATAAAACCTCAAATCTGTGCCCCAAGAAAACTCTAAAACTGTAGGTGGCTCTGAAGCATCCTAAATTTCAAATGAATTAGTCCACCACACAAACCCCTTCAACCAGAAATGTCAAGGTAATGAAACAATGTATACAATACAATCTACAGTTTTGCATAATAATAATTTAACCTAGTATCAGAAACTAGAAAGGTGTTCATAAGAGAATGATAAAACATTTTCACTTTAGATAGTTTTTCTTTACTTGATAAAAGATGTCTTAGAATTAAAAAGTGAAAACAATACAAAAAGATGGAGGATAAAAATCCTCAGTCAGGACAAAAAAAAATCAAATAAAATACAAAACAGGAGTTGTCCAATCTCATATAGTATTATTATTGCAAGCCTGTCTAGTCTCACTACTAAAACTTCCAATCCCATACAAAATCTGCTGCCCTACTAAGTGATTGCTAATCTCAGCATATGATAGAATGACTCCAAATATGTTTATGCTAGACTGGTCATCACCAAATACTAAAAACTAGATTGAGAGAGAGAGAGGGAAAGATTATTATGATATAACAAATACATAACTGAGAACTAAAGGGAAATTAAGTGCTAGCTTGGCATACCATCTTTATCTTGTCTTCCTTGACTTGCATCTCTAAATAGAAGCAATCTTATTGTGTCAGCAAACCCCTTATATGCAGCCCTGGTTGTAAGAATTAAGAACTCGATAATCTAAGTAAAAAGAAAATCAACTTCTTTAACAAGTTTGCTGAATATGCAACCATAATGATTAGGAAAAAAAAATCATTTACGGTGGGCTTCAACAAATTGACACAATACATTTACAAACCTAATGCACTTAAAACTCGTTGAAGCACAAGGAAACCCCATTCTACTAATTAATACTCCATTGAATTAATTAGTTTGGGAAAAAAAATTATAGTTTACCCAAAGCATAATCCGCACTGTGTAAGTATTATCTGTATTATTATGTATTTAGAGTGTGTTTGGTAAAACTAGTTGAAAGCTTAAAGTTCGCTGAAAGCTGAAAAGCTCGCTGAAAGCTGAAAAACTATTGAATGTGTTTGGTAAAACTAGTTGAAAATGGTAAAATGACATTAAGGACAACATTAATTATCAAATAATGATAAGTGGGGGTGGTTGAGGGCTAAATTTGTAATTAATTTTCAGCTAGTAGCTGAAAATTGGAACTTTTTAAAAAAATCTACCCCAAGTAGCTTTTTAAGAAAAGCTTGTAGCTACCCAAAAAGCTACCTTCCCAAACACTGCTAAAATGGTTCCAGCTACTATTTTCAACTTTCAGCTAGCTGAAATGGCAAGCCAAACACACTCTTAAATGAGAGATTTTAAGTAATTTTATGAGTGCATTAAAAGCAAAATGAAGATATGTACGATGGAACTATGACATTGACAATCAAGTCGCTATCAAAATAAGGTTTCTTAACCCAGGCATAACAATCAAAAGCTTTATGGCATACCAATGAAGAGGACTCCTTCCGTCATTATCAGGCACATCAAAATCAGCATGGTACTTTACAACAATGTGATTTAAAAAAGCTGTCTGCCCATATTGTGCAGCAACATGAACTGCCTGCACAAACCATTTAACTATGAAAATAGCATAATACCAGCAAATAGAATCAAGTCTCCACTTTTAATTATAAAAATGTTACTTTGTTTTCACTTTGTTTCCTATTTTCAAATATTTGTATGGAAACAATCAATATAAAATCTCTATAGTTTTTACTATTTCCTATATAAATCCTTGAAATCAAAAAACAAAGAAAAAAAGGTCTTTATAATCAAAAACGAAAATAGAAAACATTTTCTCAAACCAGTCTTTAAGAGTTTGAAAGAATAACTCTCTCTCCCTTTCTCTCTATATCTCTCTTTCTATCTATCTATCTAACCATCTATCTATGTGTGTATACATCATTAGACAACTATGCAAATGAAAACCAAAGATAATTAGACTTACTTACATATAGGAATGTCAATCAGTTTTGGGTACCCACGCAACAAACTCATATTCACAATCTAAATTTGGATTCAGGGACAATTTAAACAGATGGTAAGGCGATGAGAACAGGGTTTTCTTTACACAGGCACAGGTGTTGATCAATTTTACACAAGAACATACAAATGATTTATAAGACTTTACAACAACAACATCAACAATCAAGCCTTTTCCTACTAGTTAGGGTTGATTACAAGAATCAAACAATACCACAATGGTCTGTCATGTACTAAGTTCAAAGATAGAACATTTATCTCTAAATCTCTCTTAATGGTTACTTTGGCCTACAGTTTTCCTTGGTCTCCCTCTACCTATAATATTAAACAATTTATAAAACTTCAAAACACAATTTATCTTTCAAAGGGAAAGGGCACTAAATTGACAGTATTTAAAATTTCGATAGGATTTTATAATCGTTTATATTTTTTATATCATCGATCTTATTCTTATTGACAAAATACTGAAACATTTACAAGTCACAAATTTTCATAAAAATACCTATTGAGTAATTAAACTCTTGTCTTGCTTCTTTTACCCCAATATATATAGCTTATTAGCTAAAATGACATATGTACTTATAAATGTTTCAAAAATTATTTCAAATTTGATTAATAAGTCAGGTGAAGTTGTAATATAATATTCAGATATTTGCGTTTCAAAAGAGTAAAATTGTGTATACAGTAGCTATTCCGGTAGATAATTCCATACATTGGGGGTTAACTTTAGAGAACGGCTGACGAATTGAGTGACAAGAGGTCACTAATTCAAATTTGCATATGGATTTGGATACAATAACTTTAAATGGATGTGGGTATGGATGTGAAAACCCCCAATCCGAGCCCACCTCTTGACATCCCTAATAATCTATTTAAACAGTTATTACACATATATGTAAGAATGCAATGCAAAGAGAAAACAGTACCCGGTATCCATTTATATCTGCAGCTTCGACCCGGGCACCATTCTCCAAGAGCACATCAGCAGCTGCAGTTGAGCCACGAACTGCCGCCCAATGCAATGCCGTTTGTTGCATGTTGTCTTTGGCATTGACATCAGCTCCATGCTTCAAAACAAGTCACCAAGTAAAGTTAAATTAGAGCACATTTAACCCAAATCAAGTTATAGTACAACCCATAAACGCCTTGTAGATAAATTAACTTCAGCAACACACAAAAACTAATAATTTCCAGCATGACACATAATCACCCATAAAAGAAAATCCAAACTTTCCTATCAACTTATTTTTTTTTATAAAAAAAAAAGGTCAATTTTCCTATCATCAACTCTGAGCTAATCCACATAAACAAACACCAAAAACAATGCAAAAAAAGGAATGGCAGAATACCTGAATGAGATAGTATACAATCTCATAGAAGTTGTTAAGGGAAGCCCATTGAAGAGCATAATAGCCATTAACATCGGGAACAGAAACGGAGGCACCATCTTGTTCCACAAAGGTCCTCAATTTGTGAAAGTCGCCATGAGCAGAAGCAGTGAAGACATCGAGAATGGGAGGCTGGTCGTTGGGCTTGGAGTCCGATGATACCACCTCGATCTCCGATGAAGCCATTGGAGGTGGCAGCTGCTACAGCATTCGATTCAATGAAATTGGGAACAGAGAAGAATGAATGTGCCGTTAGGGTTTGAAAAGGTCAGGAATATGCCCTAATTGGAATTGGTGTTTTGTGATTGGTTGTTGAGAAAAGAAAGGGAGAGAATCTGTTGAGGTTGGGTTGGGTAGTTTCTTTCAGAAGCTTCTCTTCTCTTTTGCTGATGATACAACACAACCTGCCCCATTTCCTCTCCTCTCACTCCTTCATCTTTTCTCAATGTCGTTTCGGCTTTCTCTTTCAATTTTTTTCAAAACTTGCATCCCCAATCAATGAGAGGGACCTAGACAAGATTTTCTTATGCATAAATCCTCATTCACTTTAGTTTAAAATTGTATAAAATCTCAAATGAGTGTTAATATGTCACATTAAATGACATTATGAATTTAAATAAGTTTTTATAATATTTAAAATGATTTTTTTTAACGTATGCTACATTGTACGGATAATAAATTAAAAATAAAAAGCTTTTATTGAAAAATGTAAATCAGTGTATTGAATAATGTGTCAGTTGCATTTTTCAATAAATCTTTCTAATTTTGATTTATTATCATTTATAATATTACACAGGTTAGAAAAACTTAAAATAATCTTGTGAATGGTGTTCACACACCCTCTTTATAGTCGTCGGTTTGAGTGGTATGGCAAGCACACAATCGGCATAACGAGAATGTTGCGCACCTGGCCATCTCGGTTCGTGGTCGACCTTGTCACAGCCTTGTCGAGGTCTCGAACAGAACTAAACATTTCTACATTGGATACAATTATAAGGGACTTTCTATTCTCCATAAGGTTACTGAAAACTTGTTTTTTATATACAGAACCATTTTAGGGACTATAGTGCATAATTCTTAATATTACAATAACTAATTTGAATCCACATTGTCACTAAACTTGACAAGCCAACACTCATCAACTATTTTGGACTAAAGTAAATGGCGGAAATAAATGTCAAGGATTAACAACTACGTTTCGAAATTTTAGAGACTGAAGTGCATGACGCTAATAAAGTCAATTATTGATATGGGGTTTACTCTTTTCTTAACGAATGACAAAAATAAATAAAAAAATACAGGATCCTACCACTTAGTGTCCTAAGGGTACCGGTTAAAGAATCCATATATGTATATATAATGTCTTTATTGGCATTGATTGCATTTATAGTATTAAATGTTGTACAGTCCAATAAAAACTTTCTAATTTATAACCAATACCCTAATTAGCATTTTCCAAAAATATATTTATCTCTTTTTTTTCATTTATATATCCATACTAGCTATTTAGCCAATGTCAGAAATGTTATATATATTTTTATTTATATTTATTAAATAATATGAATATTTGAATTTTAAAATTCTAAAAAAAGTTATTTAAATTCACATATTATTATCATGTAATAAAGTTTTATACATCAAAATAAATATTATTAGATAATTAATCAATTAATTAAAAAATAAATTCTTAATTCATAATCTTAAAATATATTATTATTATCATTAATTAATTATTTATAAGTCAAATTAAATTTAATGAAGAAAATAAATTTTATAGAAATAAATTATATGATTATAAAATTATTTTATCATAATATTAGTTAATTGAGTAATTAGATCCAGATTAACAAATAACACTAATAAAATATTTTATATAATTTTGTTATGCCATGATTTAATTACAATAAATAAAAATACATAAATATTAATATTAATAATAATTATATTAAAAGTATAAACATATTTATTTATTCATTATGTACACACGGGACAACCCAACCAAAATTGAATTCCTTTTTACGGTTCACATATTAATGGAATTGATCGTTGATGACCAAAGGTGGGGTTGAAAGGGAAGGGGTGAAGGGGAGGGTGGTGGTGAAGGGAGAAAAGGGAGGGATGAGGGTAGTTAGGGAAAAATGGAAAAACCAGACTGGGTGGGTTAGAAAAAATGGTGGTGTGAATAGTTGACACATATTTTCAAATAAATGAAAGCAATAAACTGTGAAATTAAAGTAATCTTCACCATGTATTTCTTCAACTCAATGTGACTACTTTAAACAGAGCTTATTTCCATTTTCTCAATTTTTCATGGTTGTCGTTGTTGTTGTAATCCTACTCCTGTTTTGCAGATGATTTCACATAGCTCCTTCTCTGCTTCCACATATTTGATGATGGGCCAACTTTTCAAAAGATGAGTATTAATGTTAGCTAAATGAATTTTCTGTTGCAGTAGTTAGTTTATGTTAGTGGTTGTTAGTAGTTTCCCGCTCTTTCTAGCGGCCGAGTTGTAGTTGTATATAAAGCTTTGTATATTCATTTTCAGAGTAATGAGAATTCACTCTCTTCAAACTCATGCAAATTCTCTATGAGTTAGTTTTTCACATGGTATCAGAGCTCCTCTCCGGGGAGCTCTATTGCGCATTCATGGTGATTCAAGATTAAAGTATTTTTCGTATTCATCTACTTCAAGTTTACCGATTCTCGGAGTTCTGTTGTTGCGTGTTCTATGATTCATCGTTCGTGATTCTCGTTTTTCTCTTCGATCGTTGATTCTTGGTTCTTTACAATGGTGAATGCTAGCATCAATGCATTGAGCCCTTATTACTTACATCCTAATGAAAATCTAGCGTCATCTTTGGTTTCAAGTCCTTTGATCAATGAAAACTATCATTATTGGTGTCTATGATCATTTCTTGGATTATCCACTCTGTGAATGCAGAAATTGTACAAATGCATACTTTGGATGGATACAGCTGAAGAGATTTGGAACGATCTAGATGCAAGGTATTACCAAGGAGATGTTTTTACGATTTCAGATTGCAAGAAGAGGTATATGCTTTCAAATAGGGACATCTAAGTATTACTGCATACTATACTCAGTTAAAGATCATGTGGCAAGGACTTGACAATTTTAGACCTATACCTAGTTGCACTTGTGAGGTTAAGTGCAGTTGTGAATTGATTTCGATTATTAAAGCATATAGAGAGAATGATTATGTCATCAGATTTTTGAAAGGATTAACCAATGAATATTCAACTGTTAGATATCAGATAGTGTTGATGGAACCACTTCCAAATATAGCAAAGGCATTCTCCTTATTGATTCAACAAGAGAGGCGTAATGGAGCAATCTATAGCTCAGAAGAAGGAAAAATTCTTGTAAGTGCTACTGAAGGAAATTTTGTAGGCAGAGGTAGATCAAGAGGAGGTCGAGGTTATAGGCCACCTAATCAGAATTTTGGCAGAGGTAGGGGACAAAAGGTTTGTTCCTATTGCAACAAAATAGGACATACAGTGGACCAATGCTATAGAAAGCATGGCTTTCCACCCAATTTTAAGAAAGGAGGTGCAGCTAACAATTGTTTTAACAAAGAACAACACAGTTATGATGATGATACAATGAGTCTTATTTGTAAGAAGGAGACAGATGAAGATAAGAGCCTGCAGTTTACCCCTGAGCAACACAAAGGACTGCTTACTATGTTGAATCAGTTGAATAGTAATACACATACAGCTAATTACCATATTACTAGGACTGGTTTTACCACTGATCAATATGAATTGGGTATTATTTTCTCTCTAACTCATGGTATGAAATCTCAATCTTGAATTTTGGATACTGGAGCTACAGGCCATGTGTGTCATTCCATCATCCAGTTTCAATGTATGAAGAGAATTAATCTTGTCAAGATTCATTTACCAAATGGGAATTGTGTATCCACTCACTTAGCTGGTTCAGTTTTCTTCTCAAATGACTTATACATCACAGATGTATTATATATACCAAGTTAAGTTTTAACTTTATCTCTGTATCAAGAATCACTAGCAACCTCAGATGCAAGTTGACCTTTTCTAATAATCTGTTATTTTCAGGCACAGCAGCCTATGAAGATGATTGATGCAACTGAAAGGAGAATGAGACTCTATATTCTATATTGCAAGCCAAGAGTTTGTTTTTACACTACTCATTCTGTTAATAATTTATACTCTTATGATGATCACTTGTAACATGCAAGGTTAGGTCATTTAGCACATGATAAACTTGTAGCTATGAAGCAGAAATTTCCTTTTATTGAATATATTCAAAATAAGACACCATGTCATGTGTGTCATTTAGAAAAATAGAAGCATCTTCCTTTTCCTTATAGTATGTCTAAATCTGAAGAGATTTTTTATTTGATCCATGTCGATATATGGGGACCAACATCTCCACCTTCCAGGTTTGGACACAAATACTTTCTAACTATTGTTGATGATAAATCTAGACACATTTGGATTTATTTCATGCACAATAAATCTGACGTTCCTAACCATTTGAGATCATTTGTATCAATGATTGAGACACAATTTAGCAAGAAAATAAAATGTATTTGATCTGACAATGGGCCAAAATTCAATTTGCACTCTTTCTTTGAAGCTAAAGGTATCTTACATCAGAAGTCTTGTGTTGAAACCCCCCAACAGAATGGGGTTGTAGAGAGAAAACATCATCATATCATGACCGTGACCAGGTCTCTTGTGATTCAATCTAATCTTCCAAAAGCTTTCTAGACATATGTTATTAGCCATGTTGCATTTCTCATCAATAGACAACCAAATACTTCAATGTGTAAGCAATCACCTTATGAAGTTCTACATAGCAAGACTCCTGATTTGAGCATGGTTAGGATATTTGGTTGTCTTGCTTATACAATCACATTGTCAGCTGGAAGGAAGAAATTCGATCCTAGCAGAAGGTGTGTTTTCTGGGATATAAAGCCAATGTTAAAGGATTTGTTTTATATGACCTTTTGTACAAAGAGACTTTTATGAGCAAAAATGTTTATTGTTATGAGAACTATTTTCCATTTCAACACAAACCTCCATCTCCTACTCCCACAAGTTTTCCCCACTCCATTCCTTTATCTCAATCCTCTACCGTCCCACCTGATGACTCAGTTATTTTACCACAAAACCCTCAAACCATAGACATTACTTCTTCACTTCACCCATCACCATTATCTCTTATTGGTCCATCCCCCTCTTCTCCAACCAATCATCCTTCACCTCAACCACTCAAAAAATCTAGTAAACAAAGAAAGTTACCTTTATATCTTACAGATTATTACCATACACTTCTTACCAACTCCATTCATCATTTACCAGTTTACATAACCAATCTCCATATCCTATTCATCATTATATATCTTATTCTAATTTATCTCCTACACTCAAACATTACACCTTATCTCTTAGTACTTCCCAGGAACCATCTACCTACACAGAAGTCGTTCAACATGATTGTTGGGGAGCAGCCATTCAGGCTAAGTTACATGCTCTTGACAAGAATAACATCTGGTCTCTCACTACCTTACCACCTTGGAAACCCATTGTAGGTTGCAAATGGGTATTTAAATTGAAACTCAATTCTAATGGGAACATAGAAAGGTACAAGGCTCGACTTGTGACTAAGGGATACACACAAACAGAAGGTCTGGACTATCTTGAAACTTTTAGTCCTGTTTTTAAAATGACCACTATTAGGACTTTGTTGGCAGTAGCTTCAGCCAGGGATCGACATTTACACCAATTGGATGTCAATACAACTTTTCTACATGGAGATCTTCATGAGGAAGTGTATATGGCTTTACCACCAGGGCTCTCTTTTCCCTCTGATCAGTCTTCTTTGGTTTGTAAACTCAACAAGTCCCTTTATGGAATTAAGCAGGCTAACCGCCAGTGGAATGTTAAACTGACATTTGTCTTACTTGCCTTTAGTTATAGGCAATCCAAAGCTGACTATACCTTATTCATTAAACACACTGGCTCTTCTTATACTTGTATCTTGGTCTATGTTGATGATCTAATTCTGGCTGGGAATGACTTAAATGAGATCATTTCTATGAAACATCTTCTGGATGATCAATTCACCATAAAAAGATATGGGCAATCTCAAATACTTTCTTGGGTTGGAGGTAGCTAGATCCAGATCTGGTATTACTCTTTATCAGAGAAAATATGCGTTGGAACTCCTTGAAGATGCCAGACTTACCGGTAGTAAACCTTGTAGAGCTCCTATGGATCATTCCACTAAATTCCACATATCGCTTGACACTCCTCTTCCTGATCCTTCCACATCCAGAAGATTGTTGGGCAGGCTGATTTACCTCACCAACATAAGACATGATATTTGTTTCTTTGTTCATCATTTGAGTCAGTTCATGGATAAGCCTTTTGACTTGCATTATCAAGCTACTCAAAGGATATTGAAGTATATCAAAGGTGCACCAGGGAAGGGAATCTTCTTTCCCTCAAAATCTAACCTTAAGTTTAAGGGCTTTTGAGATTTTGACTGAGCTTCTTGCCTAGATACCAGGAGATCAGTAACAGGTTTTTGTTTCTTCCTTGGTGATGTAATTATTTCTTGGAAAAGTACAAAACATGCTACTTTTTCAAAATCTTCAGTCGAGGCAGAGTATAGGTCGATGGCTCAATCCTCTTGTGAAGCATAATGGCTTTCTTATCTCCTAAATGATTTTGGGTTGGTTGATGTTGCTCCCATTTCTTTATACCGTGATAATCAATTAGCACTTCATATAGCCTCTAATCATGTGTTTCATGAGCGTACGAAACATATTGAGTTGGATTGTCACATTGTTCGTGAACGTTTACAACAAGGCCTTATTCATTTACTCCTAATTTCAAGTGACAACCAGCTTGCTGACATCTTAACCAAAGCCCTCTATCCTGGTCCATTTGAGCTTAATAGTTCCAGGCTTGGAATGCTTGATATCCATTCCAGCTTGCGGGGGGATGTTAGCTAAATTAATTTTCTGTTGCAGCAGTTAGTTTCTGTTAGTAGCAGTTAGTTTATGTTAGTGGTTGTTAGTAGTTTCCCGTTCTTTCTAGTTGTTGAGTTGTAGTTGTATATAAAGCTTTGTACATTCATTTTCAGAGTAATGATGAGAAGTTGATTGTGACAAATAAGTGTCCATGTTGATTGAACATTAAGTAATCAAGAATAAAGGTGAAAAATTAGTATTAATGAGGGACAATGTCAATTAAACACACACATGTCATATTCCCCTTAAACAAGATCACGAAAAGTCTCGTGTGTAGAAAAAATCTTGCTGAGAGAGTTAGCCCTATAATGTGGATGTTCTCCACTCTAGTAAGATTAACTCTCATGGAGGATGCATGTAGTCTAGATTAAAAAAAAACTAAGCACATGAAACAAATTTAATCTAAAGCACCAAATTAGTAAATTATTAAAAAAGATTTGTACGTGGAAGCTATCAACCTGATCTTCCTCCATCATATATTTTTTGCTCTATTTTTTGTTGAACTCTACTTATATCCAAAATTAAAACAAAGATTGAATATTTCACTTTAGCCATGTAGGTCGTGGTAATAATTGATACTCCTGTGATTATCCTATTTGAGTTGCAGTGTTGTTACCATTTATACATTATAGTCTTAGGGCTTTGCTTTTCGCACCCAACCCCTTTTTCTGTAAAAAATCTTTTTCCAAAACTACCCCTAACTATTTCCGAAAATTAACTTCCATAAGCTAAATGATAAAAATGACTTTCCATAAGTATAATTTTTTAAATAAATTTTTAGTTTTAGATGAAATTCTGTCTCTAAACTTGTTAGAGACGGATTAGAGAAAGAAAAAATTTTCCGTCTACAAAAACAAAAACATATTTCGCTTCTGGAAGTTTTTAAGTACAAAATTCTTCCATCTCTAAAAATAGAAACTATATAAAAAATTCACTTCCAGAAATTAATTTTAGAAAGTGTTTTTTTCAAAAAGAGAAAAAAAAAGTGAGTGGTGTGGCGGTGGGGGTTGCCCGAGATGGAGGTGGGGTTGGGGTGGAATAATGGAGTGGGGATAATTTGGAAAAGATTATTTTAAAAAGGGAGGGGTGTGAATAGCAAAAGGTGCTAAAAACAACTCTCATAATGCTACTCATGGTCTCATTTTGTGTGATTGAGTTGTAAACTTAGGGGCCATGTGAGGTGGTTGTGAGTTTTCAGTTTTTGGTTTTCAAAGAATTTCAATTAAGTTTTTACAACTCATTAAAAACTACTTTTTGTGGTTTTCAAAACGTCCATTTTGAAAACCACAAAATATGGATTTTAGTTTTCAGTTTTGAATTATAAAAACTTGGTTAAAATTTTTTAAAAACCAAAAATTGAAAACTCACAACCACCCCAAACGACAACTTAAAGTGATCATCACAACGACCAATAAATTGTGGAATAACCTTATTAAGAGGGTCAATTCATGTAGGAAAGACAAGAGATGCAGAATTTGCTGGCTAGGTGAATGGTATAATCCTCTTAATTAATATGGTAGCAATATATGAAGTGTCAAAGGGGAATTCTACGGTGAGGCACCTTAATAGGTACCTCATTGTAGAATTCGCCGAAGTCAAATACTCAAGTTTACAACTTAACTATTTGAAGAGTAAAACTTTGAATTTGTCAACGGTCTTTCTCCATACCACAAGTTCAGAATGAAGGATCTGCTTTACAATCTGCAAAATGTTACTCAAGCTCCCTCAATGAAACCCAAAAACCAGCTAGATACAAGTTCCTTACTTCACCAATATGTTTTTTTTTTAAATAAAAAAAAATCCATCCACCCTAATATATGGTCAAAAGTAATGTGTGTCTATCTTCATGTATAAAATATATATCATTATTACCGATGTTACATAAATGAATATAAAACTGCTAGTTGTGGATTAAAGTTGCTGCTAGTTAAGTCCCACATTGGCCAACAGAAGGAAGTTCCAGCTATTAGTGCAATATATAAGGAAATGCTTACGATAGACATCACTCACAGAGCCATGTGGTGAGCACAGTGCGAACTATTCTTTCGCCTTTTACTAAAGAATACCGTGTGCTCGCCGCTCTAATTGGCATACCCTAATCTTTGAAAAGCGATCTTCCATTTGGAAGCTCCTGTCTAAGCCATAATTAAAGTTTCTAATGCCTTCCATAAGAAGTTGGTTTTAACTTTCAGTGAGTTAATTTGGTGAACCTAATTACAATTCATAATTGTCACCCTTGTTTGCTTTGACAACTTGAAAGAAACTAATCATATAAATCCTGTAAATAAAAGTGCTTCATACTATGCTATATTACAATTTTTTATTTCTCAAGATAATTCTGTACACAACATAATTACATTGTTAAAAGAAATCGGACTAAATTACATTAGCAGCTGCAAAGTTGAAAGGCATCTTCAAACCTCTTATCTACAGCAGGAGAATCAACCACGCATCGAATCTGGTTCTTGTCTGATCCTGCTTTAGGAACTGGATTGTATTTGGCAACCCATTTTAGTGCAGAGCCTTTCAACCCAAAATATGTTGTTGAAGATGGGGATGAGGGTGGCATGGTCACTGATGGGGCATGTGTTTTGCCATTGTGGGAGAGCAAGAGCATTGCTGCTGTAGGTGCCATTGAGAAGATGAGAGATCAAGAAGAAACATTAAGTTAAAAGATTATGTGTCACTTCCTCTATGTATATAGAAGGGTGTGTTTGGGGAAAAGCATCAAACAGTCTGTGGGCGTTGCTGTACCAGTTTCTCAGATGCATGATTGTTTAGCAAAGGGTGGAAATTCAAGGGGTTTAAAACCATGGAAAATGGAAACTGTTGACTGCTTTTGTCTCTTGTGAAAGGGATTTGTTTAATTTTTAAATAGTAACTTTTATAGGTTTAATAATGAAATGTCATAGTAATAGTTATATAAGGCAAATAAATATGTTTATAATTATAGGATATATAAGATTCTGATCCCTTTTCAGAAATCAGGATAAAATTATAATAAAACTCATCATTGAGGGGAATTAAAAAGAAAATAGTAAAACCAACATGCTTATCCTTTTAATTTAAGGGCATCTGCAAGACTATAATAATTATTAATTAATACTATAAGGGCATTAAAATATATAATTGTATGATGAATTGGAATCTTGAATGAATTAATTGGTTAGATACATGAATTGCAAATAACGCACCTTAAAAGCCAACGTCATCTGATGATTTATGATTACACTTGTGAAGCTACGGAAGGTCCAAATTTTGGCCTTCGACAATGACACATTGACGAACCTCTTGGGCACATTGTTACTATCCTTTGGTAAAGTCAATCTCGATTCCTTTTAAACTTGGATCACCATGCCAAATTTCTGCAATGGATCTAATCATTCCAACAATATTCATCTATACGTTTAGCATTTGGAAAATCGAAGACTATAGGGGGGATTCACCACTCTTTTCCAAGTTAAGAAAGCTCACCAAGTGGAATTAAATATTATAAATTTAAATTGTGCTAATGACTCTTGTTTAATTCAAATTGATTGTTTCGATATCAATCTCTCAAATTATTTTCTTGCCTAACTCAATTTTTTTTTGTTATTAGAAATTTAGGGTGAGGAAATGGTATCAGTAACCCTAAGGGGTTGGTTAAGTGGAGCAAGATAGGGTATCGTATATAACAGGTCGCAGGTTTGAACCCCCACTTGTCTTCTTGGGGTGAGGTAAAATGTAAGTACATCTGTAAGTGCTCTTTGAACCCGGAGGCTTTCCCTGCCTTGGACTAGGACACCATCCCCTCACCCTAAAGTTTTAATCATAAAGAAAAAATGGTGCCCAGTTCAAGGTAGGGAAAGCCTCCGGGCTCAAAGAACACTTTATAAAGGTACTTACATTTACCTCACCTCAAGAAAACAAGTGGGGGTTTGAACCTGCCACCACCTGTCAAATACGATACCCTGTCTTACTCCACTTGACCAACCCCTTGGGGTTTCTAATTCAATTTCTTTGCAAGCACACTAGTCCTTAACAAAGTGATAGAGTCTGAGTGCTTGACTAAAATTTCACCCATCGACGGAGCCATGTGCTACCGGAATTCTCCCCCACCCCTCTTTTTATGAAGAGATCAATATTCATGGAATAAAAAATATACAACAATTTATATAACAATTTTTTTCCATTTCTCTATATCACATCACTAATCACATTGCATGCTCCTTTAGCTTTTTTCTATTTTATCTCTTTATCTTTTTTTTATTGTGCAAGTTGTTTGATGTATAAAAATTTCTCTTTTAAGTTCCATATTGTGAATAAAAAAATTGTTTGGTCCTTTCAAAATTTTTATCTTAAAAACTATCTTTAAACTAAAATTTATTTGGTAAAATATTTTATTTTATTTAAAATTAATATAAAAATTTTAAATTACAAAATTGTATATTTTTAATTAATTAAAGAAAATTTAAAAAAATCTTTCAATAAAAATGTTTAATATTTGATTGACCATCATTTATGGAAAGAAAAATTGGGGCATATGGAATTTTTTTTTTTTTTACATTTCATCAAATAGGTTGTGCACAATAGCTCATATATTTACTACCCACATGTTTCGATCATCCTGCTATAGCTTTTATATTTATATCCTTTCATGAAACTTGGACCTTAAGATTATCACGTCTAAATTACTTCCTAATTCTACCTTGAGTAGGCATGACAATCAAACTCGAACCTGTGGGTACTGACCCATTCCTGCCCCAATTTTGATGGGGAAAACCCGTTTTGATCGAGTATAAGTAAAACCCGATCCCGACCCCGCACGGCCTTAAAGGTCGTGATGAGTTTGGGGGTGCAAGAACCCGCCCCGCCGCCGAACCTGAACCCATCCGGATATAATAATTAAATAATTTTAATTATACTAATAGTTAAATAATAAAGGTAAATTTATACATTTTTCTTAAAATATAATATAGTTCTATTACATGCAAGTGTTGAAAGTTGTTGATTAAAACATGTTGTGTTGGGAATTTTAAACACCAAAATATAAACTCATTATGCCAGATTATTGAGAACTATGAGTTTTAAGGAATACCTGGATCCATTACACTTTATCACAATGCAGCGAAAATCTTTGGGTAGATAACGAACGTCACGAACCTCCTTTTGGGGATTAAACGTCAAACAGAATGGTACAAAACAAAGGTTAGAGTAAAAATGGTGCTATGGCCTTCATCAACCAAATCTCTTGAGTTCCCAAAATTGGGACCTTAGTGCCAAGAATCCTAATGGGAAGGAATATGGAGGCGGTGGTTGATTTGGTGTCTTGGGGACCAACACCTCTAAAGGGGCTTATTTATACCAATCTATTAGGGTTCCCACTATGCCAAAATAGGTCAAGCCCAGTGTACACTCATATAGGACCACATCGATGCCTACGGTAGTCTAAACGGGCTCACTTAATGCAGATCACTAGCGATCAACCTAATTGACGTAAATAGCTAATATAAATGTTTTAATATTTAATATGTAGCCCACAAAAATAATTATTAGAAATTAAAATTTCTAACATGTTGTTGTGTTATTGTTATAAAAGCTTTGATTAGTTTTGTATCTCTGCCTTTCCTTTACCCTTACCATTGTTTGTTCTATACAATGGGTGACCAAAACACTGACCAAATCCCAGATGCATGTAGGGTTGAGACTTTCACAACCTTTGTAAACACAAGACAAATAGTAGTCCAAAACTCACCACCTTGCGTTCAACGCGAAACTCTGTGAGAACATCCACCCCTTCTACCCAAGAAACCATTCCCCAAAAATACATTGGCCATTTAAGACAAGAAACATGAGTTGTCCATGTTGCTGGAGCCTCAACACAACCCACACCTTTAAACCAATATGTTACTGCACCACAACCCCTACCTGGGTATTGGATACAAAGAGATCCCCTGATCTTACATCTTATGGAGCACATTCAACACTTAGAGGAGTCTCGCACTAAGAGGCGTTTCAAAAGGAAAAGTGGTGAATGATCACAGAGGTCCTGTCACCGTCGCGAACAAAGTTCATCTAGGCATTCACGAATATCGAGACAGGCCAGGGTTCCTACCCGAACTTCCTTGAATAGCTCGGCCTACCGAATAACATTGTCCGAATCTGATTACACTATGAGTTGATCAAGACGCAATCGTTCGAAGTCAATCGATGAAACGTAGTGATAAGGAGGAGGGAGGAAGGCAAAGATCAAAGTGGACAGTAAGGAAATAATAATATTAAAAATATAATATAATATAAAAATAATGATAATAATAAGTTACTTAATGCCCATATTTAGCCTATGTTTAACGAATAATGAAAAGTGAAATATAAGTTTTTTAGAAAAATATATAATAAAATCATTTTTTAAATAAACCACTTCAAATATACATATTAGAATCTTATAATTGTTTGAAAAAGTCAAATATGTATAGCTTATTTTTTTTCTATGTCTAACCTTTTTGGTCCCAAACTTTGAAAGAAATGAACATAATAAATGGTGGGTGCATACATGTGTAACTGTACTTAATGGAGGATCTTAGTAAAGATCAAGGGGGGCCATGGCCCTCCAAAAAAAAACTTTTCTTAATAGATATATGTAATTTTATATATGGTTCCTGGAATAAAATTAATTAGATTTATATATGCATGTGATAAATCTACAAACTAACTTTTTTTCATTCAAAACACATCACATATGCATCATTTATTATTTACTACCTCTGTTCCTATTTATCTGTCTTATTATATGAAAACATACATATTCAGAAATATAATAAATGTGTTGATTTACAATAAAATTATTGTATTTTTCTGAATATACCTCTTATTCTCTAGTTTATTTATTAATTATTTTTCTTATTATCTCTTATTAAGAGTAAAATTAGAAAAATTTATTTAATACCTTTTTGAACTTCTAAATGAGACCAATAAATAGAAATAAAAAATTATTCTAAGGGGACATATAACTATCAATAGACGTAATATCTTCCTAAAGCTAAACCCAATTTTATACTACATGCCCCCAAAATATTTGGTCAAGATTCTTAAATTGGGATAGATAATTATGACCATGTAATATCTTTCTAAGCCTAAACTATTGAGTCTAAAAAATATCATAAAAGAAAATATGATGTTTAAGACAACTCAATTCCCAAGTTTTAATGCTTAACAAATTTGAGTTAAAATATTTATCATAGATACATATATGTTTTAATGATTTATCTATGATTTCAGCAAGCCACTATAAACTTATATAAAGACTATGTGAAGTGCTTTCAACCTGTCTGAGGAGTTAAGCCTTCTGAAGGTTCAACACGTCTGAAGCGTTGAAGCCGTCTGAAGTGCACTACCCGTCTGAAGTGTTGAAGCTGTCTGAAGTCTCATTAATGACGTGGCACTCTTTGCTGAAGCTTGTGAAGACTTTTCTGAACCTCTGCTGCACGCAACACGTTTATAGCAAGGAACACAGATCTTTCCTGGTATTTTTGAATTTCATACACCACTGAGGAAATCTCTGCAACGTAGCCTCTGCAGCAACATATGTAGCAGCTTTATGGCAGGAGCAACCTTGTACCGTGTCAGAAATATCAGAACTCTCATAAGCATGTCTCACAACGGATTAAATAGCATTTAATGCTATCTCTAAACGGTGGTATTTCAACGGATTGAAGATTGGGTATAAATACCCCTCCATGAAGACCATCAAAGACATAGAAATAGAGAAATTATTGCAACAAAGCCTAAGAGATATTTTGCTGCGAGCTTTACTTTGATAAAACTCTCTGATTCATCTTCTTTGCACATCATTTGTATATCCTGAGTATACCTCAGTTATTATTGTGCACTGTGTCTGCTTAAGCTTAAAACTTGTGTAGTTCAAAGCTTAGACACATTTCGTTGTAATACTGCATATTGAGCCTGGAGAGGATTGTCTGAAACAAAGAATACTTAGTTGAAGAGCCTGAAGAGGCTAGACTGATAAAGAATATTTAGTTGAAGAGCCTGGAGAGGCTAGACTGAAAAAGAATACTTGGTTGTGTCTGGAGAGACTGTACTCGATGTGTCTGGAGAGACTGTACTCGGTGTGTCTGGAGAGACTGTACTCGTTGTGTCTGGAGAGACTGTACTCGTGGTGTCTGGAGAGACTGTACTCGTTGTGTCTGGAGAGACTGTACTCATATTTGAGCCTGTAATCTGAATATTCATATAGTGGAAATCCAGTGGTTGTTTGCCATTGGGACTGGACGTAGCTCACTGTGTTAGTGGGTGAACCAGGATAAATTTCTTGGCTAAGTCTTCTATCCTTTATCTCTTGTCAATTTATTTATACTAACCCAAGGGTATTGAAGATTTTTTCAATAATTTTAAAAGAAGCAAGGAAACCTATTTAAAATTACTTTCAGAAGTCTTCTTAACTTCAAACAGCTTTCTAAACCTGTCTGAAACTACTTTGAACTTAATCGTTTGTGAAAAGCTTCCATAAATTATTAAGAAACACTATTCAACCCCCCTTTTTAGTGTTTCCCTGTGTTTTCTACAGTTGGTATCAGAGCTCAACTCAGGGTTGAGCACCTAACAAGTGTTGAGGACTAACGAACAACAAACAATACATCTCTGAAGGAGCCTCTATCACAAGGCCCCCAACATTCAATGGAGAGGATTACCATTACTGGAGGGATCATATGAAGTTGTTCATTGAGAGCAACAACATTGATGTCTGGGATGTGGTCACTGATGGAGACTATATGCCTATGCATAATGGAGTGCCCATTCCTAAGGCTGAATGGACCTCGGAGCAGAAGGCTAGAGTACAAATGAATGCCAAAGCCAAACTCTATCTGATATGTTCTTTGAATAAATCAGAGTATGAGAAGGTTCATGGATGTACTTCTGCCAAGGAGATCTGAGATACTCTTGCAGCAGCCCATGAAGGGACAGAAACGGTCAAGCAATCCAAGATCAGCATGCTCATACATCAATATGATATGTTCAAGATGGAGGAATTTGAAACCATTGACCAGATGTTTGGAAGGTTTCAGACTATAATTAATGGACTCAGGTCCTTAGGTAGAACTTATGAATCTGGAGACAACAATAGAAAGATTCTAAGAAGTTTGCCTAAGTCCTGGAGACCCAAAGTCACTGCCATTCAAGAAGCAAGAGACTTAAACTCTCTTAGAATGGAAGAACTGTTGGGATCTCTCAAGGTCCATGAGCTTGAACTTGAAGAAGATGACAACAACAAGAAGTCTCTAGCACTAAACTCCAAGGCAAAACAGCCTAGGCATGGCAGCATGAAGGCTATGCAAGCTGAGGAAACTTCAGAAGCAGATGACGACTCTGGAGATAGCTCAGAAGACGATGATCTTGCTCTTCTCAGCAGGAAAATCAAGAGGATGCTATAAAACAGAGGAAAGCTGAGAAAGAACCAACCTTCAACCTCTAAAGTAGGTAAGTCAGGTAAGGATTTTCAAAATGACAAAATTACTTGCTATGAATGCAAATAGCCAGGTCATATGATAGCTGAATGCCCAAAACTAAAGAAAAACAACCTCAAAACGAAGAAGATCTTCAAGAGGAAGAAGGGACTGATGGCAACATGGGAGGATCTTGATGAGTCCACCTCAGAAGAAGAGGAAGACACTTCAGAAAAGGCCAACCTGTGTCTCATGGCCAGCCTGCCCTCATCAGACAGCTCTGAAGCTGAGGTATTTCCCTTGACTCTGCAAGAGATGTATGATGACCTGATGTAAAGTTCCAAGGAACTTTTCCAAGAGTATAAGAATCTATCCAAAGTCCACACAGAAATATGCAGCAAATATGAGGCTCTTGAGATAGAAAATATTATGCTCAAGGAGAAAATCCTTATAACTGAAAGCAGCAGTTCACAAACTGTCTCTGAAGAACACAAAAAACTTCAGAAACAAGTTGAGGAACTGACAAAAGACTTAACTAAGTTTGTCAAAGGGACAGATAACCTTAACAGATTGCTGGGCAATCAAAGGGATCCTCTTGACAAAAGTGGTTTAGGCTTCTGTGATCACAACACCTCTGAACCTCCTACTGTCTTAAATTTTACTAAAGGCAAAAAGAAGGTTATTGGGTGTTCTCGCTATGGCAAGCCTGGACACAATGTGGCTCAGTGCAAACACAAGAGAAAAGCAAGGCCCAAAGCTAACAAGAAAGGACCCAAAAGAATATGGGTACCTAAAAACTTGATCATTCCTGTTGCAGATGTGTTTAACAGGACAAAGGAAACCCCACAAATGGTACCTGGACAGTGGGTTCTCGCGACACATGACAGGAGAAAGGTCTTTGTTCCAAAACCTTAGACCCAGAGCAGGAGGTGTGGTCACATTTGGTGGAAACCAGCAAGGGAAGATCACTGGTATAGGGACTGTAGGTATATCTCCTTTATCCCTTATTAAGAATGTTCTTCTAGTAGGGGCACTTCAGCACAATCTACTGAGCATAAGTCAATTGTGTGACAGTGGATATGTGGTCTACTTTACCAAAGAAGGATGTATAGTCAAAGACTCTCTTGATCAAATCCTTTTTACTGCTAAGAGACATAGTAATGTGTACAAAATTGATCTAGAGGAGCTTGCAAGTCAAAATGTAAAATGTTTTATCTCTGTTGAAGATGAAAAACAGATTTGGCATCAAAGACTTGGGCATGCCAGCTTGAGATTAATCTCAAAATTAGCAAAATACAACCTTGTTAAAGGACTGCCCAAGCTTTCTTACAAATCTGACATTTTATGTGAAAGCTGTCTGAAAGGGAAACAAACAAGACACTCTTTTAAGAGTAAGGATGTTGTTTCAACTAGCAGACCACTAGAACTTTTACACATTGACTTGTTTGGTCCTATTAGAACAGAAAGTATTAGTGGTAAGAAATATGGTTTGGTCATTGTTGATGACTATTCTAGATTTACATGGGTATTATTCCTAAGAAGCAAGGATGAGACTTTTAGAAATATCACAATATTCTGCAAGAAGGTACAGAATGAGAAAGGATTCTGTATTTCTGTTATCAGAAGTGATCATGGTGGAGAGTTTGAGAATGCAAACTTTCAAATGTTCTGTGATGAGAATGAGATCTCACACAATTTCTCTATGGCTAGAACACCTCAACAGAATGGGGTTGTTGAGAGAAAGAACAGAAGTTTGCAAGAGATGGCAAGAACCATGCTCAACTCTTGCAACCTACCAAGATCCTTTTGGGCAGAAGCTATTAACACAGCTTGCTACCTTCAAAACATAATATTGGTAAGACCAATTCTGAAAAAGACTCCTTATGAATTGTGGAAAGGAAGGAAACCCAACATATCATATTTCCATCCCTTTGGATGTGAGTGTTTCATACTCAACACCAAGGATGATCTTGGAAAATTTGATGCAAAGTCTGACAAAGGATTTTTCATAGGTTATTCTGAAACATCTAAAGCCTATAGAGTTTATAACTCTAGAACTTTAGTTGTAGAGGAATCAATTCATGTTAAATTCAATGACATGAAAGAGACTGATAGGGAACTATCAGATCTAGAAGATGATTTTGCAGGTATGGAGCTGAATGACCATGATAGCTTGAAGGATGAACAAGTGTCTGAAGTACCATCTGTCATTGACCCTCTTTAGACAAATGTTGAGCCTCAAACAGATCAAACAGTATCTCAGAAAACTAACTGGAGATACAAGTCACATCATCCTAAGGAGCAAATCATTGGCAGCACTTCAGAAGGAGTGAAGACAAGATCAAAATTCAAGAATCTGAATTCTCTTGCTTTCTTGTCTGAAATTGAGCCAAAGAACATTGATGAAGCTCTGCATGATGAAGGGTGGATCCTAGCCATGCAAGAAGAGCTAAATCAATTTGCTAGGAGTGATGTCTGGACCCTTGTTCCTAAACCCCATGGGAAAACTATTATTGGAACCAAATGGGTATTCAGAAACAAGCTGTCTGAAGAAGGAAAAGTGGTCAGAAACAAGGCAAGATTGGTGGCTCAAGGATACAATCAACAAGAAGGTATTGACTTCACTGAAACCTTTGCCCCTGTTGCCAGGTTAGAAGCAATTAGAATTCTTCTCTCTTATGCTGTAAATAATGGCATCAAACTATATCAAATGGATGTCAAAAGTGCTTTTCTAAATGGATTCATTGAAGAAGAGGTTTTTGTTAGACAACCCCCCTGGTTTTGAAGATATAGCTTTTCCTGATCATGTTTTCAAACTGAAAAAGACTCTTTATGGTCTGAAACAAGCTCCAAGAGCTTGGTATGACAGATTAAGCAGTTTTCTTATCAAAAATGGTTTTGAAAGAGGAAAAGTATATACAACTCTTTTTAGAAAACAGTCTAACAAATATCTTATACTTGTCCAGATATATGTTGATGACATTATTTTTGGTTCAACTAATTCTTCCCTGTGCAAGGAGTTTTCTGAGTTAACGCAATCAGAGTTTGAAATGAGTTTAATGGGAGAACTAAAATTTTTCTTAGGACTTCAGATTAAGCAAGATTCTGATTGTATATGGATCCATCAAGAAAAATATACAAAAGAAATGCTCAAAAAGTTTAACTTAAATGATTGCAAACCCATGTCAACTCCTATGCATCCATCTTCATCTTTAAGCAAGGATGAAAATGAAGAACCAGTAAATCAAACTTTGTATAGAAGAATGATTGGCTCTTTATTGTATCTAACAGCAAGAAGACCTGACATAATGTTCAGTGTGTGTCTTTGTACTAGATTTCAATCAGATCCAAGAACTACTCATTACAAAGTTGTTAAGAGAATTTTTAGATATCTTAAAGGAACTACTAATCTTGGTCTATGCTATAAGAAAGACAAGGATTGCAGGTTAATAGGATACTGTGATGCTGACTTTGCTGGAGATAGAATAGAAAGAAAGAGCACCAGTGGAGGATGTCATTTCTTTGGAAATAACATGATTAGCTGGTCAAGCAAAAGGCAAAGCACCATTGCATTATCAACAGCAGAAGCAGAATACATCTCAGCAGCTAGTTGTTGTTCACAACTGCTATGGATGAAGTATCAGCTTGAGGACTTTAATATTCCTATCTCTGCTATACCTGTTTTATGTGATAATACAAGTGCAATTAATTTATCTAAAAATCCTATCCAACATTCTAGGGCCAAGCATACAGAAATCAAGCATCATTTTATTAGGGACTATGTTCAGAAAGGTGTTTTTGATATTCAGTTCATTGACACAGAGCATCAATGGGCAGATATATTCACAAAACTCCTGACTGAAGATAGATTTAAGTTCATACGCAATAATTTGAACATACATGCATTTTCTAATAATTGATTGTGTCTGATATGTTAAGAGCATCTGAAATTCCAGGGTGTCTGAAATTGTGACATGTCTGAAATTCTAGGGTGTCTGAAATTTTATATGTGTGTCTGAAATTTCTCACTTGTCTGAAATAACTTGCTGATGTGGCTATCTGAGACGGTTGAATTCCATTTATTTTGTCTCTTCCACTTCGCACGATACCCAATGTCCGCGCAGCTGGTACAGGCCATCATTGCATCGTGGGTCTATAAATGCAAGAGTAAGAGTGTCGAGGAAGTCTTACATTTTCTCTCAGCACTGTTTGAACTTCTTCTTTTCTCTAGCAACCGTTTTCTCTCAAGTTTTTCTGCAACTCATCAATGGCACCAAAGAAGTCTTCCAGTTCCGGTGGAAATGTGGTCAGATCGAAAGTTGTGGACCTTGAAGAGCTTCGAAATCTTGGTATGGATTTGGTTGAGGAATTTGATGCTGCTGGCTGGACTCCATTCTTTGACAACATCTACTGTTCATGGCACGAGCAGAGTGTCATAGATTTCTGGGCTTCAGCTAGAGGAATCCCTAACTCCAAGGGAGTATATGAAAGCATCAAGGCTACTGTTCTAGGAGTCCCTGTTTTTGTTGATGAAGGGATTCTTTCCACCATCGCCAAGGTCAAGGCTGAAGGAGAAACCTTTACTCCTGGATGGGAGTTGAGGAATGGTGGGCAAAAGAAGTACACAAAGATGCTGTATGGTACAGAAGAACCCAAGACTCCTAATTCTAAGTTCTTTCTGGATAAGGTCAGAGTACTTCACTCCATCTTAGGGTGCTCCATAATCCCTAAGAGTGGAAGCAGAAACCACGTGTCTGAATTGGAGAGATTCTGCATGATTCACTTGCTGCAGAAGAAGAAAGTCAATCTTCCCAGCATCATCATGTTCCACATGCAGAAGAAGATTAGAGACTCTGGTGCAAATCTACCTCACAACACTCTTATTACAAAGGTACTCTTGCACTTTAAAGTACCTATTGAAAGACTGTTTGATCACAAGTCACCCGCATTCTTTGGTGAGTCGAATCTAAAGAGCATGAACCTGAAGAACCCTCTCACTCCAAGACCTCCATCTCCTACTCTGAAGGAGAGTGTCCTCATGGAGAAGGCCTCAAGAAGAGGAAGCACAATATAGATTCTTGAAAAAGAGCTTCAAGGGGACATCAGAAAAGGAGAGTTCAAGGCCTCCAAACCATCCCCTCAACCTAAGCTGAAGAAACTCCCTGTGAGGAGTGCAGCAAAGGTATCTTCAGCAGCCTCTACTCTGCACACTCAGGCATCTGAACCTGTTCAGTGTTCTGAAGGCACAAAACCTCTTAAGCCTACTTCTGACATAGAAGGAAAGGCTCATGAGGAAGAGATTTCTAACCTTGCTGATCTTGAAGCTGTAGCAGCTTCACCTTTGGCAGCTTGCCCCTCTGATCCAGAATTGATTCAAGTGGCAGCCATAGCTACTGCCTTTGAACAAGAAGAATTGGATATGAAGGCCGAGCAAGAGAAAACAGACTATGCTATCGCTGTGGCCTCTCAACTAGCCGTGGCTGAAGATGAAAGGCAAGCTACCTTGGCTCAAAGTAATAAGAAGAGAAAGAGATCTAGGGTTCAGCAAAGGAGGAGAACCAAGAGCAAGATTCTTGAGACAGCTCCTGAATCCACTACTAGGGTTACAAGGAGCATTGCTAGCCAAATGGAAGCTATGGATGAAGCTAGCAAGTACTAGAACTTCGTAAAGGCCAACCTCTATTTCAAGAAGAAAAGAGATGAAAAACAAGTTGAAAGGGGGAAGGTGTCTGAACCTGAGAAGGTCAAACCCCCTGTGAAAAGACCAAGGGTGAGGTTTGACAATGTGACTCCATCACCTCCTCCTCCTCACCTGAAAAGAAACAAGAGGAGAAAGAAGAAGAAGAAAGGCAACCTATAGAGAAGGAAGAAGAAGCAGCATCACCATCACCATTATCACCTCAATCATCACCACCATCTTCATCATCATCATCTTCAGAGTCAACACAATCTGAAGATCTCATTGTCGAGATTCAGCAAGGAGAAAGCTCAAAGGTGTGGAAAGGGAGCATGCTGGCTGAACACATTAGGCTAGGACCTAAAAGTAGGGATTTCTTCACAGAACCCACTTTTGATCCTTATGCATTTCCTTTCACACAGCATCAGTATGATGAAGAAGCTGAAGTGCCCCATAAGAGGTATGAAGGACCTTTCTTTGAGAGGGAAAGGGTTCCCAAGTTTCCAAACCTCTATGAAGAGCTGCAATATTTCAGAGATACACCCCCTATCTCTCTGCACCATGGGCTAGTCAAACATACTTCAGATGCTGAAAGAATAAAGTATCAAGGAAGCTTAGATCAGATGTACTCAGGGCAACTTGAGAAGATCAGAAAGGGTGTGGTACCACCTGCTCACAAGTGGGCTCCACTTGATCCCTTTTCTTATGCTGATTGTCTGAAGATGAGTAATGAAGACTGGTGTTTTGTCAGGCATCTATGCACAGAAGGTGAACTCTTTGAAAGGGATTATCTGAAATCTGTTGGCATGAGAGGATACAGGCCCCCTAGAACATTTTCCATCAGGCCAACCACCAAGATTCTCGTGCAACCTAATAGAATTGTTCCTAGGTACCCTCTGAAGGAAGGCCCTGCTGATAAGTTCAAGGAACCTAAGGCCTATCCTGTTCCCTTCAAGCCTCTAACTCCAAGTGAATGGAAGGAGCTACCAGCAACGATCAAGAGAGAAGGTGGAGGCATGGATCACAGTTTCAGAGACAGAGTCTAGTCATCTTATTGGAAGATCAAAGAGGATGCTGGATCCTCTTCTGGGTCAACTGGACCAGATGCTGATTCTATCATAGGGCATGGGAAATTCATAAATGTGAAATATCATTACATCAGAGACCATTTCCCACCTCTGTCTGAATCATTTCATGAAGACTGGAAGATTATGTGTCCCATTGGAACATTCTTCTTTCCAGTGTATCATCCACAGGAGTATGGTTTGCTTCCAGGTTTTGATGTGCTGAGATTTGTGTGCAGACACATCCAGATTATTCTTTATGAAGCACCACCTGATCCTGAAGAAGAGAACAGAAAGCTCAGGCTGAAGATAGAAAAGCTAGAGAAAAAGAATGTTGATCTCATTGCTAAACAAGATAAGATTCTTCAAGAGCAACAACAGATTAGAAGTGGCCAAGAGGACATGAAGACTGCTCTCATCTCTCAGATTGACAAGGCCAAAGATGAGCTGATTTCCTTCATGAAAGAAGCTTTGCTGAGGAAGGATGGGTAGTCAGTGATGTGTAGCCATGTCTCTTGTTTATTTCTGCTAAGTGATAAATTTTTATGGACATTTTGATTAATACTATCAGTGTCTCACATCATGCTGTGTTTACGTTTGCTGTTTTCTTTCATATTTCATGATTTTGCTATGATTGTTGTTGTTGTTATGCTCTGGAATTCCCTTTTGATTGATGACAAAAGGGGGAGTATTAAACTAACAAAATCTGAATCTAAAGTGATCACAGGACTCAGGGGGAGTAAATACGTTTAAGAGATCACCATCTGAGGGGGAGCTATCTATTCTTTTATCTTTAAAACTCCTTTCAGATTTATGTATTTTAAACAAATTTGTCATCATTAAAAAGGGGGAGAATGTTGAGTCTCAAAAATATCATAAAAGAAAATATGATGTTTAAGACAGCTCAATTCCCAAGTTTTAATGCTTAACAAATTTGAGTTAAAATATTTATCATAGATACATATATGTTTTAATGATTTATCTATGATTTCAGCAAGCCACTATAAACTTATATAAAGACTATGTGAAGTGCTTTCAACCTGTCTGAGGAGTTAAGCCTTCTGAAGGTTCAACACGTCTGAAGCGTTGAAGCCGTCTGAAGTGCACTACCCGTCTGAAGTGTTGAAGCTGTCTGAAGTCTCATTAATGACGTGGCACTCTTTGCTGAAGCTTGTGAAGACTTTTCTGAACCTCTGCTGCACGTAACACGTTTATAGCAAGGAACACAGAGATCTTTCCTGGTATTTTTTGAATTTCATACACCACTGAGGAAATCTCTGCAACGCAGCCTCTGCAGCAACATATGTAGCAGCTTTATGGCAGGAGCAACCTTGTATCGTGTCAGAAATATCAAAACTCTCATAAGCATGTCTCACAACGGATTAAATAGCATTTAATGCTATCTCTAAACGGTGGTATTTCAACGGATTGAAGATTGGGTATAAATACCCCTCCATGAAGACCATCAAAGACATAGAAATAGAGAAATTATTGCAACAAAGCCTAAGAGATATTCTGCTGCGAGCTTTACTTTGATAAAACTCTCTGATTCATCTTCTTTGCACATCATCTGTATATCCTGAGTATACCTCAGTTATTATTGTTCACTGTGTCTGCTTAAGCTTAAAACTTGTGTAATTCAAAAGCTTAGACACATTTCGTTGTAATACTGCATATTGAGCCTGGAGAGGCTTGTCTGAAACAAAGAATACTTAGTTGAAGAGCCTGGAGAGGCTAGACTGATAAAGAATACTTAGTTGAAGAGCCTGGAGAGGCTAGACTGAAAAAGAATACTTGGTTGTGTCTGGAGAGACTGTACTCGGTGTGTCTGGATAGACTGTACTCGTTGTGTCTGGAGAGACTGTACTCGTGGTGTCTGGAGAGACTGTACTCGTTGTGTCTGGAGAGACTGTACTCATATTTGAGCCTGTAATCTGAATATTCATATAGTGGAAATCCAGTGTTTGTTTGCCATTGGGACTGGACGTAGCTCACTGTGTTAGTGGGTGAACCAGGATAAATTTCTTGGCTAAGTCTTCTATCCCTTATCTCTTGTCAATTTATTTATACTAACCCAAGGTTATTGAAGATTGTTTCAATAATTTTAAAAGAAGCAAGGAAACCTATTTAAAATTACTTTCAGAAGTCTTCTTAACTTCAGACAGCTTTCTAAACCTGTCTGAAACTACTTTGAACTTAATCGTTTGTGAAAAGCTTCCATAAATTATTAAGAAACACTATTCAACCCCCCTTTTAGTGTTTCCCTGTGTTTCTACATAAACTCAATTTTATACTACATGGCCCCCCAAATGTTTGGTTAAGATCTGCTAGTGACTGTACTGGTTGTACAAAAGGCTTATATAAAAGGAGGTGCTCCACAATCAAAGATGCAAGTAAGGCAAGAGTGCACTGCAGGACATTTATGAGGGAAATACATTCTCGGTGAGTGAAAGAAAAATAGTGTATGGGTAAATTCTAAAGAGTATTGTAAGAGTGCATACACCAGGGATTTTTTTAGTATACTTTCTAGCACTCTGTAATAGTATTATAGTTTTAGTAGTAGAGGGTCTCATTAATGTTCACTATATTGTAATAATTTTCATATAGTGAATTATTTCATAGATTGCCCCGTGATTTTTTCCTTTATTGGTGGTTTTTCACATAAAATCTAGCATGCGATTTTCTTGAGTTATTGTTTGTGAGAATAGTGATAGTGGATCCCACTATTTTTCGCATGAATTTTATTGATTTTTGTCTAAAGATTTAATTACGCTTCCATTCATATTCATAAAGAATTTAAAACACTTGTGTTTGTGAGTTTGAATAAACGAGAAAGGAAAGGAAAGGGTCAAAAGTTAGAAGGGGAAGAGAGTAGGGAATAAGATTTTGTAATCTAACTACACTCATAAACATAAAGAGATAATATTTTCTATTAAACCTTTTCCTTCCCTCCATTTTTCTTTCTTATCTAACTCGCTACATTCTTTAGGGTATTTCTAATTCTGATATCCTAACAATAATAAGTGCATTCCAATAATACTACGTTGAAAAGTACATTTTATTTGGATATACAAATACAAATAATAGATATTTGGTTAAATTAGTGTTTGTAACATGGCTAATAACTAGAAAGTGATACATATATGAAACCGTGAGCATTTTCTTTTCGGCCTGAAAACCGTGAGCTTGAATGAGTGCCGATGATTAGAGTTCTTTTGGGTTTGATGCGGCGCCAGTTGATTTGGTTTCCTTTATAATCTGTTGGGTTGGATTCTACCATCCTCTCTCTGCTAATCTTTGACACGTGCAGTAAAATTATCCTTGATCCAGTTGTTGTTATTTTTCATGTATATCTTAAAAGGCAGTACTTGGCATATGATCAGAATTTACATGTCATGCCTCCGTGATCTCTTTCATTAGAGTTATATATAAAGATTTTGTGGTTATTTTTTTTTTCTTTTTTTATAGCAAAACTAGGTGTTAAGTTAATTGAATTAAATAAAAATTGAAAAATTAATTAATTAATTTGTAAGTGTTTAATAAAGTAGCCGTTAAACTATTTAAAAAATATAAAATGATTATGTTTTTAATTTTTTAATTGATTTTGAAATCTAATAATTTTTATTTGAAGATAAAATGTATTTTATTTAGATTGAATATATTTGTAATAATTTTGATCCATATAATTTGTATACTTCGACTTAAGAGGGAGTGATAGATATAACATATTTTACACATGTAGCACATGTCAAATTAATATCTATGCTTATTATATCGTAAATAGTGTTGTAATTAGCATTGATTATAGTGCACCTTATTCATGTAAATATAAATACTACATAATACGAACTGCATTAAAGACACAATAATTTTTTTTTGGTTTATCCTCCACGAGAAATAATCCTGTTCGAGTCGGGAACATCCACATTATGGTGAGGCTAACTCTCCCCGCGGGAATTTTTTCCATCCACCAGACTCGAACCCGGGACCTTGCTTAAGGGGAATCAAACATGTACCACTTGAACCAACCTCCGTTAGTTAAAGACACAATAATCTAAACCTAACAAAATTATTAAGGATAAAAAATAAACATAAACTATAATATATATAAGTTATAAACTAATAAAATAAATTTATTGATCAAACACTAATTTTAAACTAGTAAAAAAAATTATAAATTACTCAAATAAGCTACAACTTAAATGTAACAATGCGCTAAGTATAAGGACACATTGCAGAAAAAAACAGCCATGACACCAACGTAAATTCTTATATATTATTTACAGCGTTCTACCCAAGATGGTGAAATGAAACATAAACCTAAGAAATTAAAGAAAGATTGCACATACACCCTTCCGAGTAAGATTCTTCTAATTTATTTCCATTAACCAAAAGCAAAAAGATACTTACACCAAAAATAAATTTCTAATTACCAAAAAATAAAAAGAAAGCTATTTACACTGCAATGGTGATCATCGTGCGAAACAAATTGTGCCTAAACAGGCATCAAAAGATAAAAGGGATAAAAAAAAGAAAAAGAAAAAAGTCAACATTCTTGGGATTGAGGAGATGATGTTTCTCTAATCTTCTCTTCAAGCAATGGCGAGGCACTTGTCCTTTCAACACTTGAAACTTCATGCTCACTATCGTCATTAAATCTATCCACACTAGGCAAAAATATTCCTGTGGTAATGTGCAATATCATGACAAAGAAATTAGTAATGTGATTTTTTTGTACTGTGTGTTTAATTTAGTGTTGAAATTGGCCAAACTTAAGTCTGGATTCCCCAATGCAACTATTTTTAACATCAGAAACATGAGTTTACCACGTTTCAACGCTAAACCAAACATGTTCTAAATCAACAAAGTTGCCCTGATGACTTACCTATAAACCATATTGCAGCTGCTGGAAAAAATATAGTTGTTAGAATCAATGCGGTAGTTCTCCAGTTGTTAATATTATCCTGCATTACCAATATTGTATATGACAAAATACATTGTTATTTTCTCTGTTTGGTAATTAATGGACATTTAAAGTTGTTAAATAATAATAGTAAATTGTAACTAAAATGTTAACCTGGACAACTCCAACAAGAGGGGAGGAAGGTACATCTCCAAAGATATGAATAGCAACAGTAGACATAGCCATAGATAGTGGCCTCAAACTTGGTTTAACACAATGGAGACATACAAAATTCACAGGACCCTGAAAAGAAAATATTAAGAATGTAAAAATAACAGTGTGTTTGGTTTTCATAATACATTATACTCAAAAGTGGTTATACAATAGTTATCCAAACACACCATTAGGTTTGGAAGAGCAAGTTTGTGTTTAACTTCCTAAATGTATTGGTGATTTTACATAAGAACACTGAAATATAATAATTCTATGACTTGAGAACTTCAAGATACTCATCTAACAGAGGAATACTCAAACAGTTGCTAAAATAACACTAATATATGATAAGCATGTATGTAGTTTAGAATGATACTATAAACAAGCAAACATGGAGAAATCTTACTCAAATAGAGAAAGGAAGTACCTGAGTGGCAAAAACAAGTAGTTCACCAACAGCAAAAAGAGCTAGGAAGCCATACTCGCTTTTAAATAAGAAGGCACCAAAACAAAATGCACCACCAACCAATGTTGTGATTGAGAGAAGCTGCAAAATAATTCAGTGTGATCAGGATAGAGCATGTTTAGTGAGATACAAGAGCTGTTTAGTGAGCATGCATAATCCATAAGGTATCAGATACCTGTGACTGGGAACATAATTTGCCTATTCAGCTAGAACTTATACCCCTAACCTACTACAGCAATCTAGTACAAAGGATTTAAATATCTGAGGCATAATCCCAGTCCTCTAGGCCAATTAAATCAAGTTCATTTCATATTTATAGAAGATTGCAGTTTATGTTGCATAAAACTCAGGCAGATGTTCCTAAGATAAACAGGAAAATTATCAGTTTAAAAGTGTGAATCCAGTTACCTAACTTATATTAATCTTCAATGTGCTCAACAAATAACAAAAAATAAAGTAAAAAGTAACTGTATTGGGCAATGCATAAAATGTATATGAAAAATGCTAAAATCTGCACTGTGAATTCAAATACCAACCTTAAATGCATTTGATAGGGTGTTGGTCATGAAATCAAGAGCAAAGCCTCCTGCTAAAGTTCCCAATATTCCACATACAACTGTAATTCCTCCAAATATCATATCTGCATTAGTCTGCCAAAGTAAGCTGTGCTTAGTATAATAATATTACATGAAATACTATTGTTCACCAGCAAATCATCTTAATTAATGGGAACATACTTATTTTAAGCAAGTAATAGGATATAAAAGAAAGAAGGAACAACTATGTTAATAAAATCTTATGCATACATGTGGTCATTAGATGAAACAAAGTCTCACCATGTTATATATACTATAACCAGCTTTGGGGCCCCAATATGAGTAAGCACCTATGACGAAGTTGTATGCTATGTAACCTGCAAAAAGACAATCACAGAATATAATTAACTGGAGAGACATGATCACATCACACATGATTGTTAAAAATAGTATACATATAGGTATAGGAGAATGATATTTGTAGTTCATAAGTAAGCTAGTCATATAGCAGCTTCTGAGATGAGTTTAGTAACACAAATTAAATATGAAGAAAGAAGTTGATGCATACGGTAGATCAGTATGAGGAAGAAGTACCTAGAACATTGATGACAAAAACCTTTTCAAGCAAAAGTTCTTTCATATCTTTCAGAAATCTTGAGAGCTGATCTAATAGTGTGGTTGCAGATTTTGACCTAAAATAAGATGAGAATCAACAAGATATTATTTTATATAGATCAGTCACTTGGGGATGAATGTCAGACACTAAGAGATACAGTAAATCAATAGTGGAAAAAATCTTAGAAGGATTGTGGGATGGGAGGAATATTATCCTTAAAAATGCCAAGAAGCATTGCCAGGAACAAATGCCTCTATAGGCACTTGTCCAATTGATCATATACTAAAAATAAGGAAACCATTCTATAAATCAAGGACAAGTATGCTGTTCTCACTTGGAAGGATCATGTGAGCTTTTATCTCTAAACTCTGCCTTCATTGACAGCGATTCATCTCTCCCATTTGAAGCCTCCACATCTTAACATCAAATAAGTGAACTTTGTTAAGCCCGATAATGGGATATTGTGAATCAGAAGCAAACCAACAACACAGAAACCTTAAACTTTCAGTTAATTGAAAGGCATAAAGTGAGAATTGAGTTTGTCTTAGAGAAAAAGTATATCACTTTCCACACAACCATGAAAGGGGAAATAGTTCAATTAGCACTTCAAACACAGAAAATTTTATGCCTTCTGAGCAAACAAGTAGTTTTGGTTAGTATACATTCGCTTCTTTATAAAGTAAAACATCTTGTCTTCCCCACTTGCCTTTGAAGAAGGGGGAAAACTGAAAAAGAAAACAAGAGAAGTAAACCTAATTGTTGATAGAACATTAATCTGAGAGTCTTCTCAACAACCTGGATTTCAAGGGAGAAAAATAGTTTTTTTTTAATCTTTTTCTTTTTTTTTTTTTCAGATAAAGGAAGGTTACAACAATACTAGAGATAGATATAGAAAAGAAGGATCAGGAATGCTCATAAAAAAGCATTGCAGCACAAGAGAATAAGCCAGTTCAAAAGTAAGCTCAAAGGAGCAACACAAGCACATCCCACAAGAGATGAATTGGTAAGGATCTCTAGCCAAAATAGTAAAATTTCTTGATTTTTGTATTAGTGTTAATATAGACCGGTGTAAAATATCCACAATTTAATGACATAATATGCACGTATTTATAATTTTAAATTACTTTTGAATGGTGGACATGCTGCCACACATCATCTTTGCAATATTGAGCTCACTTTCTTGTTGGCTCTTTTACCACCCAAGAACGGAGCTTTAAGAGATAGTGAGATGTTTTTGTTTAGATAATGCATTATTCTTATGCCTATAAAACAAAGGAAAGTGCTACCTAGAAAGAATTAATTAGTCAGAATGAGTAAGCATCATAACTCCTAGCCAAATTATGGGAAATTTCTTCGGCTTTGTAGCTTTACTCAAACATAAAAATACCTTGAACTCCTGTCACAACTGTCTCTAGTGTCAATGCCTTTTCTGAATCAGCAGGGACAAAACCTGGATCCACAAGTAGTTTAGAAATGGAAAACAATATTAAGGAACCACGAGAAATCATGCAAGACAAAAAGAATGTGCACCTTTCAACTGCAAAGGCTTCATAACAATCCCAAAATAGCAAATGGAAGCATCAATATAGCCTCTACCCAAAACGCATAACGCCAACCAAAATGAGTTCCGACCTGTTTATAAACAATGAAAGGATAACATCAGAGAGGGCAATTTTAAAACAACTGAAAGAAAAAAGCAAGACAGATATATTGATTATTTCTGACTTACAAGTACTGATATGACAAAACAAAGGGAGTTCCCCAACTTATCATCCAAGTTTTTCTTTAACTACAAGCCTAACATTAAGTTTCTATTGTAATTGATAGGGAAGGAGAAAACTGTCATTCCAAATTTATTTTAAACACACTACTCACTCACACCCACTTTCTACTTTTAATGACCTCCCTATTTAAGATTTTTTTATCTAAAGAAAATTTTACTTCTCATTCGCTTTTCAAAATTTAGAAAGAGCATTATGTTTTCATCTTATATAAAAATGAAATTTATATCTTTCCTTCATACCAGAATTGAAAGTATTACTACTGGAATTTAATGCTAATAATAAAACCAAAGGAAAACTTACCAAACCACCAAAGACATAGCCAACTGCATATCCGGCTGGTATACACATAAAAAATATAGCAAGCCACGCCGTTTTCTGGCACATACAATAGTGTAAGAAAGGTTTCCACCATAAAGAAAATAGACAGCAATCACAATGACATGGAACATTCCAACTACCAAGAAGGGTAAACAAAACATCAGTCAGTTTTATCATAATATATCTACAAACCATTAATGTTGAAAAATGTAAGCTTATCTCAACTCATGTAGATAAAGTCACGATACAGATTAGAGCTAACATTAAAAGAGTTGAGTCAGTTTGTTAATATACAATGCTTGCTTTAATATTCTTTAAACACTGGAAAGTGGAAACAGTATCTTGCTTCATTCCTAGTTATGTAATGTTAGGTTCTTGACACACAAAGTATTCCTTTTAGATAATGATGGTTTTCCCCAAAAAGGACAACCAAGAAAAACCATAGACAACTTAACAACTTAAAACAAATATTCTTCCATGTATAAGTATATAAATTGAACCCAAAGCACAACTGATTGCTTTATAGTTTAATAACTAAAAATATATGAGGGCTAAATATGATCATAACAGGCAATAGAAACATTCTTCAAATCTGAAAGCATGAGATGATTCCAAGAGAAAGAAACAAACCTGTGCAGCAGGGGCATTGTCATCAATGAAAGGTGCTGCAAGACTTATAAATGAAGCCTCGCCGACACCAACGAGCCTACAGAGAATAATGAAAGCATAAAAAAAACAAATAAGATATTTTTTACATTTTGTACTATTGTATAAGTATCCAATACAAAAACAATAAAGCCTGAAAATTAACTGAAAAAAAAACTTACATGCGACAGACTGCAATGGACCAGAAATTGAAAGAAAGACCACAACATAAGGTTGCAATAGTCCAAACTGACAATCCAACTCCAATTAGTCTAAATGGGTTTACACTGCAAAATATAGGAATTATGTAACGGTTAACACCTATCTGAGTCAATGATAGCAATTATAGACCACATAAACGGTATGTGCATGTAATGTTAGAAATTCTCATTATAGGATCATTACATAGGAACTTCAATTTAATGGAAAATAGATCCAAAAAAATTGATAAGACACATGAAGTTATCAACTCATAGGTTTAAAAAGATGAAAGTCATACTGAAGAAGATTTCTTCAAATACTCTTAATACACTTATTAAGATGCCATTGCTTCCTTTGTAAATTAAGGACATTTGGACTTCAATATAATAGATCAACGGTTATTTAAAAGTTTGTTTAGCTTTCATAAGTTTCATAATTTCATTCATCGACAAAATATCTTCTGAAGTAATAAATAAAAGATTCAATCTTTAAGCTAAATAAAACTAAAGAGCCCAATGAACAAAAGAAAAGAGTAGTCACTGATGTATAAGTTCAACAACACTAAACCAAAAATATTAGAAGCCTTCATGCTAAAATTTAATATGCATAATAAATCATTATGTTAATCTTTTGACCATAACAACTTTGTACTTAAATAGAGAAGCTAAAAATCAGAGACTGTCTCAGCATAACTAAGCCTAAAGCAGAATGAGCACAAAGTGAGCTGGGTAGAAAGTAAACTCCATGTCCTGAGTAGAAGATCTATTTTGATTGCCATAATCCCAATTGCCAAATGACATTCACATACATCATGCTAAACAGGGGGTATAGACTACAGAGTACAAAAGTTGCCATAAAATAAATAAATTTTTGTTTATTCCCCCCCCTCCCCCTCTTACTTTGTGGAATCTATTGGAATATTGTACATGGTTAGCACCCCCCAATATACTTATTAAAAGGGAAAAATACCATAATCTTACAATCATCAGGGACCATGATATTTTATGTGAACGTCTATGAGATCATTAATCAGTTTTGATAGAGAAATGTATATTTCAAATGATAATATTACACTGTTTCACTCTTCCACTTCCCTATGGTCCCTATTGCAAGATAAAATTCATCTTGTATAATGAGATATTACGACTTAATTGTGAAACAGCGTGTCTCACTTACTGAAGGCATCATAGCAGGAATATGTAACAGGTATTTCAACACAAACAGTCATTACCTCTTTGCTAGAGATGCAAATATTGGAGAAGCCACAAGAAGTCCAACCATAAAAGCAGATGATAGAATTCCATCCTCAAAATTGTTCAAGTTAAAATCCCCCCTACATGGAAGAAGAAAACTATATAGTCAAAAACCACTACTTTTAAGTTCTGAAAATTTAGTGCTCCATATTACAGTACAATATATCATGGCATGAAACACAAGGAAAAGCTCATACAGGCAACAGCAATCATTATCTAGCAAAGTATAAACTGAATTCTCCATCTAGGTGGTTGATCCTTCTTTTGAGAAGCATCCATAACAACCGGAGAAAAAATACATTAAGTTTATCACCAAGATAAAAAATTTCTTTCTCCCTTTTCCGTAGCAACTCAGCTAAATCTTGCAAGAGTGCTTCTTCAATTCAGGGAATGTTATGTTCTTTTTAAATTTCTAAAGATAAAATCATACAGATGAACCCAACTGAATTTAAAACAGGGACAGCATCCTCTATTCTTGTTAAGAAAAGAGGAATTAATCTGATAAATTGATTTCCTATTGTCATGCATTAAATATTCTTATTCTTATCCTTCAAGAACCATGCAATACTTATGGTTGTTGTTTAACAATAAAACAAAATCAAGAATTAAGACAATATGAAACATAAACACAATAAATTAAATTTAAAAAACTCAGTGTGATGAAATTTAAATGCCAAAACGCTAAGATAAGTTTTCATTATTTAGGTAGAAGATCCTAGTGGCTAATATATCTTAGACATACTGTATTCCGGTTCCAGACGTGCAGGTACCACCTTTTGTGCAAGTTCCACGACTTCCATTAACACCATTGCTAGCTATTGCTCCTCGATCCAAATAGTTTAACAAGTTAATCACACAAAATATAACCAGCAACCTACAGAACAAGATAAACAGATTTAAGAATTTTCAAATTGAATTTTTATATTTCAACTTAACCTACACCTACATTGATCAAATAAGAATAATATAATGCCCAACAACACAAATTCCATAACATTAACAAAATTAAACAAAAAAAAAAAAAGAGCAAAAAACACCCGAAAACAGTTCTTTTAAAAAATAATCGTTCCCCACTCGCAATCAACGAAAATTGGAGGAAACAAAAAAGACCCAAAATCACTCTCCCTCCCCCAAACATACCCAAATAACAAAAATTCAAAATTTCCTTACTTTACCTGCAGTTTTTCCAGCACAGATCTAGCAGCAAAAACAGGGGAAAAAGCAGAGTTACCTCTTGGGTGTAAACCATGAAGTTGGCGGAATCATGGTTGAGTTGATAGACATGTCTGGCTCCACAGAAGGCTTAGGTTCAGAGGAAGAAGTCTCAGGCTTTGTTTCATGTTCGTCATGTTGTTGTCCCATCCCAATATATTATATGATAATTGATAAAATAATATACTGTTTTCTATATAGTTTGACAATGACCCTTTTATTGAAAATAGAAAATAGAAGTTGAAAGGTAGTTGGAGGAAAAAAAAAGCGATAGTCAAAGAGAAAGAAGAAGAACAAGAAGAACAAGAAGAAATCTTGCTCTTCCTTTACACAGCGTAAGCTCTGCTTCTTCTCTTTGATTTCACCAAACAAAGTGTTGTGATGATTCTCTCTGTTTTTTTTTTTGTTGGGTTATAAATAAAACAGAATTTGCTGTTAAATTGGGATTTGCATTTTATAGATACCATGTGATTAGAAATCCAGGTAGTGTTTGCTGCAACAACTAAACGCTTTTGTGATTCTGATTCCTTATCCTACTCACTCTGTTTCTATGTTTTATCTTCTTTTTTCTATTTTTAAAAAAAGATTAATTAATTTTCCAAATTTAAATGGGAAAGATATTATTTTTGCACATGCTTAGCTGAATACAGAATACTCGTGATTTTGAAGTTTATTTTTTTTAGTATTTTTTAAATATCTTATCTATTAAAAGAGGTTGAGTTCTAATTAAATTAAATTAGAACAAGCCTCTATTTTAGCCTGTTATATCCTTTTTCGTATGGATTTCTTTTACCAAAAATAAAAGACGATATAGATATAGTGACAGTGGAAGGAAGGATGGTGAAATTAGAATCCTAAAGCAATGACAATGTTATCTGATGGATCTCAGAAAATTGAAAGTAAAGATAATATTTTTCAAATAAGATAATGAAATTGTGATTATTATAATAATAAGGTGGAGATAATTATGGAAGACAGGGATAACAGATGGCGACGTAAAGATAAAAACTCAATGATGATAAAGATAAAATAAATGAGATAATAGTATATTCTTTTTAAATACTCAATAAACAAAATCGAATGATAAATTAAGTATAAATAAATATAAATAGTTCACAATTACCTTCAATTTAAATTCATTTTTTATATGAATTGTGGATTAACATATATAGCTAGCTAAACGAAAGTAAAACAAGTAAAAACATGTCATTGTTTTTATTTTATTAATTAAATCATACAATATAATTTTCTGGTCAATTTTAATAACACAATATATTAGTTTTTTTTTGTCGAAAATATATTAGCTTGTTTTTAATTAATGCTTATGAGGCCCACAAAAGTAAATCCGATTACCCCAAAAGGTTAGCCTAGTTCAGCCAATTTTACCTTACTACTTGGAGTGGGTTAGGTTAAAACTTAAAAGCGTATAATTTCATGCGGTAGAATTAATACTCCATAAATTAATAATCTTTTTAAAATAATAATTTTTTTCTGTCCCGATTTGGGTTTAAGATCTAAATTAATAATTTTGATAAATTAATAAGCCTTAATAATTCTATAAAATTACAAAAATAACTAGGACAACTTAGTAAAATATGATTTTATTGTTGTTTGATTCTTCTTAAAATTTAAGTCTAGTTATATTTCATCTCTATCTTTCCTTACTGCATCCATGAACTTGCATTAAGTTTTAACTAGTACTACATACTACAGTACAATGAACTTTATTTTTTTAGGGGATGTATAATATATTTTATTAGTCACATTGTACATGAACATTATTCAATTAGTCAATACAATGTATATGTTTTATTCATGAAGAATAATGTAGGTTCGTTGAATTGGAAAAAAAATCTCTTTAAATTAATAAATTATTAATTTATCGATTAATTAATACCTCTTTAATTAAATTAATAAAATTATGTGGTCTCGACATTATTAATTTATAGAGGTTTTATTCTGTATTAATAAAAAATTATTTTCATTTTTTATTTTTAACTACAAAAATATTATTTTATTTATACTTTATTTTCTAATTTTGAAGATTTGCATAAACAATAGTAAAAAATTTTTGTAGTATTTTAATGACATTTTTTTCGAATTAGAGAGGCTTTTAATCTACTATAGCTTCTATTTCATCATTTTTATTTTCTTTTTATTTTATTATTTTTATGATACATTAAATATAAATCCTCATATCCGTTTTAATCATCTCTTTACTTCCAAAGGGATTAGTATATGACTACTGGCTAGAGATACACTTAGTACATATAAAAAAATTGAATTCTCATTTTGATACAACTTTTTAATAACTTCAAATTCAACAACTTTTGTTTGAAGAGTTGAAAGTAAGGCATGACGACGGCTTAAGGCATCAACTATTGCATTTTGAACTTCCGCCTTATGTTTGAGTAGGAATGAATAAGGTTGTAGGAACTCAATCCAAGCAGCATGTTTGTGGCTGATCTTTTGTTGAGAGTTCAAGTGTTTGAGGGCTTCATGATCAAAGTAGAGAATAAACTCTTTATTCAACAAGTAATAACTCCAATGTTGTAGTGCACGAACAATGACGTGTAACTCCTTGTCATAAGTGGAGTACTTGAGTTTGCCATCGTTTAGTTTCTCATTGAAAAAGGCTATGGGATGTCCCTCTTGACTTAGGATAGCACCAATCCCAATGTTGGAAGTATCACAACTGACATCGAACACTTGGTTAAAGTTTGGAAGAGCTAGCACAAGTGCTTCAGTCAAACGTTTCTTTTGCTCCTCAAAACCCCTCTGAGCTTGCTCTGTCCATTGGAACCTGTCTCCTTTGATGCAATTTGTGAGTGGGGCAGCAATGGAGCTAAAGTTCTTGATGAACCTCCTGTAAAAGGAAGCTAATCCATGGAAACACCTCACATCGTGGATAGATCTTAGAATGGGTCAACTGTAGCTTCGATTTTGCTTGGGTCAACTCGAATGCCTTCAGTAGTAATGATGTACCCAAGAAAAATAACTTCATTGGTCAAGAAAGAGCATTTCTTCATGTTGACATAGAGTTTTTGTTCTCGAAGAGTCTGCAACACTTGTTGGAGGTGCTCTAAGTGTTCCTCTTTGCCTTTGTTGTAGATTAAGATGTCGTTAAAGTAAACAACAACAAATTTACCAATGAAGGGTTGAAGTACCTGATTCATCAGGCACATGAATGTGCTAGGGGCATTTGATAACCCGAAGGGCATCACAGTACACTCGTATAGGCCATCTCTAGTTTTGAAAGCGGTCTTCCATTCATCTCATGGCCTAATTCTGGTCTGATGATATCCGCTACGAAGATCAATCTTGGAAAATATTGCAACACCATTTAACTGATCAATCAGATCGAGTCTAGGTATCGGAAACCGACACTTGATAGTGATCTTGTTAACAGCTTGACTATCGACGCACATTCGCCAACTTCCATCCTTCTTCGGTACTAAAATAGCTAGCACAACACAAGGACTAATACTTTCTTGGATCAACCATTTCTTCAACAACTCTTCAACTTGACGTTGGATCTTAGCATGCTCCTGTGGCTGCACAACAGAGCATACATAGCCTTTCGGTGGAAGTCAAATATGATGGGCTAGTATAGTATAGCCTTTCGGTGCACCTCAAATCAGTTCAACTTATGTGCAAACTACCAAATATGTTTCTCCTATAAATATGAATCCATGTAATGTGTTCAAATTATCAAATACAATTGAGTGTTTTAATACAACGTGAGAGTTTTCTCACTTTTCTTTAAGCTTTTGAGCCATTTTGGACTAGTTGAGCCAGTATGAATATTGGCTAGAGATACACTTAGTGGATATAAAAAAATTGAATTCTCATTCTTAAATGTGAGACACTATTAAAATAATGGAGCTCCGATGTTGATTCTTAGAATAGAAATTAGTGCATATAAAAAATTTGAATTCTCATTCTCGAATGTGAGACACTATTAAAATCATAAAGCTTCCATGTAAATTCTTAGATTAATGAAATCCGCACATAAATAAATGTAACATTTATGTTTTATTTTAAATTATAAAATAAAATAATCAATTAATAAATTAAAAATTTCATTGTTATATTTGGATTTTTTAATTTTAAAAAATATTGATTAAGAAACACGTTAATAATGTATGACAATATTTTTATTATTTAGATTTTTATTTAAATTTTAAAACATATCATCTTTACTATTCTTGGAAGTTTTTTTATTATATTTTAAAAAATATTGATTAAAACAAACGTTAATCATTTTCATATTACGATTTCTTTATCCTTTGGACTTTTTTCAAATTTTTAAACATACCATCTTTTATAGTTAACCATAATTTATTTTTTATTTTGAGTTATTATCTATTTAAAGGGAATTAAAATAATAAAAATGCTACTCCATGCACTGCATGGATTATAATACTACTAGTTTATTATGAGATACCTACACTTTTTTTGGGTCCCCTGTGGCTATTTCCTTTTCTTCTCTTATTAAAAAAATCAAAAGTCCACACACAAATGTGGGTTTTTCAACATTGTAAAAGAAAAAACAATGTGGGTCCAAAACCAAATTAAAGCATCCAAGTAGGTTGGCGGAACAAAAGCTCATCTCTATTATCAATGCTCCCTCTCCTCAAAGTTCCTCAACCTTTAGCCAAGTTGCTTAGGTTTTTGTCCAACTTTTGATCATATCTGTTATCAATCGATGTTTTGTAAACATAGTAACTTAGTAAGCAATGCAAGGTCCATTGAAGATGGTGCCACGAAATAGCTAGCATAGCATAGCAACTAAGTACACGGGAATGATATATATTGATTGATATATAGTGTGTGTTGACTAGGAAGTAAATGTCATGAAATGGTTTTGCAATGATAAATTTCAATAGTTTGTGGTGAGGGCGCTGTATTTTATTATCTTCTCCCACTATTTAATCCTTTTAATTTGGTAGGAATAGGAGGGAAGGTGGAGCACCTATCGCATCAACTTGTTTGTCGGGTTTATTTCTAATTCAATAAATTACGACTAAAAGCATTACATCAATTTAATCAAAGCTTTAACATGTGACACACAACTTGAATATGTGCTGTCAAAAAATCTTCTCTATGAAAGGAACACTTGACTCATCAAAGTTCAAATTATACCGAAATGACAATGCACATATTTTAGTATAAACAATTATGCGAATAATTTTAGTATTGATATTGATATCAATTCAATGTCTACTAAGCATAATATAAAAAAAAAAAACTCAACATACATTAAAAATAACAATAGAAAAAGACTTTGAAACCCTTGTTTATATTATTTTAGTATGAATTTAATAATTAAACATTGTAAGTGTAAAATAATTTTATACAGTCATCCAATGATGTGTTGACATATCATTTAATAAGTTTAATGACACATGAGATATTATATGTGATTTAATTAACATGATAAAATATCATTGGATGATCATGTAAAAAAATTTTATATTGACATTATATAGTAATTGAACTCTTTTAATATTACCTTCAATTTTTTAATTAGTTATTCCTAAGGAGCACTTGGTACATGAGAATTGTTGATTGTGTTTCCATACTCTATAAATTGATAACATGTTGAACTGTTTACATACGCGCGCAAGAAATTGTTTTCATCATGTTCAGTTACTATACATTTTGTGGTTTTCAAAGAATTGAAAGGATCTACAAATTCTTAAATTGAGATGTTTCCTATACATATATTGTTAGCTCTGCAATAAAAAATGAAAATTTCCTGAAATATTTCAGAAATTATAGGGTTAGAGAGGAGCAAAACTAATGGGAAGAAACCCTATCTACATTGTCAGGTTCCTCCATGGCAGTGTGGGAAGGGATTGATGAGTCTACCAGATTCTTCTGTCCTAGAGCATCTTGAGTTACAACCATTGAGCTTTCTTCAGTATCTTCTTTGCTACATAAAACACCATTTCCTTCTAATTTAACAGCTTGATTTTGTTCATAATCTTGTTTTTCAGAGTCTACTTCCTTCTGAATCCTATCCAATGAAGCTTGATCTTTCTGGTTCAGTACTGATAATTCATATTCTGCTGAAGTTGTTGTCATCGGTGCACGTGCCTCCTTCACATCAGCAACTCTCACCTTACAATGTAAACAAATCAGTTTCTTCTTATTACAAACAATACTGGCCATAAAATTTATTTAGAAAGAACAAGTTTGAAAATAGAGAAATGGTGCATGATATGAGAAAGTTATCTTGAAATCTTGTTCTCAAAAGGAAGTTTTTATTTCCTTGAAAATTCAGTAACATGCCATGTAGAAAATGTTGGAGGTAAATTTATCATGTCAAATGCCACCTAATTAAATACAAACAGTAGAACAATCATTACCCTATTTTGTTTGCCCAAACATTTTATAATGCCATAGTATAAAAACATGGGGGCAACATAACATTCAAAGTGAAAAATCAGAAGAATCTATGGCTATATTTCATTCAGGTATGAGTAAGGAAACCATATGACACCATATCAATTAAAATAATTCCAAGTGATTACTTTCTAAGTACAGCTACAACTATACCAACTTTTCTCCTATTAGATATTGTATTAAATTCAGATAAATCCACATGTTAGTTCTCTCTGTCTCTCGCACGTAAAACCATAAGCATCTACTCAAAGCCAAATCATCATTTAGAAGTACCTGCAGTGGTTTCATAATATCTAATTCACGATATTCTGATTGGTTGATTGCTTCTTGAGCTTGTACCTCCATGGAATCTCTAATAATCTGACTCAAAAATGCTACATCGTCAGACATCACCCCAAGGCCTGTCAGCAGCTTAGAACCCAGCTGTAAGCTAGTCTGCAAGAACAAACTTAATATTTAGCTGCAGTTTCCACTGAAATATTAAGCAATGATTGTTACTTGTTACAAGCTCCAACCATTAGGAGAGGGAAAGAAATTATTGGCAATACCTCAGCATTTTCCAAAATGGCATCTGTTGCACCTGCTTTCTTCAAATCTAAAAGATGCTTGAGATCTCGAGCTCTGGCATAGATTGGGACCTGAGAATTTCATCATAAAGTAAGCAATTAAAACAAGAGAAGAGAAATAAAAGGATAAAAAGAAAGCAAATAGTTTAAAATTTTATCAGTCATCTGCCCCCCTAACATTGGACCTAACAAGTAAAAGTCCCAGTGCATCAGATACCCTTTTCTTCTGCTTTTAATTCTGTGTGCATGCGACATTGGGTGTATGCTGTATGCAAGAGATTTCCAATTAGACACAAAATGATCTTCTTTTTAAGCTTCATGAAATATTGGGGTCTATCTTCATTATCATTTATAAACAAATTAAAACAAAGCTAGTCACATCACACTATCACAGTTCCTTTTCATAACAAAAGCCCATTAATTTCCCCCTCTTATGTACACATGCTCTCAGACACAACGAATTTAGATAAGAAGGGAAGGGGTTGGCAAGGAGAGTAGGGGTAGGCAAGAGATTATTACTGCAGGAAAAGCCAATCGTAAACTCTGAACAGCTTCAATTATCTTCTTCTTCCCAGTGTACATAACCATGATAGCTTTTGGAGATTGGATACCAGCAGATTGAAGGACGGCTGGACGTGATCCATCCCCATAGAGAATTGGAAAACCAAGTTTTCTAGCTGCCTGCCCAGCAGTTAATGATGGGAGAATAAATTAAAAGAATGATGAATAAAAGAGATTCCAATATTAAAGGTAAGAAATGTCATGAAAATGCTTTCATTCTCTTAATAAAAAGAAGATAATAAAACAAATAAAAGGAAAACCTAAGAACATAAAGATGATGAATGATTGTCTCCAAGCATCATGAAGGCATCAGAGAGAATGTCTCAACATTCATTTCCTCAATATCAAATGGGAGATATACTAAACAGCATATTACTACTCAAGAATTTCAAACAATTCCTCAGAAAAGGAAAAGAAAACAGTTCTATGCAGATACTAGTAGATAATAGCCTTGCATAATTCTCAGCTCAAATACACTGACCTTTACTACCCTGGGGTCAAGATCAAATGCCACATACGGCCATCCTGTTGCATCATTATCTCCTCCTGAAGCCAATGGGTTGGACAGGAAATTGGCCAGGACCTTTATATAAGGAACAAAAGGTGAAAATTTAGAAAAGGAAAATAACAGGTTTTACTATTTATTGATTGATCTACCTGGGCCATTTGTCCAAATCCAAGGATAACAACAGGTTCACTAGCATTGAAGTCAACCATGCCAGAAGCTTTCTGTTTCTGCAAATAACTTAGTACTCAGCCAATGTAAACTTGCAGTTAAAATGAAATCACAAAGCATAAAACAGCCACATATATATCTTGAAGAAACAGAGTTATAAAACTGCCACATATTACATATATATTTTCAACATCATATTTTTTAAGTTAACAAAAGAATAATAAGTGAAAAGGAGTCGATGCATAAAATCCAGAGTATGAAATATGTGCCAAAATGACGTACTGACAATACAGCATATGAATTTTTTGTATTCTTTAGTAACATTTCTTATGTAAGACATTTTATTTCAAATACACTAGTAAGTAAACTATCATGGCTACTCATATTCTCACAATCCTTATATGCATAAAACTTCCAAAATTATAAATCTTAAAGAAAAGCATACATTCTCAGCATCAGATTTGTCTTCAATAAAACTAGCAGCCCTCCTTCCAGCTTCATTCAGAAATGGGGTTAATGCCATTGACAATACAACAACAATTATAAGCAGCTTGTTGAGCTCAAGTGGAAGCACCCCAAGCCTGCTTACAAGAAGCCACAAATTTTCATAATTAAAACCAAACCCAATATTCTCACTCAAATAGCATCAGTTCATTAGGTTAAATAATTACTTACCTATTTGCTAAAGAGAATACCACAAATCCAAACTCGCCTCCTTGGGATAGAAGCAATCCTATTCTTACACTTTCTTGTAAAGTAAGCCCAACACGAGGACCAATCGCAGTTATGATCAATGTCTTGATAGCAATTAAACCCCCCAAGAGCGAAAGTACATTTGGCCACTCTCGCAAAAGGAGCTGCAACAAAAAAATAATAGTAAATATAGAGGGGAAAACAGATTTCTATCTGTAGTTTCACATGGAGGTTCATAATTTCATGCAAAAAGCAAGCTGGTAAGGATATTTGTTCCTTAACGCATGGGTACACTCTGGGCAGAGTACCACAGTTATATCACAAATGATAATCATAAATACCTGCATGTCAATTGAAGTCCCTGTAGTTAGAAAAAACAATCCAAGCAGCAAGCCCCTGAATGGTCTTATGTCAGCTTCAATCTGGGTCCTGAAATTTGTCTCTGCTAAGATTGCCCCAGCTAAAAATGCTCCAAGCTGCATTATGGCATTGCATACAATTGTCACACACATTCAGTTTAATGATTTCTCAACAATCTCATAACCAACCCAAAATTAAAACCCTATGAATTGGAAAATACTTAACTGTATCACTGAAGCCCAAATTCTGTGTGACTAGTGAAGTCCCTGCAATAGTCAGCAAGCAGAGAGCAACAAAAGCCTCTGAGCTCCTTGTATCTGCAACAACCTGAATTTCACCAACAGTTTACTGAACTAGATCATATCAAAAATGAATTTGGAGTTGGACGCTTTTTTTTTTTTGGATAAAATGCCTTTGTTAAATATAATTCCATACAGACCTCAAAAACTCTTCTGAGAATATACTTTCCCCCAAGAGAAAGCAGACCTAATCCACCTAATGCCTTTAAACTTTCTTGAGCAAGCATGGGCCAAATACTTTCCTCAGACATATTCTAGAAAGAGAAATAAGAAAGCACAGGGTGAGCAATCAATATATAGCTTGATGCATCTGATAGTCAAAATAACAATTTTATTTATTTATAGGAAATATAATAGTCAAGCAAAATGCCATAATTGTTAGCCTCGGAGTTACAGTATGCTGAATACAAAAGTTGTGGGGGAAGCAAAGGGTTCTATATCTTTGACAACATGACTTTCCAAAATTTTGCAAGCTAAGAGTTTAACATAGATTTTATATTTATTTGGGTTGCAAATTTCTCATCCTTTATGCAAGTCAAGGATCACCTATCCTAAGGACAACAGGTCATAGAGGCTTAGATACCATGTAAAGGATCAACTCAGCTTAAGTTGTTAGGTGGAGACTCATGAATGGTTTTATATCGAATTATGCACCAATGACTACCATATGGGACTTCTAATTTTTACCATAACACACACACACACACAGTTTTGAAGAAAGAAAATGCACTGACTTTATTAGGCTTCCAACTGTTCTATTATAGATTCAGATTAGGATGAGTGCTAGTATTACAAGTGTTGTACATAAAAGCCCAGCCCATACATTTATTATGGCTTGAATAGGTAGGCTCATATACCAATACTGTGATACATATTCTGTCACTCCTCTTTAAACAAGACCATAGACATTAATCATACCCAACTTGTTTAAAATAATTAACTTGATTATGAGTGACAGAGTGAGTGGCTCCAGTCTCCACAGAACTTATAGTAATTAGTTTATGCTACAACTTTTCACATACAAAGTGACAAAATGGTAGTTATTTCAAGTGTTGTACACGCAAGACCAGCACATATAGTAAGTGGGAAAAATTACAAATAGTTATCATCATCAAACAAAAAATGCATTTTTACATGTATGTCAAAGTGGCAGGTGGAACATGCAATAGCTGATGACTAGACAATATTAACCATAAATTCAAAGCATGGTAAAGAGTCCCATTAAACCTAAAACTGTTAACTCCATCTGTTTATAAACACGCAACCAGAAAGGCAATGTGTTAAACTAAAAATAGGAAGGGGGAAATACATGTTAATTATTGTTTATAGTTTACATCTCACCTGGGTCTCTAATATTGGAAGTATGACCAGAAGTGGGACAACAGCTAAGTCCTGGAGGTAGCATGCAGAAAATGAACAAAGTTAATTATATCAAAGCTTTCGGTTACAAACATCATACTTAACAATCTACTAGGATATATCAGAAGATATTAACAGGTAAACTATAATATATATGATTTCTAACAACCACATTTTTTTTGGTAATAAAAAACTACATATTTGGAGGATGAAGACAGTATAACCAAGCAAGTGTGTAAGACAAAAACCTGCAAAAGAAGTATTCCAAGAGTAGCTGAACCAAATCTTGTAGGAAGCTCACCTCTCTCTGCAAGAAGCTACAAATGTATATATATGCTTGATAAGTCACATCATCCATATTAAGTGTCATATATTATAATGCTTTCATGCATGAGGAATGCTTAAAACCACTACATAAAACAGACCTAAACATTATTTTCAGAGTGATTTCTTTCAGTTAATACAGTATAAAAGAAATAGCATATAAAAGAATAAGGATGAAAAAAGAAGTATACAAATCAAGAGATTTCTTATTAGAAGCAAATGGATCAACATGATGTGACAGGGCTAGAGGGGGAAAATCACATAATCATTAACTAATATTACTAAATCAATATTATCTTAACAAAAACCAACGAGATCCAGATTGCAGTGTAAATGAGAGAAGGAAGGATGCAAAGAATTCTAGCTATCAAAATTAGTTATATTTCTTATTGTATTAGTTATAAAAATTGATGAACACAAGCTCAAGCTTTTCCACAGAGACTTTTCTCCAAAACTTAAATGTGATGTTGGAGTAAGAATATCTTCATAAATATTTTTATAAGAGCATGGATGTGTTTGTTAGTATTAATCTGAACAAATTAAAACCATTTAGCTTTTCCTCTTATCTGTCACAAGTCAGGTAAACACATTTACTTTTATTAGTCACATACATTTTTTTCTTTTGATATATTTTTAAAGAATTAAAAAGATTCCTAGTTAATGGAAATTTAAAAAACAAAGTATTACTAAAAAGTGAAACATAAGTATAATTGCTCTAGATACATCACAAGGAACTATAGATACACTAACATCTCTTTCATTTGCAAATGGCCTTGCTTATTTTCAACTTTCATACAGACATTCAAAATCACAAATACCTGTAGAACAAATGCAGAAGATGACAGAGAGAGAGCAGCACCAATCACTACAGCTTCATCGACACTTCTGATGTTCACCTATGAATATGATCTCAAAATAAAAAAAAAAAAGATTAAAATAATGAAGCCTTTTCCAGTTGTCTTGATACTACTATACCTTTTCACATCAAGCTATAATTAATTATCTTTGTTAACAATCAATCATCTTAACAGAGCTGTTAGGTGTAGGTCTAGATATGGTTTTTAAATCTAACATGCTCCCCAATACAAAATCCATTTAGGCACGGACAAAGCATGGGCACTTAACTTTGAACTGAAAATTTAATTAGTTAGAAGAATAGTAGCAATAAGGATTGAATTCCATATCCTACAAGGTGAGGTTGGCTAAATGGATCAAGCAATGCTATTGGGATCTATCAAACACCACTTTAAACTGGGGTTTTAATTTTTGGTTTAGGGCAGAAAGGATTATGTAGCATCTTGTCAACTAGGACCTTGCAAAATGTCTAGGAAGTGGGAACCACATGGCATAAAGCCACAAGTTTTAGGCAAGGACCTATGAATAATTTCTATGACTCAAACAAAATTTAGAAGCTCCATTATCCAAAGAAAAGGCCTATAAGCACATTTGAAGCTTGAATGGATCACCAATACAGCTAATAGCTCTAGTTCCATTGTTCAAAATTCACATACACCAGAATGCACCACTCTTCTAGGCAGAGTAGACTTCAACTCTATCATTACAGAATGCACTACTCTACCAAAGAGAATAAGAAAATATTTTGAATCCTATCTAAACGGCAGGCCTCAATGAATACTTACTACCATATTAGAGACTTAAATGCATTTCACCAAATTAGTAACAAATGTGCAATAATATAATTCACTGCTCTTATACATTATTACTTATTTTACCAGTAGTAGTTTATGAATTAGAATCATTAATATGTAGTGGCTATGGTCATTAAACTAATCGATCAAAGTACAACATTTTTAGTCCACAAGCTATTTCAACTCAGTTTTACCAAAATTACTGAAAATCTATAAAATACATCAAACTCATAATATAGTAGCTCCAATTGTCATGAGAGCCTGTTTGTTTAGGAATGACAAACTTTTTGCCAGGATTTAACAAAACCCTTTTTCTGGATTGAACAAACTGTAAAGAAAGCATCTTTTCCATTTTTTTTTCACTTGAAAGGGTATCAATTACACACCATAACTTATACATGGTAACGCCAAAAAGTGAACCACCCTATTTCAAATCATCCTACTTATTGCCCTTTATACATCACCACAATCATGGAAGGCCACTGAACTACAATTGAATTACTAGCCTTAGTAGTATAGTAACTCGCGTAGTACTCATGTAAAGATATATTTTTATATAATTAAAATTAACTTTATAATAAATTAATATCTTTAAAATTAGAAAAATAAAAAATTGGAATAATTTTGGACAATTATTCAAATTTAAATTGTAATAGTTGATTATGTTTTACTATTGAAATCTGACTTACATTATTATTTAATAATAAGTTATAATTAAATAAATTTAAATTATAATGATAAGAAGAATAAAGATTTATATTAAAAAAGGCTTAGAATAGAAAATGAAAGGATAAGATTTTGAATCTTAATAAATTTTAAAATTAAGGATTAACATTTATTAGCATTTTAAAATTCAAATAGGAAGAGAGAGAATATTAGTATTAAGGAATGAAAGGGAGAATCTCACTCTCATAGGTAGTGTGAATTCACCAAGAAATGAGAGAAGAGAGAACGTGCTAAAAATCATTGAGAGAGAGAGTAGGGTAAGTGAGTGTCTCACTCTCCAAGATGAGGTCTCAATTATAATATAGAGAGTTGATTAGGAAAAGTAGTTTGAAAGACAAAAGTATCAACTTTATTTCATTTTTCATATGAATTTATGGTAAAAATGTTGTCAGCCTAAATCTATAAAGGAATGAAGCATAAAGTAGCACTATCATCTTACTTCAGGGTACATAAACTGACTAACACATGTCATGAGCCATTTAAAGGCACTGCTTATCTTATGAGAGAGCTAAACCAGATTAATGAAGTAAAGTGGCTTATGGTCAGGGTGAGCTGAATGCAAGTTTGCAAAACCATCAAATCAGCTATATTACAAGCAGACAAGGAAATCAACTACAAAATCTAATACCAATAGGTGGGCTAAATCACATAAACACTAATATTAATCCATGAACTCCCATTACCCTAAACTTGTTTTACCCCCACCACCACCACCAAAAAAACGAACCCCCCTTTGAAATTTCTCATTTGCAAATGTCTGTACTCTTATGTGTGTGTGACTACATATTGTCTGTGTCTCACCCGAATTATTGTAATTTAAAACAAAGAAAAAATACAAACATGAAACAAGGATAAAATTGTAAGATATAGAGACCTCACCAGATCAGGCCTTGAGTGGAAAAGGAATTCCAAAATTTTTGTTCCAATAGCCCCATTTGGTGGAAGTTCAAAAGCAGTAAATGCTAAAGTAGATAGTACAACCTTCAAAAGTGTTTAAATGATAATTAAAATAAGGACAAGAAAATGTTCAAGATGAAATTTGCATTTTCCTTACAATTGTAGAACAATCATAAGAATGAATAACTAAGTATAATACATTAATGGCAAAAGGAATCATCTACATTATAGTTATAATAGTTATAATCTTCAACATAGATGAGGCTAAACAATGAGTAAATTGAATGGAATGGCTTAAGAAATTCTCTTTGCAAGCCCATTATCACTCTCAAAGCGTCATACCTGAGCCAATCCCATTCCAAAGGCATATTTTGCAAGAGCTTTCAGACGTGCTAGTGAAAGTTCTAAACCCATCTCAAACAGCTGAAAAGAAACAAGCATTACATGAGAGTAATATACACCATGTTAATCAGAAATATTGTTGAGGATTATCACCATGACAATATAGGTTATTCATACTTATATTTGAGAGATTTAAAAGGTTCTTCCAAAACCTCCAGTCATATTTTAATGTTCATGCTACCTTGTCTCACAATATCTATGAACATAACAGCAAAAGTGCTACTTCTATAGTTAGGTTCAAGAAATGTTACTGTTGAAATCTTCAACAATAAAATAACGTAAAATAAAATAGGTCAAATACTATGAGTTTTGGGACCTATGTAGAAAATAAAAGCTATCAATACAGATGGAAATTAAGATTACATGTACAAAGTCACAAATACAACTTGTTTTGTAACAATTCAAGTTGAAAATTAGGGTTTGCAACACCAGAGTCCCAGAAAGAAAAATTCAGTGGTGAAGTCTTCTTTGATTAAAGGATATAAAACCACACTAAAACATTCTTCATGCACTCCATCAGGCACCTGGTGAAAGGAAATGATTAAAAGCCTGACTATAGTGTCCTTCTAAACTCTCTTTAAAAACTCATTAAAACAAAGAACAGTAAGTGTGTGTTTGGATGGAGAGTTTTAGAATTTTCAAAATTGTTATAGAGAATGTTGAGTGAATTGTAAGTAGGAGAGGAATTGTAAATGATAATCTAAAAAGCTAAACATAATAGAGAAATATTGAAATTCTCTCTCAATATGTATCATTTGAAATTCCTCCTATTTGCCATAAAAATCCCTCCTATTTGTCATTTCTTTTACTATTTTAACACATGAAATCTAGTAATTTCAAATTACTCTATCCAAACACAAGGTAAATGATAAGGACTGGACATTGATTTCAGTGGACTACTAGTTTTTATGAAATAGGAGCATAAGCATGCTAAAATAATATGTTTGTATATATCACAGTTTCAATGCCTCATTTAATGGTGCAAACAAATGAAAAAATAAAAAGGCAATAACAAGAGTAGCAGTAGTGGCACCTTTTACGGAGATTTATCTTACCAAGAAAAGGATCCCCCATTCAGACAAAACTTTAACATCTGTAAGGTTCCTAATTAAACCAAACTGATTGAGTACCACCCCAGCACAGAAGAAACCAAGTATCTGAAAATAACAACCATTAAATTTATTTCAATTATACATATATGAAAGTAAATGGATAAAACTAAGTCTAATTCCACATTACATGTGTGAAATTCAACATGCATGTTTATAAATATCAAGGTGCTTTAGATATAATTTTTCCTTTACAGTTCAAAATAAATCCAAACTAATGCCTGGACTACAACCATTAACTTCAAATTTCAATTAACTACAAATCTAGACTTTTTCAGTTCATAGAACTATAATCTTAACTTCATAGAATAGTAAAGCTCACTTCAAATTTGTGTATTAAGGACAGTGACAATCATGAGTATAATACTGATCACATGGGAATCAATTTGTAAACAAACTCCTTTGCAATGTTTGTAAAAATAACTTGAATATTAAGACTTCTAGTTAGATATTTTGGAGTATAAATACAATTAAATGACATTAGATATAGAGTTTTCTGTAAACTGTAGTATCTCCAATATATAGCTATTCAAATTATCATCAAAACTGAAGTTGCACATCTTTCTCATCCCTTGATGTCTGTGTTTGTATCATTTACTTAAAGATTGCCTGAGTCAAACTAATACAGGAATTTATCCAAACTAACACAAAGCATTATGTGCTAATAATTCTGATTATTAAGATCTGAGATTATCATAAATTCCAGAGCATAATTAAAAAGAACAGTAAAACACCAAGAACTTCTTACAGGACTGGCTTTAATTAACTTGAATGAAGGCACAATTAAGACAGTCACAGCCAAGAAAGTAAGTGTGTCCAATCCTAAATCATTGATGACTTCAACAGCACCGGCAACATCATATGCTACGCTTGTCTGTAGCCTATCCCAACGCAGTGGCCTATACTTAGAGAAATAGAATCCTTTCCAACCAGAAAATGAAGGAACATTGAGAGGCTTCCTTTGAAAGAAGTTTTCTGACACAGTAGTCCTATGAAAAACCCCATGACTAGCACCCCGTGATAGTAGTGGCACTTGCTTGTCAATTGAATACAGCATGAACATAGAACTTCTACAGATTGGTGAAATAGCACGAGAATAACCCGGACTCTTTTGCTTGGTTAGATCATATCCCTGCAAGGAAATAATCTTGCAAAGCAAATTCAGAACAAGCAACAACTATTTGAATATGAATTAGATTATGCAACAATCTTTGGGGGAAGAAGGAATCAGTATAGTGTTTTACTCACTATAATTTTAATATGCAGTATATTCAGCAACAACATCAAAGTTTAAACATCTTCAATTTCCATTTTTCTTCATTTAATTGAAGGGAAAATGAAAAGGAAAAAGAAAAAGTAAAATTCCTGCAGCTGGTGTCTACATTTACTCAAATAATATAAATACAATATAATTTACTAAACTCCATGTCTGTATTACTCAAATAATAAAATCTACCAAATCCCATGTCAGCATTACTTTCTCAAACCTCATAGAACCAAAAACCAACCAAACAATGACAACAAACAAAATTTTTAAAAAAAGGAGGGATATTAATATTACCTTAAAGCTTTGACAACAAGCTAAAGACTCCAACATAGTGGAAGTGCTGCTTATGAAGCAATAAAACCAAAATTGGGGAAGTTCATTTGTGTTTGTTTGTTCCGCTTATAGACACCCAGAGAGAATTTGAAGTCTGTTGAGAGAACCAACAATAAAAAATAAACAAAAAATTGAGGTTTAAGAAGAGAGGAGGACAAGTGTACACGTACACGTAAGAAGAGAGGTGAAAGAAAGATAGTATAAAACTCTGCAGAAAACGAAAGCGTCGCAGAAAAGGATTTGGATGGATGAGGTTAGAATAGAATCTTACATATACATACATAATATGCATAATAATACATACATACATGTGTTTGTGGATGCTTGGTCACCACAACAATTTGAGTTTCAACCTCTAACTCGTCACCGATGTGGAACTCGTGGATCAAAAACAATGCTCAGATTTTTCAAGTCAGAGAGATACGTAATATCCACGTGGCTATTTCTATTGCTATTATTCTCAGACCGTCATTATCGCAAAAATAAAAGTGTAAATATATCTCAGAAAATTAAAAGAAATACACAAAAAAAGATTAAGTCCATTCTTATTACACGATGTTTCTTGAAATGGAGTATCCTGATTTTTTGCATTCCCATGATGGAATACATTGTTTGCTACCTTCATAAATAGAATTCTCACCGTTGAAAAGAACAATCAAATTACTTTTTTCTTTTAAGATATATGCTTTTTAATATGTTTTTCAAACTCTCAGATTAATTACTTATGCTTTTTATTTCTCAAATTAAATATTTTCAAATTGTCTTCAAGTTTAATATTTTTATTCAACTATCAACTATTTATAAATTTAAATTGAAATTGATATTTATATATTAATTTTAAAATATACTCTTATAAGCGTAATATGATCTCTTAATGTATTCTTTCTTCTCAAATTCGTTTCTTTAAATTCTAAATTTAAAATTTCTGAATTAATTGTGTGCTTTTTTATTTTGATATATTTTTTAAAATTTTATATAAATTAGTTATGCATTTTTATGATTTGAAATACTTATTTTTTTGAATTTTTATATTTTATTTAAAATTAAAATATCCATAAAATGCATAGAATATTTTTTTAATATAAGTTTTATAATAACTTATAACCTTTTACATTTATAAAATATTGATGAACTTCGATTGTATATTTCTCTCCGTGCAAATTTATTTGTGACTAGTATATTAATCCATGTAATACGCATATATAAAGATATATTTTATATAATTAAAATTAAATTTATATCAAATTAATATATCTAAATTAAAAAAATAGCAAAAAAATAGATAATTATTTAATTTTAAATTCTAATGGTATATTATATTTTACTACTTAAATCTATTTTATATTATTATTCATTTATTTGATAATAAAATAAAATTAAATAAATTAAAATTCATAATGATAAGAATAAAGATTTATATTAAAAATAAGGATTGGAATAGAAAATGATAGGATAAGATTATGGATATTAATAAATTTTAAAATTTAGAATTAACATTTATTAGCATTTAAAATTTAAATAGAAAGAGTGAGTGTTAGTATTACGGATTAAGAAGGAGAATCTCACTCTCGCAAGCAATATGTAAAATGCACCATCCAATAAGAGAAGAAAGAGAGTGCTAAAAATCATTGAGAGGGAGAGTGGGGTGAGTTAGTGTCTCACTCTCCAATGTGAGGTCTTATAATTATAATACAGAGAGTTGATTTATGAAACAAGCACTATTGTATGTCACCTAGTGATAACCAAAAAGAAGAATCAAGTGTGTTTGTGATATGTTCCAATTCGATATTCAGGAAAGTGTCTCATTAAGGTTGTTTAGGAGTCACACCAATGATCCTCAAAACATGTAATCTGCCTTGAGTAAATGAGACCACTCATTGTTGGTGGTTTTTTATAAGACCGATAGTGGTAAGGATGTCATCGTTAGGTAAGGCTGCACACAGGTCGGGTTGAGTCAGGTTCGTGGGTTTTCTGGACCCAAACCAATCGGTTCGAGTTTCACTTTTTTTTGTTATTGACTCAAACCAGCCCAAAACCGAACATGGTCAGATCGGGTCGGTCAAGTGATCGGATCATGAAGATAGAAAAATTTTAAAAACCCCACAAAAGAGAACGCTTCAGTGAGTCAGTGACAATTGTGTGGAGTTTCCGAATCTTGAAAAACACACCATGTTATTCGAATGTGTCTCAAAATATATGGTTCATGGTCCTTGTGGAATATTTCTCAAGAATGATCACCCTGCACACGTGATGGCAAGTGCTCAATTTTTTTTTCCAAACATGTATGTTGATATAACAAGCATTGATTGTGATGGATATTTGATCTATAAGCGTCAAAATAGTGGTATTTATATGAATAAATGTGGGGTTGAACTTGATAATAGATTTGTTATGCCACACAATCCTTTATTGTTGATGAAGTACCAATCACACATTAATATTGAGTGTTGCATCTAACTCAATTAAGTATTTATTCAAATATATCAATAAATGTGTTGATAGGCTCATTGTGGCAATGACCCAATGCAATGGAACTATTTGGTACATGAGATAGGTGATGAAATCCAACAATATTATGATTGTAGATGTTTCTCCCCCTATGAGTTTGTCTAGCATATATTTATGTTTGGCATCAATCACAAATGGCTATCTGCACAATCCTCAACGTTTCACTTACTTCATCAACAAGTTATTTATTTCAAAGATAGTGAAATATTTGTTAAGACAAACCCTCTAAACTCTAAGGTTTTAATGATCACAACCCTAAAGTAAATTATAAAAATTGAAAGTTCATTCTGAGAAGTCTTTAGATCGGACATGACTATTTAAGTTTGTAGAGTGAGCTCCAAGACAAATAGTAAAATCATTCCTAAGTTCAACAAAGGTCTCAAAAGAATCTTAAGAAAATATACCTCACGCAATAAATAAATAAAAACATTTAGACATGTGATCAATCAAGATAAAAAAAAGATGAGAAGCATACAAGGTCTGTAAGATGACAATACTCAAAGCAAATATCGAGGTATAACATCTCAAAAGTATCTTCCCATGCTCTTGAAATTAAAAGTTAAGATCATTTGATTCATGAAGAAATAAATTCAATAAAGCATATCTCATTCTTGAGAAAAATGACCTGCATTGAGAATAGGAAGGAAAAGTTGAGAACAGAAATCTTGAGATTAGAATAATAGAAGTGAAGTTGTTGAGATGAATTAGTCACGATGTTATATAGCTGCATAGAGAGCTATTGAAGCTCCAACAGTCATATAATGACTAATTCATTTGGTGAATGTATAAACGGATCAAACTGCTCAAAATTAGTAGAGGAACATAATCAAACAGTGGTCTTATTTAATTAATTACATAATATTGTATACTTTTTTTTTCATAGTAAAAATTGAACATGTAGCTAATTGCATAATGTTGTCATATTTACTATATTTCAATATGGCTCCTAAAAAGGTTGTATATCCAATTAAAAAAATTATACAAAGTTTCTGAAGAGGTTGGGAATAAGGGAAAAAGAAAGTGTCATTTGAGATAAAGTGAATAGATAAAAAATGATGAAGAGTTTAGAATAACATGTGTAGAATCATTTAATTTAGCATTTTTTATTTTTTTTATTTTTGCTAAGCAAAGAGAATTAAATTAAAAGGAGTATAAGGGGTACTCTAACCCATATACATTACATAAAATCTAAAAGAAACAGAAAGCTGGGAATAATAAAATTCAAAGAATTAGTGCCAGCAAAAGCAAAAATGGCAGCCTAACCAAAATTCAAACATACTACAGGTTCAGTCAACCAAGAGTGAAAAAGGTAGGAGAAGCTTTCATTCTTTGCAGAAAGCCATTTCCAAGACCGAATTTGAATTAGCTCCAACAAAACCTCATGAGAAACCACATTATTTTCAAATACTGCATTATTCCTAGCTAGCCATAAACTCCATAAAGTAGTTAACCAAATGAGAGCCCAACTTTGACGTGATTTTGAGCTACAAATTGGCAGCCCCAAAAAGTGCTCAAAATGATCATAGCAATTATTATGCTGGACAAATGAAAAACCAAACCAGTCCAAGCATGACATCCAAATTTGATGTGCATATATACACTCAAATAAGATATGAGTAGTTGTTTCCAAACACTGACCACACCAAACACAACACGTCGGTATGCATGATTATATTCCTTTTTGCCAAATTCTGCTTTGATGGAATTCTATCCAGGATAGCCCTCCAAGTAAAGCAAGACACCTTTGAGGGAGCAAAATTACACAAGAGGAATTTATGTAATGAAAAGTCTGCAAAAACAACATCATTAACTATATACCCGTTTGGTTTAAATTCTAAATCATCCGGAATCAATTCTGCAGAATTGATTTTAAATCACTTCCGTCCAAAGTACTTCGTAAAGCGTGCATCATCCATCTCAACCATTCATTTCTAGAATCAATTCTACTCAACTGTAAACCAAACGGACCCTATAACATGATAAGTTGATTTAACCGAATAAAGGCCACCAGCATCCGCTAATCAACGCCAAGAATCACCACACCTGTCAAGCACTTTGAGCACACTTAGTTCCAATAACAACGAAGTCAACAGGTTTAATTCCCACTGGAATAAATTTCTTCGCCACCACCATTTTCATTCAAGAGAACCCTCTTTTATCACAACCATATCATCAACAAAAACCTCCTTATTTTGATCAATTGTGAATAAATGACTATAACGATCACACAAAGGAGTTGTACCACACCAATGTTAGACAAGTGGCCTCAAATAACTTAAGAGGGGGGTGAATTAAGTTACTCCGAATTATCTCTTTTTAGTTCACTTACTTCTTATATCTTTTACTATACTTACAACAATTCTTGTATGATGAAATATGAATGCAAACTTCCTAATTTCTCAATATATAATAAATTAGCAATCACAATAAATAAGTAAAAGTTAAGGGAAGAAGAAATGCAAACTCGATTTATACTGGTTCGGCCAACCCCTTGCCTATGTCTAGTCCTCAAGTCACTCACTTGAGATTTCCACTATTATTGTAAAATCCTTTACAAACAATGAACACTCACACACCTTGGAACCCTTTCCCTTGTGTTGAGTTTCACTTACAACTTACGAGAGGCGCCCTCTCTTAATCACACAGTATGAGAAGATGTTTGAACAAGATAAACTCTCTCTTAGAGTAGAGAGTACAACTTGAAGTTCCTATAAGAATTCTAAATAATTTGCAAGTGTTTGGCCAAATGATCTTTTAAAGAGATTCTTACATTTTGTTTTTTTTCTCTTGTATGTTCTGCTGATTTTTCGAAATGGAGACACATATTTATAATGAAACAATTGAATCTTTGTAACTCTTGATGAGGAATTGTGTCTCTTCAAAATTTTTAGAAAAATCACGTTGGTAATCGATTACACATTTAAAAATTCAAATAGATTATGAACTGTTGTGACTAAAATTCAAATTTCGTATTTTCTGCACTCCGGTAATCGATTACACCATGCTGGTAATCGATTACCAGTTCAAAAGATTTCAATTTAAAGTTTGACAATTTCTGGTAATCAATTACACTTCTCATGGTAATCATGGTAATCGATTACCAGTTCAAAAACTTTCTTTTGAACTGATTTTGGTTCATAAAAACATTTCTCTTAAATTTTACTTTTAAGACCAAATTACTTGCAAAGTCTAGAATTCTTTTAACATTGATACTAACTAGACTAATACTTATCTAACATCACTTGTAGTCTTGATCTTGCATTAACCTTGCTCCTTGCTCTTTCTTTGCCAATTCCTTTTAGTCAATCTTGCAATCTCATTTTCTTTCTATTGGCATCATCAAAACCTGCATATAATATATCTACAAGTATATGCATCTACAATCTCCCCCTTTTTTATGATGATAAGCATCTTTAAGGGAAGAAAGAAAAAAATGATTTCAAGTATATATATCGATCACTTCCCCTTAGTCTCCCCCTTAGTACTTTTCTTTTTAGAAATAATGCTATAATTTGGGGACAAACAAATTTGGAATCTTTTCTTTGTAGAAATATTTGGGGACAAAATAAAATTTCATAGTCTTTTCCTTTCCTTTCCTTTCCTTTCTCTCTCCCTTTGGCATCATAAAAAATAAGCAAAAAGCATCAAATAGAATACTTAAACAAGATATATCCACAAGTAATAAAGTATTAGCCAAACAGAGTATCAACAAAGTAGAAAAATAGTGTAGCCTGGCAATCGATTATGACTCTTTGTAATCGATTACACTGTTTCCAGTGATAAGAGAACTCTCTCTGGTAATCGATTACTATCCATTGGTAATCGATTACAACTATTCCAGATTTCATATTCTCGTTACTAATCTCTCTGGTAATCGATTACGAATACCTTGTAATCGATTACATGTGCATAATTTTTCACATCTAAAAGTTTTAGGAGTTTAATTTAGAGAAATCTAAGATTCCTAACTCTCTTCTATTTTTTTTTCAAATACCCATTTTGTTCCTATAATTGAATGATCACTTGGTCTATCAACTAGTTTCCATACATGATTTCTTTCAAATTGATTTAACTCTTCTTGCATAGTAATAATCCATTGTTCATCTTTTAAATCTTAATCAATATTTTTAACTTCAATTTTAGAATCAAAAACCATATTAATTCATATATCTTTAAGAGAGAGTCTAGTTGTTACCCCTTTTGAAAAATCTCCAATGATGTTGTCAAGAGGATGATCTCTTAAAGTTCTTCACTCTCTTGGAAGATCCATGTTGGTTTGATTTTCTTTAATTGTAGAATCTTTTATGTTTACTTCTTCCTTATCCTTGTGGACTTCTTCATGTATTGTGAGTATCTTCTTTGTTGTTGTCTCCATGAGTGACATGTCCACTGTTTTTGGGAGTAATGTCAATAAGCTTTGAATTATCTCCCTTCGTGTGCTCGGAGCATCCACTATCAAGATACCATTGTGAGTGCCTTGCCATCAAGCACACCTACAACACAATTCTTAACTTTTGGTACTCATATCATCTTGGGTCCTTGAATGTTAGTTTTGGGGAGGGTGCTTTTTGGAACCCAAATCATATGTCCATTTTGAACACCATTCTTTTTTATATTACAAGTAGATGCACTATGTCCCTTTCTACCACAATAGTTACATTTAATAAATGGGCTAGTAGACATGTTATATGAGATAAAGAAATTTTTGTAAAGCTTTTGTTGCTTTGAAGGATCATATCCTAATCCTGCTTTGTCAAAAACACACCTTTGATTTCTTAATATAACATCTAAATTGTTTTTGCCAAAAGTGAATTTTGCAAGTGTATTATTTAACTTATTAATTTCTTCTTTGTATTTGTGGCAAGATATGCATGAGTGAGTTTCTTTATCAAAATCTAACTTATTAGTAGAACTTTGATTTTCATTATTAGAATTTATTAATTTAAATTCAGATTTAAGACTATCTAGTTCTTCATTTAACTTTGAAATCTCTTTCTCTAATTTTACAGTAGTTTTCTTATAGGATGATACTAGTTTTGCAAGTCTAAATGATTCTTTATGTAATTCATTGAAAGCATCTTGTAATTCATCAAATGAAAAAGATATGTTATTGTTAGAAGATGTTACCTCTTCTTCATTATCGTAGTCTCTAGCCATAAGTCCCAAGTTTACAACTTCATTTTCTGAATCACTAGAGCTCATGTCATTATCATCCCATGTGATGTATGCTTTCTTTGCTTTCTTTTCTTTGAAGATCTTCTTGTTGGATTTTTCCATTTTCTTTTTATAGATTGGACATTCTAGTCTCAAATGTCCAGGTTGATTGCATTCGAAGCACCTTGTAGTTGAGGAGGAATCTTCTCCTTTCATCTTTGTATTAAATGTAGATCTCTTTCGATTCCTTAGGAATTTGTTGAACCTTTTTACAAAGAGATCAAATTCTTCATCATCATCTAAATCTTCTTCCTCAATGATGTCTTCGTTGTCATATTCTTCATAGACAAATGATGATGCTTTAAGTGCAATGCTTTTCTTATTTTGGTCATTTTCTTCATTTTGATTGAGTCTCAATAGTTCCAATTCGTGTTCTTGAAGTTTCCCAAACAGTGAAGCAAGAGACAATGTTGTAAGATCTTTTGATTCTACAATCGCAGTCACCTTTGGTTGCCATTGCCTACTCAAACATCTTAACACTTTGTTAATAAGATCTTCATTAGGAAATACTTTTCCTAAAGATGCAAGATGATTAACTATATGTGTAAATCTCTTTTGCATGTCTTGTATGCTTTCATTTTGGTTCATCCTAAATAATTCATATTCATGAGTAAGGGTGTTTATTTTAGATCTTTTAACATCACTTGTACCCTCATGTGTTACTTCTAATGTATCCCACATTTCTTTTGCACTTTTGCAATTACAGATTCTAAAATATTCATCCATGCCTAATGCAGATGTAATTATGTTTTTGGCTTTTAAATTGTATTGGACTTTTCATTGGTCATCTTTACTCCATTGATCTCTAGGTGTTATTTTAACTTCATTCCCTACTTGTGTTGAAGGAATAAAAGGACCATTTTCTACAGCATCCCAAATATTTAAATCTATTGATTCTATGAAGATTTGCATTCGAGATTTCCAATAGTGAAAACCTTCTCCATTAAATACAAGGGGTCTATTGAATGAATTTCCTTCAGCGAAAAGGGAGTTGGATGAGGCCATTATTAATTTTGAAGCTTCTAATCCTTATACTGTTAGATTATTCCCAATTTGTATTTTATGGATTAACATTAATCAATTATTTAGAATTATATTTATTGAATTATTAATATTAATTATAGATTAATTATTTAATTATAGCACATAATGTAAAGATGGATTATATATATTGGGCTTTAATTGTGAATAGCCTGTGATGGGTTAGGCTGTTCAGTTCAGTAGCCCGTTGAGAGGTCCTTGGTCTCTACTGGTAAGGAATAGAACTGGGAACCCATCAGTCAGTTCATATGACAGACCATTCCCTCCGTACTCTGTCCTTTTTGGCGTCCTACCAGGAAGAGAGCAATTACTCTCACTTGCAACCATAACCGAATGATTCTCTCATTCCAGGTACACAATTCCAATTATTATTATGGTATTGTATTCTATGGACATGCTTGTTTGCTGTATCTATTTGAAATTGATCTGGTCTAAATTTTATCAATTGGTATCAGAGCCTTATAAGATACAGATTATGGGTGTTCTTGATTATAGAATCAATATCCTAAAATTATAAAATTATTTTGGATTATCATACTGTGTACATACTCTGTGGTATGTTGTGAATAACTGAATCGCTTTTCTTCTATATTTCGCGAAACGCTCGAAGTTTTGATTTTCGTTTTTTTTGTTTTCGAAACATAAAATTGATTTAGGGGTTTTATTACCCACACAATTTCGAAACATAAGCCAAATTTTGGTGCGATTTCGTTATGTATTTCGTGAGAATTTGATCGTTTTCTTCATTGGTTAAAACATATAAACCCCAATTTCTTTGATCTGTAAATTCTCCCACATGAATGAATTATTCTGGAAATTTCTTTGGGGCTTTAAGTCGCTGTGCCGCCGCGCTTTTGTGGCCGGAAAATCGTTGCTTGCCGTTGCCGGAGATGTCGTGCTTGAACGGATCTTCTTCTTCACGGATTCAAAAAACCCCAACATTTGCGATCTATAATTGCACAGAGATTCGAAGCCAAATGATGAAATTGTTTTGGGGCTTTAAACCACCGTGATGTTGCGCCCATACACCCGGAAAATCGAAGCACGCCGCCGCCTGAAACCGCTGTTTCCGTCGGGTCCTGCGAGCGGGTCGTGCGACCCGTTTTGCTGTTCCAGCGGGTCAAGAAGACCCAATTCTGGTTGGGACTTTGCCCACTCTCGGCACAGGCGCGTGGGGGCGCATGGGTATCCTAATTTGGTCCGAAAAAATTTAATTTTTATACCAAAAATTAAATAATTAAATTTCTGAATTTTTGGTATATTTTTTGTGATTTTCGGATATCGGGAGGTATTTTATTTTAATTATTTTGAGAGTAATTTATTTTTTTAAAATGTTACTCTCAGAATTTTGGCCTGAAATTTTTTGTGTATATTTCATGTTTTATTAGAGAGTTTTAGGCATATTTCACTCTCTCTGGTAGTGAGCCAAGTGTTATGAAATAATTTTTTGGGCCATTTTGAAATTATATATTATGTATTTATAATACATATAGTTTGTTAATCATGCAATTTATTTATTTAATTAAATTATGTTTGGCATGATTTTTATATTTTGTATAATTGTGAGCTCGCCTATCGTGGGTACAATTATGCAAAATTTTACTGAAAAATAGTTATTTTAAATTATATTTATATTGCACTAATAATAATTATACCCTATCGGTGTATTGTTATTAATGTGATTTGTTTTTATACAATATATATTGATGATTAACTCATGTCAAATTTTTATTTTAGTACCCTATCGGTATTAGAATTTTGTTTTGGGACATGAGAATTATATATTGTATCATTTATTATTTCTTATTTATTGTGATTCGGGATCCCTAAGCAGGATTCTTGTAAATAAGAAATTTTGGTTAATGGTCACCTTATTATTTTGGCTAGACACACAGATTCATTTAATTTTGTGTTAGCATAAAATATTATGCATATTAAAAGTTTCTTTGTTATATTTTGGTGTTAGCCTCTATGCCCAATCCTGTTAATATTTTGAATAGGACTTATTTAAGAAAATTCTTTTATTGAAATAAGTTTAATTGAATTATGTAAGGTGATGGACATACCCTATCGGTATGACATTGCTTGACATGATCATTGTGTGATAGAGAAAATAATTTTAAATATTTTTTTATATGATTTTCATATTATATGATTTATTTAATTATTTTTCTCTATCAAGTGGGAGAAATCTATATATTAAGTTATGATTTTGTCAAGCAAAATTGTAGTATTTCTTCTCTCTTTAAAAAAATTACATGTTACCCTTTATTGTCAAGACTTTATATTGAGGATATTGTTTGTTAAGTCTCCTTGAAAACATTATAGTTAAACTCCATGTTTTTGTCTTATATTATGGGTACCAGACAATATGTTGATGTCCCAAATTAACTTGTTATTGTTTGAAGAGATTAATTTCTCTATTGCATACCATTAATCTTTCTTATAATCGATGGTATGTCAAACTATAGACTTATTAAAGCTATTTTGAAATAACAAGTATCATTCTTAAAATTTTGGGATATATGGATGAATTTTGTATATAATACAATATTTTTATCTTGTAATTTTGTAATTATAAGAACAGTGGGAGTTAGAGACTTCTTAAATCTTTTATTGTATCCTCAATAATAGTCAAGGGTCTTGTGCACTTTTGTTTCCGCTTCCGCTAAAGAGTGCTTTGCTATTATTATTTAAATTGTAACACTTGAGTCATGGGAGTGAGTTGTTGAATTTTTCTATGATCTCATTTTGAAATATGTTGGAGATTATAATCTCACTCATATGTTGGCAATTTTTTTTTTCAAATAGCCATCATATTTTATAAAATTGCGTGTTACAATAATTTTTTAAGGAGATTTTCTATTTTGTAATGTCAAGTGGACATTTATAATTTCCTTCATTTTGTAAGCAAAGTATATGGTTAACTATGAAACTCCTTTGCAAAACCATTATTATGGTTTTATGTTGAGTTTCATATTCTGTTACGTAACCATTTCTGTTGACTTTGCTTCAATATGTTTCTCTCTAATATCAAATTTTGAAGAGAGAAAAATTGTGAGTTTTAGACTCATAATGAGTACCTTAGCAAAAATTATAATCCCACTATTAGTTATTATAACATTAGAGTATTTTAATATTATTTGACTCTAATGAAAATCCTAGTAATATTATATTATTATGGATTAGTGGGAGTACACACAATTGGTTGTCATGAGATAATAGCATTGCTATATATCTTTGTGTGCACTTTTGTATTAAAATAATATTGTTGAGCTTTTTTGGTTGTCATATGTACGTTATTATGCGTGTTTAATCAAATGACATGCTCTTAGAGATTTTGGGAAGAAATCTCATTTCGTATTACTGAGATGTATTCTTGTGCATAAATTGTTGGTATATATATTTTTATATGCAATTTTATTGAATCTCAGTAAGGCACACTAAGTGTACGCTAAGGTTATTTTGTTGGTATTGCACATTTGACTTGCAATTTTATCGTGCTTCTCTCTTGACCAACATTCCACATTTTATAAGGTCACAGATTTGCGAGTATCTTATATGAAATTAATACTCCTATCGAGTATGATTTCTTGGATCAATAAGTTATAAGGTCACAGATTTGCGAGTATCTTATATGAAATTAATACTCCTATCGAGTATGATTTCTTGGATCAATAAGGTACTTGTAAATCTTATTATTTGGACCAGTAAAGTGCTTACTCATTGATGCCATTTTGTATGCCCATTTTGTAATTACTTTGGTTATTGGGTTATGCCCATATGTAATTACTTTAGTTATTTGTTATTGGGCTATTATAGGCACTTGAGTTTATGTGGACTATGTTATTATTATTATTTTGGCCATTGTGTTACGAAGGACACTTTGATTATTTTAGTATGCAACTTTGTTGTAATTTTCTTAAACCGATATTCCACGTTTTTCAAAAAGTTAAGATGTATGAGTATCTTGCATGTATGATATCAATACTCCTATCGAGTATGATTTTCTGCATTGTTGAGGTACTTGTATTCTTTTGTTTGAACCAATTTCTATAAGTGCTTGCTCATTGTTAACATTTTTTTGTCTATATTAATCTTGAGTTTTATTTTGTTTAAATTAAGTGTCTATGTTGTTCAAGTGGGAGATTTGTTTAAATTTATTTATTCTATTTGAACATGCATAGTCACTTATATAGTAAAACTCAGATTAATTAAATGTCAACTGTTCTCGAGCATTCTTGATTTAGCCCAAGTGTAATTACTTTTGTTATTGGGTCTTCCCCTTATGTAATTACTCTTGATACTGGGCTATTGTGTGCACTTATACTCATGTGGATAGTGTCGGGTTTGTGACCTATTGTGATGGTGAAAGGAGCTATTTTGAACTAGTGTCGAAAAGACATTAACAGCAAATATCACGTGTGTTGAGCATTTTAGTAAATCCACTAACCAAAGACTTGATTATTGGAGTTTTTCATAACTCATGTATATTTGTATAAGTCTTTTGGTATTTTGGGTTAGTGGGAGTTTGTTTTGTATTTGCTCAATATTATGAGATATGTGTTAGTTTACTTTTATTATCATATCTCTTATAGCATCTAAGATGCTGGGACCATTTTTGGATAGCATATTGTTTTATTGAATTATGCTTTCCATTATCCATCATTTTATGAAATATAAGCATATGGTATGTATCCCTATCGGATGCTATCTTCTATATTGTTAATGCTCTTATTTCTTGGAATTATTAAAGTTATGTGCATTGACTATAATTGATACTTTGGTTTTAATAATTCCTAGTAGTTCTGATAATTGACTAATGTTATCCAAGTGGGAGAATGTTAGATTATTCCCAATTTGTATTTTATGGATTAACATTAATCAATTATTTAGAATTATATTTATTGAATTATTAATATTAATTATAGATTAATTATTTAATTATAGCACATAATGTAAAGATGGATTATATATATTGGGCTTTTATTGTGAATAGCCTGTGATGGGTTAGACTGTTCAGTTCAGTAGCCCGTTGAGAGGTCCTTGGTCTCTACTGGTAAGGAATAGAACTGGGAACCCATCAGTAAGTTCATATGACAGACCATTCCCTCCGTACTCTGTCCTTTTTGGCGTCCTACCAGGAAGAGAGCAATTACTCTCACTTGCAACCATAACCGAATGATTCTCTCATTCCAGGTACACAATTCCAATTATTATTATGGTATTGTATTCTATGGACATGCTTGTTTGCTGTATCTATTTGAAATTGATCTGGTCTAAATTTTATCATATACAAGATTCAAGCTCTGATACCACTTGTTAGACAAGTGGCCTCAAATAACTTAAGAGGGGGGGGGGGGTGAATTAAATTACTCCAAATTTTTTTTAGTTCACTTACTTCTTATATCTTTTACTATACTTACAACAATTCTTGTATGATGAAATATGAATGCAAACTTCCTAATTTCTCAATATATAATAAATTAGCAATCACAACAAATAAGTAAAAGTTAAGGGAAGAATAAATGCAAACTCGATTTATACTGGTTCGGCCAACCCCTTGCCTACGTCTAGTCCTCAAGTCACCCACTTGAGATTTCCACTATTCTTGTAAAATCCTTTACAAACAATGAACACTCACACACCTTGGAACCCTTTCCCTTGTGTTGAGTTTCACTTACAACTTACGAGAGGCACCCTCTCTTAATCACACAGTATGAGAAGAAGATGTTTGAACAAGATAAACTCTCTCTTAGAGTAGATAGTACAACTTGAAGTTCCTATAAGAATTCTCAATAATTTGCAAGTGTTTGGCCAAATGATCTTTTAAAGAGATTCTTTACATTTTGTTTTTTTTTTCTCTTGTATGTTATGCTGATTTTTCGAAATGGAGACACATATTTATAATGAAACAATTGAATCTTTGTAACTCTTGATGAGGAATTGTGTCTCTTCAAAATTTTCAGAAAAAACACGCTGGTAATCGATTACAATAAACTCGTAATCGATTACACATTTAAAAATTCAAATAGATTATGAACTGTTGTGACTGAAATTCAAATTTCGTATTTTCTGCACTCTGGTAATCGATTACACGATGCTGGTAATCGATTACCAGTTCAAAAGATTTCAATTTAAAGTTTGACAGTTTCTGGTAATCGATTACACTTCTCATTGTAATCGATTACCGGTTCAAAAACTTTCTTTTGAACTAATTTTGGTTCATAAAAACATTTCTCTTAAATTTTACTTTTAAGACCAAATTACTTGCAAAGTCTAGAATTCTTTTAACATTGATACTAACTAGACTAATACTTATCTAACATCACTTGTAGTCTTGATCTTGCATTAACCTTACTCCTTGCTCTTTTTTTGCCAATTCCTTTTAGTCAATCTTGCAATCTCATTTTCTTTCTATTGGCATCATCAAAACCTACATATAATATATCTACAAGTATATGCATCTACAACCAACAATCTTTCCAAAAGAAAGTTTGCTTCCCATCCCCCAACACCCCAACACAAGTACTAGAAAACCAATCTGAAACAATGTTATCACAGTTCTCAATGGACCACAAGTCTAACCACTATCTAGACCCTCTACCCCTCACACCACCCTCACTCACACACGCCTCACCATAAGTGAAAGTAATTACTCTATGCCACAGGCTATCCCTATCAACTACTACCTCTGTTCCTATTTAACTCTCTATTTTGACTAAAAACACACATATTAAGAAATGCAATTATTGCTCTTATTTTCATGGAAATAAATTTTAAACTTTCTATTTTACCATTTTATTTCTCTTACTATTATTGGCTCTCATTAGTTTTCAATGGTGAGTCATTTATTAACATAAGGGTAAAATAAAGAAAAGTATATTTATTAGTGCATTGGGTTTGTAAGTGGACAATTAAATAGGAACAAATTTTTTTCTTTGAAAATGGACAATTAAATAGGAACGGAGATAGTAAAAGACACCATCTCCATTTCCCAAGAAGTGCTAAATTAAAAGCCCTCAAATCCCTTAAACCCAAACCACCATGCCTCTTATCCCTGCAAAAAAAAAAAATCCCAAGCAACCCAAGGAATTTTCCTTTGGTCCACACTCCCACCCCACAAAAAAATAATAAAGAAATGATACCTTTTGGAGCCTTGAAAAAAGAAAGAAAATAGACCGGGATTGAATGGAGGACAGATTTCAAGAGGACAAGTCTTCCACCAAAAGATAAAGACTTACTCTTCCACTTTGACAATCTCTGTCGAACCTTTCGAATAACTGGACTCCAAGTTTTCAATCTTCTTAGATTGGCCCTATATGTAATCCCAGATAAGAACAAGGAAAATTGCCAACTCTACAATTCATGAGTCGTGCCATAAGCTCTAACCAATTGGCATTAACATTAATCCCTATGAGATTACTTTTATGAAAATTGACTTTGAGGCCAGCCACTAATTCAAATAACTGTAACACTGCCTTTATTGCCCAGACATTGGGGATAGTAGCACCTCCCGTAATTATAGTATTATCAGCATACTGAAGGTGAGAAACATGGATCCTTTCCAAACCAACAAAATAACCAGTGAAAACATTTAACTGCACTGCTTTACTCAACAAAGAGTTCAACCCCTCATCAACAATTAAAAACAGAAACAGAGCCAAGGGATCACCTTGCCTAAACCCTCTCCCAACCCCAAATTCACTGGTTGGACTCCCATTCACAAGAACTGAGATCCTAGAAGTGCTTAGACATTCTGTTATCCATTTTCGCCAGAGCAGTGGAAACCCCATTTTCTCCATCACAAATTGAAGAAAATTCCAATTAACGGAATCATTCGCCTTTTCAAAATCAACCTTAAAAAATAAACATTGTTTCTTCTCCCGCTTAGCTTCCTCAATGACCTCATTAGCAATCAACACACTATAAAAAATGGACCTATTTTTCACAAAAGCATATTGGCAGTTAGAAATCACCTTACCAATCACTTGTCACAGTCTGTTTGCCAACAACTTTGCCAAAACCTTATACACACAACCAATGAGAGAGAGAGGTCGGAACTCCTCCACCCTTTGAGGATTGTCAATCTTTGGTACAAGTACAATGAAGGAGCTATTGGAACCCTTAACCAACTTCCCATGAACATGAAATTCATTAAAGAAAGCCATAAATTCAGATTTCAAGAGTATGTTAGCCGAGTCAATGATATGTTACCTTATCGATTAATGAGTATGACATTTCATGTATTATTAAACTCATTAAATGACGTGACAACACATCATTAAATAACAATGAATACTTATTAAATCTTTATTATAATTTGAAATAAAGTGAAAGAGTTAAATAAATTAATATGGGAACTCGATTGATTTGAGTGTCTCATGTTTAAAAATAAAAACATAAATTTAAGATTTATATAATAATAATAATGAATGAATAATAATTGATGATTATATACACACTAGCCCATATAAATCATATTATATACCAGATGTATTTTAACTCAAATAATAAATAAAAATGAATAACGAAAATCTGTAGAAAATAACAAACTTAAAAACTAAATCATATTTCTCATAACACATATAAACTCAATTTTATTATTTAACTATTATCAAATTGAATTCAAACGTCATAACAAGTATTTATATATTCCTTAATCCACTCCACCCTGTCATTTACATGGCGTTTTCCTAGTCAACTTCAATCTGAGATGGGATAGATACCCACATGGTTTTTTTTTTGCCATGTCTGGCAGGCATGGTGTTCTGGAGTGAAATTATACTCTAGTGCGACTTCAACTGACGACCATAACGCTGACATGGTACGTCGACATTCGCCATTCTTGAACAAGGATCAGAATCTAATTTCCGAAATATATTGTCTCCGAGTAGTATTCCGAGATGATGTACCGAGATGTTATCCCGAGTTGTCAAGACAACATTACATTACAATTTTAATGATTCCGAAGCTTAAATCGGAAACAACCTCATTTCCAAGTTTCCTCCTGGTGCGTGTGATCAATTAGCTTGTAGCGCGTGGACCCGTAATTTACGGAGGCAGTTACATCTGTAACTAACTTTCCCGCCAGAATTCTCCTATAAATACATGAGTTTTCGCCCTTTCAGGTACGCACTTTTGACCCTATTCTGTACTTTGATCAGAATCATTACTGACTTAAGCATCGGAGTCCCTTGCAGGTACCCCTGCATCATCATCTTCAACCTAAAGATCTTGAGATAATTGCAATCAGTGAAGGAGACTCACTGATCGGAGCTTCCAGGAAAGTTCATTGGCGCCGTCTGTGGGAAACGATTTTAGTTCTCAATTCCTTCAAGTTTTCCGATCTCTTGATCTTATCTCTTATCTCAATCTCCGAACAATGGTTACTACAAGGAGTGGACAGTCTCAAACCGCTGGTGAAGGAACCGTTCCTCACGTCACCTCAACCACCGTCCCTGCCATGACCTCATCTGTAGCCGGAATGATTTCATCTCTGGCAGCAGTACCAATTCCTCGTGCCGGTACCTCTTGAGTGAGGAACATTCCACCACCGCCTCAAGGGACTCAAAGAGCATCATCTCCACCACCAAACCAGCCATCCCGTGGAGAACTATGGGATTTCATTCATCGACAAGAAGAAATGTTGGAGCAATATGCTCACCGCCTATATCAGCTGGAAAATCATCGTAACATGGAGAACGCACACCACCGCATAACAAATGACCTAGTGACAGAAAAGCAAAGAGCAACTCAACAGCGTCAGCCCTCACTCAGGGTTGAACATGCTTCTTGACAAGAAAGAGTTCCATTTCCCATGCCAACTCAACGCTCTCCGAGAGTATCAGTTCAATCTGTGCACTCCAATTCTCCACCTCCACAGAGAACCATCCCTACGAACCATGAATCCAGACACTTAGCTGATGATGAAGTTATACAAGTCGTCCTCCCTTTTTCGGAGCGAATTATGCTCTTTCCAATTGACAAGAGATTTGAAAAAGTGCCTGTTCCGGAGTTATATGATGGGACTGGCGATCCTTTGGAGCATTTGGATGTCTATGAGTCGGCAATGTCGGTTAGAAGTGCATCGGGTCCGATCATGTGCAGAGTGTTCCCCTTGTCATTGAAGAAAACTGCTCTAAGATGGTTCCAAACTCTCCCGCCGAGATCCATTAATACTTGGGCCGATTTACGGACCAAATTTATCACCAGTTTTACAACGAGCAAGGTCCAACCAAAGACGGAGGCATCATTGAAACAAATTCGCCAAGGTCCGTTGGAGTCTTTGCGAGATTATATCAGCAAATTTACAAAGGAAGCTCTGTTAGTTCAAGGACTTCAACACGGAGTGCAAATCATGCTAGCGAATGATGGACTCATTCCACACTCACCTTTTTGGATCGACTTGTCCAAAAAGAAGCCAAGCAACATGGAGGAATTCTTAAGTCGGGCTGAAGGATACATTAGTTTAGAGGATGAGGAGATGACTTTGAAGTTGAAAGACACGCTTTCTTCTAATCAAACGCAGAAGGAGCAAGGGCAGAAAAACAAAAATAAAGAAAATAAAGGTGACAAAGAACCTCTTGGACGATATACTTCGTACACTCCACTGAACCAACCTCGGGGAAAAATTATGAACGAAATCCTGCATGTCGAGATGTATGAAGCCGGGATGAGGAGACCGCGGCCTCAGAAGGCGGGACCAAACACAGACAAGACAAAGTACTGTAGGTTTCATAAATCACATGGTCATGACACAGATCAATGCCTCAACCTGAAGGACTCTATCGAAGAACTCATCCAGCGCGGGAAACTTAGTAGATTCAAGAAGGATGACGATTTTCAGTCAAGGCGCGATGACTCCCATAGTCGGAGAACCGATGATAGAAGAGAAGAAAGGAGGCATGAATCTAATCATCATGAACGGAGTAGATCTCGCAACAGGTCACCCCGTCCTGAAAGGTCGAGTTCCAGAAAGCCATCTCGCGACAGATCCCCACTTCGTAGTTCTCACCAAGAACACAGAAGTACATCTCGACAACACACTCCATCTCGAGAAGAACCATCTTCAAACCATCCCGTAATTTACGTCATTGTCGGAGGATTTGCTGGAGGAGGAGAATCTAACAATTCAAAGAAGAGACACCTCAAAGAGATAATGTCAGCCTCCATCTCTTCTCATCGTCAGCATGGAGGACCTCGGCGAAAACTTCCCCCATTGACCTTTTCAGAGGACAACTATGGTCCAGTCATTCCGGGCCATGATGACCCCATGCTCATAAAAGTCATGATGGCAAACCACAAAGTCAGGAGAGTGTTTATCGATTAGGGTAGCTCGACAGATGTTCTTTTCTTGAAGACATTTCACCTTCTCCGCATCCCTGAGACAGACCTTGTACCTTATAAAGGAGCGGATCTAATTGGATTTACAGGAGATAAGATTCAGCCTATGGGGTACGTAGAACTCCTTGTGACGTTTGGGCAAATACCTTTGACCAAGACCACAAAAGTGAGATTTCTGGTAGTCGATTGCCCCACGACTTACAATGCTATCCTCGGAAGGCCAACCCTTTATGCTATCGGCGCCATCATTTCTACGAACCATTTAATGATGAAGTTTTGGAGTGATGACGGAGAAGCGATCAATGTTCGAGGTGATCAGGTCATGGCGCGTTCTTGTTATAAAGAGTCCCTGAAGATTTCAAAGCCGGAAAAACCTGAGACATCTGAAAAGAAAGGAGTCTCCCCATCGTCAACAGGAGTGATGTTAAAAGACTTAGACGTTAGAGAAGATTTCAAAGAAACCAGACCTATCCCCGATGGAGAATTTAAAGCACTCCAAATTGGTCCAATGCCGGATCAAACTGTTCAGATTGGATGTGGCTTGTCAGAGGAAGTCGAAGAAGAGTTATGTGCACTCATTCGTCGAAATGCTGATTTGTTTTCCTGGACTGCTGCTGATATGCCAGGGTTAGATTCCGACGTCATTTGCCACCGACTCTCTGTTGACCCAAAAGTTAAACCTATTGAGCAGCGACGAAGGAATATGTCGGCTGACAGAGCGGAAGCAGTGAAGCAACAAGTGACAGAACTACTGGACGCCGGTTTTATTCGAGAAGTCAAATATACGGCATGGTTGTCTAATGTAGTTTTAGTCAAAAAATCCAGTGGAAAATGGCGAATGTGTGTAGATTACACCAATATAAATAAAGCATGTCCTAAAGATTCTTACCCCCTGCCTAACATCGACCGGTTGGTCGACAAATCTTCCGGCTTTCGACTTTTATCTTTTATGGACACCTATTCCGGATATAATCAAATTCCGATGTATCCTCCTAACCAAGAGAAAACAACGTTTATGACAGAGGGAGCTAATTATTGTTACCGGATGATGCCTTTCGGGCTGAAAAATGCGGGAGCAACCTATCAGAGAATGATGAACATGGTCTTCCGAGATCAAATTGGGCGAATAGTAGAAGTTTATGTTGATGACATGATAGCTAAAAGTTTGACAGATGAATCTCACGTTCAAGACCTCGGAGAAGTTTTCAGCCAACTCCGACGTTACAACATGAGACTCAATCCGAAGAAATGTACGTTTGGCGTCCGAGCTGGAAAGTTTCTTGGTTTCATGTTAACCGAGCGAGGGGTAGAAGCCAATCCAGACAAGTGTCGTGCTGTTCTTGAAATGAAAAGTCCATCGTCGGTAAAAGAAGTCCAACAGTTGACGGGAAGAATTGCCGCCTTAACAAGATTCATCTCGAGATCGGCTTCTCGGGCACTTCCTTTTTTCCGTCTTCTGAAGAAAGGAAAGTCATTTGTTTGGGACGATGAATGTGAAAGAGCTTTTCAACAAGTGAAGGCGATATTATCGTCACCACCTGTCCTGTCAAAACCAGTGGTAGGAGAAGTATTATACTTGTATCTGTCAGTTGCAGAAGAAGCAGTCGCAGCAGTACTAATTCGGGAAGCTGAAGGAGTTTAACTCCCAGTATTCTTTATCAGCAAAGCCTTACAAGGACATGAATTGAGATATCCAAAAGTAGAAAAAAATTGCATTAACGCTGATTATAGCGGCTCGTCGACTTCGTCACTATTTCCAAGCTCATCCAATCGTAGTAAGGACGAACCAGCCGATCAGACAAGTCCTCCATAGACCGGATCTAGCTGGAAGGATGGTTTCTTGGGCAGTCGAACTATCCGAGTTCGGCGTAACGTACGAACCTCGACAGGCAATCAAGGCCCAAACTTTGTCCGACTTTGTAGCGGAATTAACCCCGGCACATTACCTTTCTGATGATTGGTGGGATATACATGTTGACGGATCTTCAAATCAGAAAGGAAGCGGAGCTGGAATACTCTTAGAAAATTTGGAAGGAGTGGTTCTGGAACATTCCTTAAGTCTATCGTTTCCGACATCAAATAACCAAGCCGAATATGAAGCAATGATAGCAGGGTTGAGGATGGCAACTGAAGTCGGAGCAAGGCGAATACGTATCAATAGTGATTCACAACTGGTGGTTTCGCAGATCAATGGTAATTACCAAGTTAAGGATCCTTTATTGGAGAAGTACTTGGACGTCGTCAAGAGCCTATGCAGTAGCTTTGTTGAAATCGAGATCAACCATATTCCTAGAGAAAGGAATGCGAGAGCTGACATACTTTCGAAACTTGCTAGTACGAGGTCATCAGGGAATAACAAATCCGTGATTCAGGAGGTGATTTCGACACCGACTGTTGTCATGATTGTTGATGAAGAAGAATGTTGGTATACAGCCATACAAAAGTATTTGCAAGATGGAACCTTACCAGATGATGCCGAGAGTGCAAAACGCGTTCTGAGACAGGCTGCTAGATATTGTTTTTAGACGGAATTCTTTATCGGAGGGGCTTAGCGCAACCATTGATGAAATGCATCTCGGGAAACCTCGTCGAGTATGTGATGACCGAGGTTCATGAAGGTATTTGTGGGCACCATCCTGGTGGATACTCGTTATCTCGAAAGATCTTAAGAGTCGGGTACTACTTGGCCGACCATAGAAGCCGACTGCATGCAGTATGTTAAAAAATGCTCCTCCTGTCAAAGACATGCCGACATACACAGAGCCCCCGCTGAAGCCTTATGGTCCATCTCGGTCCCATGGCCATTTTCGTGGTGGGGTATCGACATCTTAGGCCCATTTCCGATGGCCTCAGGACAACTAAAATATCTTGTTGTAGCCGTTGATTATTTCACTAAATGGATCGAAGCACAACCGTTAGCAAAAATCACGGCAAAAAATTTGTCAAAATTTGTCTACTGGTTTATCATTTGCAGATTCGGAGTTCCAAATATTGTGGTATCTGATAAAGACACTCAATTCACTGATAAAGGCTTTCGAGGATTGATGTCGGATTTTCACATAACCCATAGATTTTCATCGGTGGAACATCCTCAAACAAATGGGCAAGCAGAAGCAGCTAACAAGGTGATTCTTAAAGGCCTAAAAAAACGACTTGAATCCGCTAAAGGGCTTTGGGTTGAACAATTACCCAATGTACTCTGGGCTTACCATACAACTCCTCATTCAATGACAGGGGAGACACCTTTCAGACTAGCATATGGAGTTGATGCCGTGATTCCAGTAGAAATTGGGGAAGAAAGTTTTCGGCTTCATTCTTACGATCAAAATTTTAACGAAGATAGAATGCGTGAGGAGTTAGATTTAATTGAGGAGGTTCGTGAAAGAGCATTTATTCGTGAAGCAGCAATTAAACTACAATCGGCAAGACGCCGACAAAAAATTGTTGTTCCTCGCACATTCGAAGTCGGAGATTTGGTATTGAGGAGAGCCGACGTTGGTAATAAGAATGTAGCTCAAGGAAAGTTAGCAGAAAATTGGGAAGGGCCATATAGGGTTGTTACCAAAACGGGGACCGGTGCATATCAACTGGAAACTCTACCAGGAATTGCAATACCACGAACTTGGAATGCAGATAAACTTCGGTGATATTTCAGTTGATTGTAATTGTTTACAAATAAAGTTTCAAAGTTTTCAAGATTTATGTTCTTCGAACAATTTCATGTGCACATCTCGAGCAATTTCGGGCTTAGTCCCTCGACTTCATCGACTTCTTGCATCGAGGACACGATTCTCGAGCAATTTCGAGCTTAGTCCCTCGACTTCATCGACTTCTTGCGTCGAGGACACGATCCTCGAGCAATTTCGGGCTTAGTCCCTCGGCTTCATCGACTTCTTGCGTCGAGGACACGATCCTCGAGCAATTTCGGGCTTAGTCCCTCGACTTCATCGACTTTTGCGTCGAGGACATGATCCTCGAGCAATTTCGGGCTTAGTCCCTCGACTCCGTCGACTTCTTGCGTCGAGGACACGATCCTCGAGCGATCTCCGGCGAATTACCGAAACTTAGCGGATTAACTTACGTTTAAGAATACACTCCTTGAAGAACTCAAGTATGTTTCTTAAACATCTTTAAATCATGATAACTTCAATATCTATTTGATCGATATCTCGACAGCAGAAGAAAATCAACGGAAACACTTAATAAAAGATTTAATGTTCTATTAAAAACCCCATGTTATAAATACAAAGGTAGTTAAAAGTGAAAATACAAAGGAACACCGGCATTCCGGTTCATGTCTCGACGACTATAGTTGGAGTACCCATATCTTCAGCTTCTTCCTCTGCTTCCTCGTCTGCTCGAAGCTTTGGGTACTAGGCACTTCATCTCCGGGAACCGCCTCCACATCCCCAGTCGGAAGGACATTGTACCATTTTCCATCCTTCACGGTGCAGATAGTGGACATACCCTTAGTTTTCAATTCCACCTCAGGATTCAAAAACTTCACTTGTTTAATGGCTTCGTAAAAATACAAAGCTGAGGCATCGATCCACAGTTTCTCATTTTGTTCCTTCTCGGCGGTTTCTTCAGCTAATTTGATTTCCAAATCTTCAATCTTTTTTCTTAATTCAGCGTTTTCTGACTGAGCAAGCTTAGCCGCTTTAGAGGCTGATTTAACTCCTTCGCGAGCTGATACAAGCTCGGTAGAAACCAGATCTGCCTTCTTCACGACTTCTTCCTTCTCGGCAATCAAAGTTTTAACTTGCTCAGTCAAAGCAAGGTTATCCTCATTGAGTTTCTCTTTTTCCGTACACAGACGTTCGACGTCGGCAATAGACGCCTGCATCTTAAGTTCGTCAGCCTCAAGTTTCCCTCTTATTTTTTCAAGTTCCTCCTTCAGTGGCAGGAGCGCGTTCAAGTCACGAACCGAGCTGGCGAAATATTGCGACATCATCGCGAACCTCATTGCCCAACTCGACGCGTGGTTCATGAATTCAACAATCTCTTTATCAGATTTATTGTTGAATAAATTTTGAGCTTGCACTGCAAGGTAGTGCCGAACTTCCTCTTTGCTCATGTTTGAAGTCGGAAGACTACTGAAAGAAGACCCTTCTCCTTTTCCCCCTCCATCTTCAGAATACCAAGAAGAAGTTCTCCTCGGTTCTTCTCCAATCTTTTCCCCAGGAGATTTGAAAATGGGGACTTCATTAATTTTGACACTACCTGAAGCCCCCAACCTCGGCTTCTTTACTTTGGTAGGGTCAACCACCTCAACTCTCTCCCCGGCTTCTTCTTTCTTTTGGGCTTCCAAAGCCTTTTTCTTTAACAACTTCTTAGCAAGCTTCGCTCTCTGTGCTGCTGCCATAGTTTCTTCAAAAACGAAAGTAAATGATCAGAATCAGAATACATTTTAAAAAGAAAAAATAATGTCATATATAAACATTTACCCAATGACTGTCGAGTTGCGTTGCCGCTCTCCTCGATAACGGAGCTACTCAACAATGTTCCAAAATCTCTTACAAATGTTTTTATTTTGTCAACGACAACCCTTTCATCCTCGGATAATTCCTTATAGCTCACGACATATTCCGAAGAAGATTTCTCAAAGTGAGCCTCGCTCCAGTATGGATAAATCATTCCTCGACCATCCACGCCGAGAATATTTTGCCGGGCTTCGTTGATCGGCTTACAGAATACATATTTATCTTTGAAGTTTCGGTAGGACTCTTGATAAATTTCAAAAATTTTCCCCCCAGAACCAGCACGGAGAGAGAGCCACGAATACCGGCTCGGGCCGTCTTTCACAACCAAAGGTCGGAAGAAGTGGAAAAAAGATATTTGAGTTGAGCTCGAGCTTCAACCCGTGACACAAAATCATGAAACTTCTCATGAAAGCCCATGCGTTGGGATGAAGTTGGGAAGGCGCCACCTCGAGATTATGAAGGACCTCTAACTCGAACCAATGAAAAGGCAACCAGAACCCGAGGTCCTCGAAAAGAGTTTTATACATCGGGATAAAAAGGTTTTCCTCCAAATCGCCTTGGCTACATATCCGATCATCTTCTCTCGGGGGCACCAAACTCCAATTATTTTCATTTCCCGGTTCCACCCATTCTACATCTTGGAATCCCAACTCCAAAGAGTTTAGAGAACTGTATATGCTAGAAGTCCCAATCGCCTCCGTATCTACCCACGTCAAACTCGACAATGCTTGCGGCACTGGGTAGTTTGTGGAGGGGGAAGTATATATCTTCCGCTTTCCCATCTCGGACCTGCCCAAAAGTCCTATATTAAAATTGGATCGAGATGTTGAATCAACTCTGAGATCAACAAGGTTGATCGTGGATGATTCTGCGGAAAAACACCCCGGGAAATCATATTTCTTCAGAATATGAGCAGTCTCAACGACTGACTCACGGGAATTAAAAAAAATAGAAGCTCTCCGGACTCGATTTCTTTTGAGTACAAGATTGGGGATATTAGGATCCTCATGATCATCAAATACGGTTACACAATGGCGCTTATTTTCTAACTTAAGAGCCCTAGACCTAGCCCTAGTCAATACCATACTTAAAACTACACAAAAGAAGGTAATAGAAGTTACTTGGAACAATTCTTCTTGCTAAATCCTTAAACTCCTCGTAGAGTTCCACAACCCCAAGGTTCATACAAGGGAGACCCGAATCAAAGAAGGGAAGAAACAGCAAACAGCAACTTGAAAAATGTTGAAGACCTCTGGAGTTCTGGAGAATTTCAGAGAAGTTACGAAAGAATGAGAAGTTTCTGACTATTGACGGCTTTATACCTCAATGAACGGTCCATATTTCATTAACCAAAGAAGCCCATGGGGCCCAAATGTCTAAGATCATGACACTTGGCATAATTTTTAATTTAATTAAAAATTATAGAAAATCAAGCGACGCAATCTCGGGAACATCAATAGTTTACGCGGAAAATTGAAAATTCAAATATCAAGTCGAAGACTAAAAATCGAATAGTTCTTCCAGAACTAATCGACTTTGGGGGCAACTGTTCTGGAGTGAAATTATACTCCAGTGCGACTTGAACTGACGACCATAACGCTGACATGGTACGTCGACATTCGCCATTCTTGAACAAGGATCAGAATCTAATTTCCGAAATATATTGTCTCCGAGTAGTATTCCGAGATGATGTACCGAGATGCTATCCTGAGTTGTCAAGACAACATTACATTACAATTTTAATGATTCCGAAGCTTAAATCGGAAACAACCTCATTTCCAAGTTTCCTCCTGGTGCGTGTGATCAATTAGCTTGTAGCGCGTGGACCCGTAATTTACGGAGGCAGTTACATCTGTAACTAACTTTCCCGCCAGAATTCTCCTATAAATACATGAGTTTTCACCCTTTCAGGTACGCATTTTTGACCCTATTTTGTACTTTGATCAGAATCATTACTGACTTAAGCATCGGAGTCCCTTGCAGGTACCTCTGCATCATCATCTTCAACCTAAAGATCTTGATATCATAGCAATCAGTGAAGGAGACTCACTGATCGAAGCTTCCGGGAAAGTTCACATGGGATTGGGAGATATACTTCCGAAAGCGCGCAAACAATGATTGCGTATTTTGATTATTTTGTGCATGTATATTTAGAATTTTTATAACAAAGTTATTGAAGGAGAAAAACCATTGTTCACTAAGAAAAAAGTAACCAAACATGCTAAAATGTGTAGATGTCAGCTAAGACATAAAACATGGTCTCGGACTCAATCTTATTTTTGTCACATTATTCCCAAGAGTTAGCACTTGCATACCACCCAGCAACAATACATTCTTTACTATCATATTTTATATCATTCAATATTAGGAAGATAGTTTAAATATCTTAATTATTACAAACAAAACAAAGGACGGTGTGTGCCATCAATAGATAACAATTCCAAACCCTCAATAGCATCTAAACTTTCTCATATCAACCAGATTTGAGAACGGTACAACCAAGCAGTTATGAACTAGAATACAGCCCCAAGAGAAGAGAGGAGAGGAGGGAACTAACACTAAGGAATGAAGGAACAGCTCGTTTAACATCAGTCTTCATTTAAACAACATAATGAATTAGATAGTCATTAGTCTATAAGACTCAGTCCCAATTTCAACACAGCATATGATAATTATTTAAGGATCTTGAGTTGAGTATCATATCTATACAAGTAGATTTCATTGGAAAAACTAAGAATTGGCTGGCACAAATTTCAGTGAGATGCTATTAACACAATGTCGTTCATTAGTGGGTGTTGGAAATCCTTCACCTTTGAATACATGACCTAGATGTCCCCCACAAGCAGCACATGTTATTTCTGTCCTCATTCCATCAGGATCCGGCTGGTGATACAAGTCAACATTATCAACTTTGTATAAACTTAAGCTTAAATAGTTGGTGCAATTTTAATAATATGCAAAATAGTGAAGAAAAAGTCAGAATAAGAACAAGTAAACTCACATTGCGGTTTATGGAACCAGGAATACCCTCGTAGAAGGCTGGCCAGCCACAACCAGAGTTAAATTTTGTGATAGACCTGTAGAGAGGAGTCCCACAACCTGCACAATTGTAGACTCCCTCAGCAAAGAACTTGTCATATTCACCTGTTCCAGGGTACCTACATAATACCAAAACATTTTCTTGTAAACAAAAAGAACAAATCCCCATTTTGAGTATTATTAGATATCATCATTGACTATTCATTCAAGTTGACAAAAAAGTAACTGTGTAGACAGCTATTCATTTAATTGCAAGGAAATTCTAGAATCAGTATATCACCCCCAAACTAATGCAGTTCTGCCTGATTCAAAGTTACCGTGACTTCTCTAAATTTCCAGCTTGTGTTTGGATAGAGTAATTTGAAATTACTAGATTTCATGTGTTAGAATAGTAAAAGAAAGAATTTAAAATGACAAATAAGAATGCTTTTATGACAAACAGAAGGAATTTCAAATTATTCATATTAAGAGAAAATTTCAACATTTCTCTGTTATGTTTAACTTTTTAGATTATTATTTACAATTCCTCTAATACTTACAATTTTCTCAACCTTCTCTATCATAATTTTGAGAATTCTAAAATTCTTCATCCAAACACACACTGAATTCAAAGGGGCAGGGAAAGATATCTATTATCTATATATGGGAAATTCAGCCAAATCATGTTTTCTGAGGATAATTACAGGACCACATGCACATAAAAGAGAATACACAGTACTCGAAGTAACCCTATCTTCATGAGCTTCTCTGGGAATGTAGAGGGAAGGAGAAGAGAAGGGTTAGGGGGAAAATAGAGGGGGAGGAGGAAGACTTTGTGAACTATTGACATTCCCAAACACATAGAGGGGAAGGGCTTACTGCAATTGAGCCAAATCTTCTAAAAGGGTTTAAAGATTTCCTATAGAGAATTTGGTGAAACCCTTCTTTTGCTCATCTAACTTTCTCATGTTGAAAGATGGAAGGAAAATCCCACCTTTATGAAGCCCAATAGGGTTCAGGGAGTTAATTATCTACTAGATATCCTCTACATTACACAAACTTACCTCAAAATTGGGCAACAAGTTCTGAAGATGATTTCAATTTTTCATAGGCTCAATCTGTGTTGCAGCAAGAGTATCATTGACATTGAACAATAATCAAACACATGGTCCATTATGTTGCATTTTCACAGCTTTGTAAACCAAGAATCACAACACAAACTGTTCCAGATAGATGATACCACACACATATATTCCAATAACAGTTCATTGAAACTTCAAACTTAGTACCTTCCCACTGTTGATTATCCATCCATCTCTAATCTCACATAGATATTCATGATTGAATAATTATTCGCATGAAACCTTCTAGCATTAAACTAGTGGAAAAAAATAAAGTGAAAAAACTAAAATTTGAGAACAGCTAGAAAGCATGATTGGTTTGGTTGAGCTAAAATTACAGAGTAAGAATGAATCATACTCAGTGCCCTTCTGCCTCAGAATCCAAAACTGCTCAGGGGAGAGAACAGCACGCCATTCTTCCTCGGATTTCTGGGCGGACCCATGTGCAGCCATGGCGACAATTCCACCACTGAAACCACGTTTCGGCTGACGAATGGAAATGGTGGGAATGACAGAGTTTGATGGAAAAATGCAGAATTGGGTGTTGAAGAGAGAGGTGGGACGAGAAGGAAGAAGATTTGATGAGAGAATGGGTTTGGTGTTGAAAGAACAAAGAGGTGTGGTTCTCAGCATATCCAAGGTGAACCCCGTCATCATGTTATGTGATGCGCTCATGGCCATGGGTGACACACATAAACACAATTGGACACAAGATATATTCATTTAGGAGGGTTTATTTTACACGATTGCAAGTTATATCAAGCGTTACGTTTGTGTTTTATAATAATCTAATTATTTAATTATGTTTATTTATTACTATAATTATATGTGTCAAATTTCGTAAAATTTTGATATTAATAACTTAATAATCAAATAATTGGATTTAGAATATATTTTAAATGTATATATAACGTTAATCTTAAGACATCTCAATGACATATTAAATAATTTTGGATTAATGTAAAATTTTATATGTATGATCTATATAATGGTAACTTTCAATCCAACGATGAATTACTTAATACAATGATCCATTAAAAAATTATTGAGTGGTGTAATACTTGGTGTAATTTATACGAGTGTAATTTAATCCCTTCTCTATATTTTATATGGCAAAATAGGGTAATATTGTAATACACTCACTCATTTTTTTACACTCCACTCTACACTTATTTCTTTTATCTCTTCTTTTTTCTCTCCCTTCATACACCAAATCTCTCATTTTTTTCTCTTTATTTTCTTTCCTCTTTTTATTTCTCTTCGCTATACTCCCATACTAAAAATAAAAAACATGGCTGAAAAAATATGATTTTCGAGATAATAATTGTTTATCTAAGTTTATCGAGTATAACAAATAGAGAAATAGAAATAAATAAGAGGAACATTGAAAAAAATATAATGTAGATGATGAAAAATATAGAAAAAAATATGTAAAGGAAGATATAATGAAGTGTAAAAAATTAAAATTGAGAAAAATATCTATGTAAAGAAAACAATTAGATGTTTATATATGGTGAGAGATGAATGATAGATACAATAAATCAAAAACTGATTTTGAGCAGAACATATAATTTTTCTTTATCAAGGAATTTTTGCGATTGAGTACGAGGGCTACTTACTTTTTTTTTAAGCAGAACATGTTGTAATGATAGCAAATTAGCAATTGGTATTAAAGAACTAACTTTTGAACTTGAACATAGGAGAGTGGGTGAATCATGATATAGACATTAGGTTGGGGGACGGGTCTACCGGTCTAGGGATTGGCATTGATGAGATTGGCGAAGGTTAGAACACGAGCTACATGAACAAAAGATGAAAAATGGTGATATAGAGGAAGATGTGGTGAATGTAACAAGAGTGAAATGATAATAATGTGAAGAAATTATTCTTTTGAATATGCTGTGAACTCATATTTTTAATACTAAAAATAATCACGTTTGATATAATTTTGATCAATTTCAATTAGGTTTAGTGTTATAACGCAGTAAACTCACATTTTTAACATTAAAAATAATTACATTTAATTTAATTTTGATCGGTTTTGACACTAAACCAAATATATATATATATATTTTGATTATAATGAGCAAAATGAGGATTTGATTAAAAAGTTCATCACTTACTTTTTGATACCCTTTTGCTTCTCGTGACTCTAATGAAAATTAAAAAAAATGTGACATATAATTTGTATAGATATAAATATTAAATGAAATTAGGGTGTTTATGTCACGAGAAATATAAACAAAAAAAGAAATCAGGGTGTTTATATATAGTTTGGGAGTCACTTATCTTCCATTTGTTAGAGTTGACATCCATTCTTGTATACGTATAATCCTGACTTAACTTATTATTTTATGGATCTACTGAAGGATCCAATTGATGAATACTGTATAAAGAACTTGATGCATAATGGTATATAGATATATATGATGCAGGGTAGTTATTATATATTCTTGAGTATTTTTTAATGTTTTAAATCAAAGATGAATGGTATATGATTACGACTTGGTTGATATGTAGTAACAATATAATTAAGTTTTATTTATTCATTAAATGATCTCAATTTTGATTTATCTATTAATTCTTTTGAGTTTTATGTAATATATAATTAAGGTCCCGTTCGGGGTTATGGTTTTTATTTTAAAATTTTTTGAATTAAATTTTTATGACTTCAAATCAAAAATACTTTTTGTGGTTTTTAAAATGTCTGTTTTGAAAATCATAAAAATAAGTTTTTAATTTTTAGTTTTAAATTATTAAAACTTGATTGAAAATTTTTAAAAACAAAAAATTGAAAACTCGCAACCATGTACAACAATCCTTTAAGTTGTTTCAATTTTATACACTTCTCAAGTAGTTTCAGTTTTATCTCTGAATTAAGAGGTGTTGATTTTTTATCTATCAATTAAGTTGTTTCTATTTTAACTATGTATACCTATCAAGTAAATTCGATTTTCAGTCACTTGCAAAAAAAAAATATCAACCCTCATCCCCCCCACCCCCCACACTATACATAAGTGCATAAAAATAATGTCATAAAATCACCTAGTTATCTGGCGGTAAGCTTAGACCAGGGGGAAATGAGTATAGGGATTGCTTTGCCTTGAATGGTTTTTCTGATGTAATTTATTTTCTTTATGGGCAGAAGCTCTGTCCGCAAATAAAATAAATAAATACACATTCACTAAACTATATTTTTTTCATGGGCAACCACATGATCTCTTAAAAAAATCTCTACATGATATTTCTTTTTTTTATTGTCCTTTATCTTTTAAGTTCAAATTTAAATAGACATCTATGTCATTTTTTTTTCTAATTGTCTTCTAATATCAATATATCAAATTCAATTTCAAACTAATTATCAACTTCAGAATAATCAGGATAAAATAAGATGTTAATATCCTATATTATTCTAGTTCTAGTGTTTGTTACAACAATGAGATAAGGTAAGTCTATTATGTTAAGCTATTTTATCTTGCATCCAATATAACTTTTATCTTTATAGGAATTTGGATTAACGATTGACATAATATGATAGATTTTTTTCTTTCGATTTTTTTTCTCGTAATCTCTCAATACTTATCTCTCCCGACTCTCTTTTATAATGTTCTTATCTAGTAATTTCCTTATCCAACACTCATACCATTTCTTATCTTATTTTATCATATCTAATCCTAATTACCAAATGAGCCCATATCAAATTCAAATGATTTCTTAATATTTTTGAAAAGTTATTTATACAACATATATTTTAATTTTAAATAATTTATCTCTTAATTAATCCTTTTAATTATTATCTTTAAATTTTGAAACCCTTACTAATTCTTTGTGGGGTAGTGTGTTTAGTTGAACAGATAAAGAGCTTGGTCCAATTGAGGGAGTGGTTGAAATGAAGAATGGGTCGGTGTGGGCGTGTGGACAAAACGCGAACCAAACTCCACTATTTATAATTGGTCAAACATGGCACACTCTATGCATTCTCATTCACCGTTTTCAAAAACTGAAATTGAAATAAATAAACATATTAGCATTGCACCCACCACACTCCTTCTCCCTTGATCCCTTCCATTATTCATTCGTCAACTCCTCCCAATGGCGGCCGTGGGTAGCTCCTCCTCCTCCTCCGCCGCCGCCACTCTTCCCTCCTCCGTCAAGCTCCACCGTTCTCATCCTCAATCGCCTTCTCAACTTTTCATCCTTCCCAAACCTTCCTCCTCTCGCATTCGACTCTCTCTTAACCCCAGATGCAACCTAAATTCCGTTCCTCAAAACGGGATCGTTTCAAAGCCCTCGCCTCTCGAGTTGCTCAAGACTTCCGCTGCTGACAGTGAGTCTCCATTCCTCAATTCCTCAAATTTTCCGTCTTTCGAAAATTCCCCCAAAAAAATTGATTTTTTTTTTAAAAAAATACGTTATAGGATTTGGAGTTGAAGTTGTTCTCTTTTGTGTTTAGGGTATACGAAGGAAAAGAGCAGCTTCATTGCCATAGGACTTAACGTTCACACGGCTCCGGTTGAGATACGTGAGAAGCTTGCGATCCCAGAAGCGCAGTGGCCTCAGGCTATTGGGGAGCTTTGTGATTTGAATCATATAGAAGAACCGCTGTTCTTAGCACGTGTAATCGAATGGAGATATATGTTGTGGCTCTATCACAGCACCGTGGTGTTAAAGAAGTCACTGAGTGGATGTCTAAGGTATACTCATCAATCTGTTTCATTCTGAATGAACACTTGAATGTCATAAACTGGTCTAACAAGATATTTTAAATTGTTAATGCAATCATGATTGCTGATGCATCACAATCCTTGATATTATGGAAAATTATGGACAAATACAATTAATATGATATGACTGCAAGTGTGATTGTGATGTGGTTGTGGAGATCTTTATGTTGTAGTCAGTACTCAGTAGTCACAATTGTCCCAATTTAAAATTATCTACCCTATAAAAAGTTAAGATTGGATTCAAGGAAAAATTCATAAAGTTACTATCCTTGGCTTTGTTTAACAAACATGTTTTAAGCAAATCAATGCAAAAAATAATTTTTTTTGCTGTTTTGACTTAGCAGGTAAGTGGGGTTCCCATACCAGAGCTTTGCAAGCACCAGATCTTGCTGTATAACAGGGATGCTACACAGCATCTGTTTGAAGTAGCTGCTGGGCTTGACTCGCTTGTTCTTGGGGAGGGTCAAATTCTTTCTCAGGTGAAACAAGTTGTGAAATCTGGACAAGGAGTGGCTGGCTTTGATAGGAAAATCAGTGGGTTGTTCAAGCAGGCAATCTCTGTTGGGAAGCGAGTTAGAACTGAGACTAACATTTCCTCGGGATCGGTTTCTGTTAGCTCAGCTGCTGTGGAGCTGGCGCTGATGAAGCTTTCAGAGTCATCCTTTGCTGATGCTAGAGTGTTAGTAATTGGGGCAGGAAAGATGGGGAAGCTTGTGATTAAGCATTTGGTGGCAAAAGGGTGCAAAAAAATGGTTGTTGTTAACAGAACTGAAGAGAAAGTCAATGCCATTAGGCAAGAGTTGCAAGATGTTGACATAGAGTTTAGGCCTCTTTCAGAAATGCTTTCATGTGCAGCTGAAGCTGATGTGATTTTCACCAGCACTGCATCAAAGTCTCCTTTGTTCTCAAAAGAGAATGTCCAGATGCTTCCTCTGGTTAGCCAAGGTGGGAGAAGGCGGCTTTTTATTGATATATCTATTCCTAGGAATGTGGAACCAAGTGTATCGGAGCTGGATACTGCAGTTGTGTACAATGTGGATGATCTCCAGGAAGTTGTTGCGGCTAACAAGGAGGACAGACACCGGAAAGCCATGGAAGCCCGCGGAATTATACAGGAGGAATTGAATAAATTTGAGGCATGGAAAGACTCACTAGAAACTGTTCCAACTATAAAGAAATTTAGAGCTTATGTAGAAAGGATTAGAGCCTCTGAGGTGGAGAAGTGTTTGTCAAAGATGGGTAATGACATCTCGAAGAAGCAGAAAGAAGCAATTTATGCCCTTAGTATGGGTATTGTGAATAAGCTACTTCATGGTCCCATGCAGCATCTGAGGTGTGATGGGAATGATAACCATAGTCTGAGTGATGTACTTGAGAATATGCGTGCTCTTAACAGAATGTATGATCTTGAGACAGAAATATCCTTGGTGGAAGAAAAGATCAGAGTCAAGATGGAACGGGCTCAGAGTCAGAAGTAACACTTCATGGTATTTGTTTTATATGATTCCTGTGACGGCTGCAACCTTCACCATTTTTTGTACACTACAAAAGTTAATTGAGGCCCTTTGGAGACCAATTCTTTTAATTATTTTTTTAACACTTTACACAAAGGTGAATAGATATTGATGTCCCATACTGAATTCAACATGTTAAATAATTTTTCGAGATGAACTTGATGTGGGAATGAGATCGTAGTTGACAGTTTCATGATCCTCATGACAACAAATGATTCTTGTATTCTTAAAACTTATAACATTGCAGGGGCTCAGTATAAATATTTGAGCCTAGGATGTTATCTTCGAATACCTGTATTTGGTTTTGATCTTTTACTCTTTCTATCTTTTGGTGATGATTTACCTTACAAATTTGGTACAACTTAGACTGAGTTTTTCTAGGAGACTCTTGTGAAAATTGCAAGAATGAAGGTAGTCTTAAACACTAGTTTGCATTTTTTCTGTTCTCCCGTAATATATTCTTTCTCGGCACTTTCAGTATGCAAATCTTCGTGTATGGCTCTCAGCTAGGGGTGTTCGTGGATTGGATTGGATTGGTTTTGAGGGAAAAATCATCCAATCCAATAATTTCGATTTTCTTATTTATTCATCCAATCGGTTTTGATTTTTTTCCAAATCCAATCCAATCCAATCCAATTTTAATCGGTTTGGATTGGATTGGATTTCGGTTTCTCAAATAAACTAAAAAATGAAGTTATGAAAGTAAAATTATGATAAAAACATGCAATTATCTTATCTTATTCTATAACATACAAATTACTCAATAGCTTCCAATCCCATTATTGAATATTATTTGTTAAATATAGTTACACAATAATAAATTTTTTATATCATCACAGAAAATAATATCAATAATGATAATATATCAATATGTTCATAAAACTTTGGATCGGTTTGGATTGGATTGGTTCTCATAGGCAAATCCGAAATCCAATCCAATCAAAAATTTCGATTTTTGCGGTTTGCGGTTTTTTGGATCGGTTGTTGCGGTTCCAATTGGATTGGATTGGATTTGAACACCCCTACTCTTAGCAGCGGGTTCTGTAGTATGGTCATTTTTAAAACTGTTTCACCTCATGTATGGTATTGGTAGGTCCTCTTCATAATTAACACAGTTAACGAAGAAAACTAAGGGTCTGTTTGGTTTACATTTTCCTTTTCTATTTCCTGTTTTTTAAAATTTTATAAAAAAAAAATTGAAAATGTTAGAAACAACAAAATTTTATTTTCAGCATTTTCAATTTTTTCTTTGTAAAATTTCAAAAAACAGAAAATAAAAATAGAAAAGGGAAACTAGAGATGCCGTAAGGCATTGACGGAATGCCATTGGACATACGGGAAAATAAAAAAGTAATCAATGCCCCTCCCACCACTGAAAGAAGTGAAAAATGATAAAGGATACACAACTCACATTATTTGCAGATTTGATTGAATCAATTTGAGGAAAAGTTATCTAAATCAATCCATTATTTTTATTCTATCATCCTGTCAGTTCAGTTCTAAACTCAAATCCGATTCAATCTAATTTTATTTTTAATTTAATTTTTATTTTATTTTATGTCAGTTCAGTTCTTGCTTGACATTCTCATTCACAGTGTGTTTTGAATAACTTGCAAGAGAGGTTTATGAAAGATTCGTAAGAATAAAATGTGAAAATTATCAGTTTTCATTATGCTTATTTCACTCCATCAATTAAAAATACAAGTAACTACGAATGCAAGCGCATTTCAACCAGACTTTTCAATGCAATGGTTACAAGAAGCTACACTTCAGTGGAAGGTATTAATTAGCTCTGCCAAAACTTTCCCCAACATGAAAAGCAGCCATCAGTTGGAAAATATTAAAAATACTATAAATGATCTGTATGTTTGATAAATTTTGTTGTATTATTTGCTCTAGATATTACAATCATCCTCACCTCAAAACTAAGAAACCACAACTCTAAAGAAAAATGATCATTACATCTATAAGTCCTGAGACCCAACCCTATCAGGATCAATGGATTACTTTTGAATGGTAAAAACTGCCAGATTAGTGGACCTTAGGAGTCAAATGATAACCAAATTGAATACCATTGGCTAACCAGTCCATCAAGATCCCTAAAACATAATACAAAAGTAAGCATGGCAGTAAATTTGTCCTTATCCTTTATCAATGGTGAGGTTTTGCTCTTGAGGCAAACGTTTCAGCAACCAGCAGAGGGAACGCTATTGTTGCATCACAGTGTACCTGGGTTAATGAAATAAAAAGACTCTTTAAGGGATATAGAATAGTTTTGCTGGTTACTTGATATCAAATATGTATTGGTTATTAGTTTTAGAATAAAAGTTTTGAAGTCTATCAAACTAGATGGTTACCAGAATAATTTCCAACATTTCTACTGAAAGTCAAGTTGGCATTGCATAATTTTAAAATAGATGAACCTTTTGTATAGGTATATCACTAAATGAAGATGATGATATTCATGGTTACAAATTTACAATAATGTCAAACTGGCTATCCTCAAGCAAAAGCATTGATGGCAAAAGTTTGGAGACTTCTGACAAGAAGAAAACCAATTAAGAAAGTATACATAGGATGTACCTTAACAGTCTTAGCAGATCCTCGTATTTTTCCCCATGAAACAGCCTCATCTGGACGAGCTCCAGAATCACTCCCATCAAATTCTTGTGCAGTATTGATAAAAACCGCATAGTCTGCACCATTGCGCATCATATTGGCATTGCAAATGTGATGTTTTGGAAGGCCACCTCCTAAAATAATCATGCCTGTCTTCCTAGGGCTTGCATGTACAGCTTCACCATTCATGGCCCTTATATCTGTTGCATTGCTAATTATTTTAGTTACGATTTCAAGTTTTTCAAAATCATCCATGATCCATGCAGTAAAAAGTAGAAAGAAAGCAGAAAAACCTTGCACTATGTCCACAATCAGACCAGGGTTTCGAAAGGAATGGAAGTACAGCATGTCCCCCAATGAGCCATCAGTTAAGCCTGGACAGAAAACTGGGATGTTGTTCTGAAAAATATCAAAGAAATGTTAATAATATTATATAATGTGCTGCTTTCTGATATCCAAATTATTCAGTAAATCATAAAATTGACACAAAGAACCATGTTGCATTCTGTGTATACAGACCACAGGAAATGTAGACAATCAACAGAATAATGATTGAAAAGAAATACGAGTAAAGATTTGAATCAGAAATGAATTGGAGGGAATGGAATGATTTGCTGAAAATCTAAGCTTGGTCTCATTCTTGCCTTGTATGCCCAGTAAAGGTAAGAACTTTCATTGTTTATTTCTTTTCCCAATCGAGCTATTAACTTAGATGGTGTCCACAACACATTCTGCAAAAGAAGAAGATGATGAAGTGTCATGGAAAAAAGAACCTCCTTCATAAAAGGTTTGCCATTCAATGGTACACAAATTAATCTTTTATGGAGAACACAGAACACTAATATTGACAAAGGAAAGAAAGGAGAACTAATTTTCCAGCAGAGTAAATGTATTCTACAAAATTTAGCATGACCAATACATATACGTCCTCTCATCCACAAAAACAGAACCATATAAATTTTAAAATGCACTCAATAGAGAAGTATAAAATAGAATACCTCATTATTTTGTTCCCTCAGCATTTGATCAAAAATAGGAATAATCCAGTCCTCAAATTTGCAATAGTTGTCATTAGGGACCAATAAATTACCAATTCGATTCAATCCTTTTGAGCGAAGATAGGCTCCAGGCAGAGAAAAATCTCCTTTGTATGTTGGTGCTAGGCACTTTATAAGATCTTCTTCAATGCCACCTGTAGTTGTAACAATTACATCAACCTGGAGAATAGATGCAATAAAATTAATTACATGACTACTATGACCTTTTCAATGTAAAAAGAGCACTTGCTTTAGCAACTTACTTTTCCATTCAATAAATATACACTATATCATTGTTCCACAAAAGCTATTAAGAAGTTCAAACATATATCTAATAAAAGGAAATTGCAATTGGTAATCTCACAGTACAATATTTTCATGCTCAATCTATATACTATGAAAAACTTAGAAGAATTACTATATACAGTTATAAACCAACCAGAATACCCTTTTCACTTCTTCCCTGGAACTATGATTTCATAGAAAATAATATTTTTCATCAATAACAAAAAAATTAAATCTTTGAAATTTAGTAAAGGAAGGTGGGGTGGTTTTAGAGGAAACTCACCATGTGATGCTGAACAAGGTACCGAAATGTATCTCTAACACCAGAGGAGATGAGATTAGAAGTGAAACCCAAAAACACTTTACAAGTGACAGATTTTCGGTAATCCAAATCCCTCTCATCGTCGGTGCAGTCCTCAGTTATGGGTTCATCAGCCAACCTCCAATTTAGCTTTATTAGCCCCATGTCCCAAAAATTGCAAAGATGAGAAATTTATAAGCAAAAAGGCAGAAAATGAGATAAACGTAAAGATGGGGGTGGAGAAAGTGAACCATTTGATTAACAACTTGGATGGCATCAGCGAGATTGGAAGCCTGAAAGCCGGTGGTTAGCATGGACTTGAGAAGTTGTGGATAATTGACGCCGTGGTTGAAGTCATAGCCCTCAATTTTGAGGCACTTTCCTTCAAGGTTTTCTGATTCTTTGAAGACGGTGGAGTGAACTGATGCCATAACTATATCATCTTCCTTTGCCTCACCCATTCCCATTCCCTTTCCCTTTTTCTTTTTCTCCCTCCCAATACACAAAACGAAAAAAAAAGAGAATTTATTGACCTAGGCACCACGCTTCCAATAGCAGTAGTAGACTAGTTGAATCCAGTGCCAAAATAGAACCCTCGCATGTTCATCAGAAATGCACAAAGTATTTGCAAGATATGCTCCCAGTCATTGGCGGAAGCCGAAATAAAATTTAATATATAAATAAATATATTATATTATTGGCTGAATTGTAATTTTTATCCTCTAGTTTAGTCTATTTGTAATTTTCGTTTCTTAAGTTTTTCTTCACCAAATTAAGCCCATTAATTTTTAAAATTAAGTAAATTTAAATTGCGTTTGTTAAGATATTTCTGCTAGATGAGAGTTAAAATTGGTAGCTAAAATTATTTTATAAGTATTTAGTAAAATAGCTTTTCTCACCTTTGTTTTTATTTAAATGTCCATTTAGACAAAAAAAAACACATATATTAAGGAATGCAATTATTACTCTTATTTTTTTAGAAATAAATTTAAAATTTTCTATTTTACCCTTTATCTCTCTTAGTACTATTGAGTCTTATTAATTTTCAATAATGGGTCATTTATTAACATACGAGTAAAATGGAGAAAAATGTAATTATTATTGCATTGGATTTGTAAATTGACAGTTAAATAAGAACATAATTTCTCTCTCAAAATAGACAGTTAAATATGAAAGAAGGTAGTACTAGATATTTGTTTGAGAAGCTTTTTGAGATAGTTTTTTTTTTTTTTAAAAAAACTCATTTTTCTAGCAATTGGCTGAAAATTTTTACAATTTTATCCTTCAACAACTCACATTCATAATTATTTAATAATTAATGATATCTTTATATGTTATTTTACTATTTTCAGCTAGTTTAACAACTAATTTTATCAAATACTTTCAATCAAATGAGTTAACTTTTATCTTTCATCTAACTTTTCAGTTAACTTTAGCTAATTTTACCAAATATACACTTGGGCCCCCGCCAATTGTCATTTGCCTAAAAATCTCAAGCTCTCATTTTCTATAAAAATATTTTTGGTATTTCATAATAGATTTGACATTTTAAATAATTTTAAATGTTCACAAGGAAAACTTTTAATAAAAAATTAATAATATTTGAACGATTTTATATTTGGTGAAATTATAGTGTAAAGATGACATAATTTTGAGATTTTTTATTTTAGGTGAAATTTGATATTTTGATTGATGGGGTAAAAATTAATAATATTTAAAATGATTTTATCAATTCAATTTATGGAGATTTTAAGTAAAAGGTGATAACTTGGGGGTTTAGATAAAAAATTGTAATTAGAGGGACCAAATTTTATTAATTTTAAAAGTAGACTAACTTAATTTACTCAAAAATACTTGAGATACAAAAATTACATATAATCTAAATTAAATGGATCAAAATTGTAATTAAGCCTGATAAGGTATACTAAAATAAAATTAATCATTAAAATAATATTTAAATTGATAAAATTATTCCCAGTTGAATAAATATTATAGAATGATTTTAAAAATTACATTAGATATTATGAGAAATCCCATTATAGTTAATTAAGAATATAAATTTTAAATATTTATATAAATATGTATATATAAAAAAAATTAAAAAAAAATTGGGGGAGCCAATATGAAGGTCCACCCTGAACCCGGTGTTCATTAAGGTTTTCTACATTTTATTTAACAAATGACGACAACTAAATGTTTCAATGAACAATATTATTAACCCAATTGTAGTCATTACCCATCTATCTTACACGTCAAGTGCAATATGTACACAATAATATGTTTAGTATTGTGCCACTTAATTAAACTTATTGATGTGTAATATAAAGGGCCTTTTTTAGAGTATATCAGTATAAAATATAATGCACCATATACAACCATATTTTAACTATTAAATATTTCCGGTATCCATCATCTATTATTTTTAACTCATATCTAACTGTTAAAATATTATTGTGTATGTGCAACCTGCAAATGCTATAAGACCTGAGTTATATAGATGGTGCTCTCTTGAATCTTGGTATTCGGTTAATTTATTTCTCCATAAACTCATCTTGTGCATTAGATGTATTGGAGATGTTAATTAAGTGTATGTTTGATATCATGTTTGCAAAGTTCCAAAAACTTTCATCCAAACCATATTTGGGTTCCCAACTCCAAAATCAAACCCACAGTAAAATGTTACTTTATAAATGAAATTAAGGATTCATACAACCAAATTGCATTGTGTTACTGCTTTAAGCTTTTGTTACTATATATTCTTAATGCATCCCATTCATACTTGAGTAGTCAGTGTCAGACACAATCTACCCTTTTCACGGTTGAGAATTGAGAGCAAACTAATAGGCAAGTTTGTTTAGGCTTTGCAGTGTAAGCGAATCTTGCATTAATAGGTGTAGTGTTATGAGATGTCCATCAATTAGTTTAGCTCTGCGTTGGTCACAAATTCACAATATACTAAGGCATTCTGAGATAAGTTACTGAACAATTGAACCCATTATCAGTACATAATCAAGAAAATAGTATGGGAATCAAAACTTAAGTTTCAATTTGTTACTGCCAGGGTGCCACACTCATCATTCTGCTGCTAGTTACATTCTACGACAATAAACATATAAAGACACAAATAACTGAGCCCCAAATCAGAGATATTTAGTCAATGGTTGTAGATTAGTCTTTCAAGGTCAAGGAACTTCAAATCAAATTAAATCAAACTATCCGCAAAATGAGACTATCTAGCATGCCATTAAGCAAATTTGCATTGAATGGCTAAAAGCTAAGAGTATAGACTTAAGTATCAAGTTAGAGTTTGAATATTTTGTAACAATGGACTGTCTTGTGAATTGTTTGAAAGACTTGGTAGCTACCCTTTGTGTGCAAAACTCACTCGAATGCGTCTGCCATCCAGAATCTGAGAAATAATTAAGAACAAGGTTAGTAATAATGTTGGGTGAAATAAAAGCAATTTTTTTAAGCCAAAATATCCCACACCCACATATTCTTAAGAACAAGTGAATTCATATTAAACAAACCTGGCGGTGCATTTCTTTGCAAGCTGTGGTAGCTGTAGTTTCAGAAGTGAACCGCACGAATCCATAACCTTTTGATTTCCCAGTCACATGATCACATATTACTTTAACTGCACAAAAACATGGATTTGGTTGCAACCTAACCAATTTGGGGATCCAAAAAAAAAAAAAAAAAAGATCGTACTGGATTTTACCTTCAATGATTTCCCCATGTTGCCCAAAGGCGTCTCTTAGTACAGTTTCATTCGTATCGTAGGAAAGCCCTTTTTTTTCCAAAACAAAACCAAAAATTGCAGTGCGGAGGTCAACTTCAGGATTATCATTGAATCGAAACTTGAAAGATTGCAACTACTATAATCATTGTTGAAAAATGAATGAGAAATGAAAAGGGTTGGAGAAGATCTAACCTGTGACGAACAAATTGGTGGATGAATGAGATCGCGCACATAGCAATTGAGGTAAGGGAGAATTATGGAAAAGAGGTTTGTTGCTATTTGCTATCGCACTGGTTATGCGCATAACTGCGAACTCTCAATTCAATTGACATTTGACACCCATATGCATGGTTTGGTTATTTTAGAAAAACCAAATTAAACCACCTTTATAGTTCAGTTTTTTAACCCAAAGCAGTTTTTTTTTGTTAAACCAGTTCAGTTTTTAGTAAACCAGTTTTGAACCGGTTCAAAATTGGTTTCAGCACATAACCAGTTTGAGCACATAACCGGTTTGAGCCCAAAGCAGGTCTTGAAGCGGTTTCAAACTAGTTTTCAGATCCAAACTGGATTTAAAACCTATTTTCTAAACTGGTTTTGACTAGTTTGAAACTGAAAAAAATGATTTTCACTATTAAACAGATTTAGGACTTAAAAAATTGGTTTTGAAGCAGTTTTGAATTGACACATGTTCAATTAGCAGAAATTAAAGGGGCTAAAGCTTGTAAAAGGTGTTGTCTCGGCAATAAAAATGAAATATAATTTAAATGAGTTAAATTTATTTTTAGTCCCTCAAGTATGACCTGAATTTGATTTTGGTCCCTAAAGTTTAAAACTCTTGGTCTAGGTCCCCTATGTTCTGAAATCACGTAAGTTTAGTCCATCCCCTTAACACTATTAACCTTGATACTGACGTGATAAACAAATTTTTGTGTCAGTTTGTCCAGTCACCTTCAATAAAATGATTTGGCAATAAATGATAATTGTAATTTCTTTTTACAATTTCAACAAAATAAATGATAATTGTAATTTTTATTTAGAATTAAAATTTTACTAGATGAGTTGAGATGTTGTTTAATTGTCAAATTATTTTCATTAAAAGTTAATGGACAAGCTAACACATAAATCTGTTTGTCATGTCGGCATAAAAGTTAACGATGTTATGGGGAGAGACCAAACTTACATGATTTCAAAACATAAGGACCTGCACCAATAATTTTAAACTTTAGGAACCAAAACCAAATTCGGGTCATACTTCAAGGACTAAAAACATATTTTACTTAATTGAATTTCACAAGACAAGGGAACTAGGAATGCATAAATTGATCAATAGTTCAACACGAACACGAATAGTCTAGAATAAATATATGCAAAATGCCATTCAACAATTTGTACGTCAAGACAGTGGGAATGGATAAACTTTGTCAATATTTTACTGAAATGCAGACTAAAAGTCCCTATTATGTACTTTGATTAAAAATTGAATTTACGAAGTCATTCTTTAATTTTGATGCTTGATTATGCTTTAGACTTTTGGGACTATACAGTATCATCTTTGATTTTTTTTTTTTAAAATATCACCTTAATCCATACTTTATTAAAAAAACATGCACTTTAGTCCTTATTTTACTAAAATCATGCACTTTAGTCCTTCACTTTATTAAAGAATATGCACTTTGGGGACTAAAGTACATGTTTTAATAAAGTCAGGGACTAATGTGCTATTTTAAAAAATAAAGGACAAAACTGTATGATCCCCCAAGAGTCAAGGACCGATGTGCAGTATGTATGTTACTAAAGGCAACCAAAGTTGGGCTAATTAAAGAACATAGAAATCTCAAACATTTAATCAAATCATCTTTGATAGTTAATAATATTATTTTGGCCTTCACCAACTTAATTAAAAGCATTATCTAATCATAACCCTAAACTGTAGGAGGGAGACAAAAACAATTTAGGGGAAAAAATGAAACCAAAGGGGATTTATTCTCATTATAAAGAGGAATAAGGAATAAAATACCAAACTTTAATATCAAAAGAAGGAAAGTAGGAAACACTCTTTCAAATACTATAACTTTTATTCAATTATCAAATCACCATCATCTAAACAAAACCAAACAGTCTATGTTAGAGGGATAGTTCTTGCTATGCTACCTTGAATTGAATGACTGTGATGTAGTTTGTGACTTGAAAATTGAGTAAACCCTTAAATTTGTCCCCGACCTTATTATCTCTTTACTCATTTGCCTTTAAACTAAATTATTTGCATAAGTAGTCCTCAAACTTTCAAATATCCATCAAATTGGTCCTACAACTTTCACATTATCCCATCACATTAGTCCCAACAGGGACCAATTTGACGGATATTATGAAAGTTAATGGACTACTTATACAATTAATTTAATTTGAGGACTAATGAGGAGAGAGATGACGATAGTAGTAGGGGTACAGATCTAGATTGGAACCAAAACAGAGCAAAGATTAACGCAAATCAAGCATGGGTAGCAACAAAAAATCTGAATTGAAATGAAAGAAAAGAGAAGAATAAAAGTGAAAATGGAGAGGATTGAGGATGGAGAAGATGCCACTGCCTACTGGTGAAGGCAACCTTTTCAGTAGATAAGTATTGAGTGCAGAATTGCCACTAGCTCATGGAGCCAGATAAGATCCACCATGGTTTAAGCAAGAACCACCAAGACTTCTCAACTCACAAGAGGAGGGAATAAGCAAAATGCTTTGATTAATGAAGATTATTAAAAAAAAACGTATACATGGTGACCCATCCTATATATAGCCTAAAGGGAGTGGTCATGAGTGGAAAAAGGCAAAGAAAATTATTTCTATCCTAAGTGGTTGTTGAACCCTCAACCCCTAACTATCCTAAGCCTTAAACTAGGTGCCTCATTAAAGGAAAAGTAAGGAGGAAAATACAACTCAAATAAAATACAAACTATCAAACTAAAGAACTTAGGCCATGACCATGTGGCCTATTAGGAAAATTAAAAATAAACCAAAATAAAAGAAATATTATCAAATAATATATAATTTGGATGTCTTGACCATCAAATTGGAAGGTCAAGATGACCCATGAAGGAAAGTAAACTCCTCTAAAAATTAAGGACATAGTCTTTCTTCATGCCCCAGTTTGCACTCTATGTTCTTGTCCTTTTGGCATTTGCCATCACTCCCTCCCCCTTGAAAAGGATTTGACCTCAAATCTAAACTACAACAAGCCAATATAGAAAGAGGTGAATGGATGAAGAGTAGAAAGATGGGTTGGATGACAATGGGTTAGAGGTTAAGAAGTTATTTCCCTTAGAGTCATTGAACCCAAGTTGTCCTTCCTTAGCAAGCTCCCCACATTCTAAGGCAAAAGTAAGAAACCATAAGTCCCAAGCATAGGAAATCAAAGAATCATAGCAAAAGAATTTGGGAATCATAAAGATTGGTAGTAGAAAAACATAATTTATGAACAAGTGGTGATCAAAGTAGGGGGTAAAAAACTCCTTCTTTGAAGTTAGAACCATCTTGTCCATGTCTTCTGTAGAACTAGATCCGGGATCAAAGATTATTCTTTTGAATCCCTCGCTTGCAAGTAAGAAAAGTGGGTGGTCATAGAGAAGGCTTAGGAAATAAATTCCACACAAGTACCGAGTTTGTTTCAATGCGTTATATTCATCAAAATATTCTACATTGTGTTCCTAAATAAACTCACATTTAAAACTATGTGGCATAAATGTCTTAATCTTTTACATTAACATCCCAACATGCCCATTGAATATACCACATGCGTCTTGTTTATAGTTGTTATAATCATATTGCATATGTTCATGACATGAAGTATTTTTGCAAGTTATTTCAAAAGACATTTATACACTAATGCACTTACTCAAGTGTGTAGTTGGTGATACCTTACCCATAAAATTATCACAGTGTTGCATGCAGAGTGAAGCAGTTAAGGAATCATATTGAGTAAGCATATGAGGCATATCATCAAGTGATTCAAATGACATACAAGTACTTTTTACATGTGATAGTTGTACCTCAATTTTTATCTCTTTCCAAAACTAGTTCAAGAGCATAATACACATCATCATGAAATAAAGAGACAAGTATAGAATGTGTATGCAAGTCATATATACAAACCAATTGATTTTGCATATTCAATCCAACATGCATTTCAATATTTCTAAAGGGATTGATTAAACATGCATCTTCAATAGGTTTCAAGGTACTCTTAAACTGAATTGATTTTCCTAAACATGCAATAAGTTTCAAAGCACTATCAAAATTGTTTAGTTCTCTCAAACTTGCAATGCTTTGTGGCATATATGTTCATAGAAAAAGGCATTGCATGCATAAAGAAAGTTAATTTAGAAAACTCTCTTTTAGTAGCTTGATTTGACCTTCTTGCACTATTAAGCTTAGTCGCCATCAACCTATTCAAGTTTTCACTAAAAGGGTTCGCATCCAGATATTTACAAAATAAGGTAGATTGCCTTCCCAACTTTTCTTGCTTTTTATTGTTTTCTTTTCTTCATACTCTCTCTCTCTCTCTTTGATCTTTTTCTTTATCTATGTTATTTTCTTTCAAAATTTTCTTAGTTTCTTCAACTTATTCTTTTTCCCTCACTTCCCTTAGAACTTCCTTTTCCCTTTTTTATTTGTTTTTCATTTTCTGACTTGGTTTTCTCTTCCCTCTCTTGTAGAATGAATTTTCTAAGGGTTTCTTGGTCTTCTTTCACTTCCCTAGGGGCATAGGAATAATAATTATTTTCTCACCATTGTAGGGAAACTTGATTATGTTGTGCACCCATCATGTTTTACCCTCTTATCATACTACCAAGGTCTTCCTAAAAATATGTGGGTATTTTCTAAGGGTTTTACATCAAAGGTCATTTCATCCTCATATTTCTCAATAGTAAATTTAATGCTCACTTGCCTATCCACCACTATTTCTTCCTCTTCACTCATCCATTGAAGTGTGTATGGTTATGGGTGTTTGGTAGTAGGTAGGTTGAGTTTGTCAACTAGCGTTTGGCTTCCTAGATTAGAACTACTTCTTCCATATACATTTATTAAACAAAGCTTACCCTCAACCAGACATCTTGTATACAAGAGGTTCTCTCTTTGGGTATCTTCCTCACCCATGAAATTCTTTAAGTCCTTCCTCACCATCATTAATTCCCTTGCTTCTTTCCTCCACCTTTCCATGACTCCTATTGATTTTTAAGTTATTTTTTTTTCCAAAATTTTAGGACCTTTCCACTCAGCTAAGTGTTTACACTCAAAGAATGTATTCACTCATGTATGTCTCTTTTTTAAGGCTTTTTCTATAATGTTCACTCTTGCCTTTTCTACTCGGTTAAGGTTTGGTTAGGCTTATAAAAACAAGGTTTTGACCCTACCCAAGCACGAATGAGATAGAACAAATGATACTAAGATTATCTAGGATTGCCAAAGAAAGAAAATGACAAAGGCAAAACTAAGAATGGAAATCAACAAATAAACAAGCAAAAATTTGTAGAGGTATCTTAACCCCTTCTTTCTGAATAGGAGTCTGAACCTTAAACTTCTAATGTAGCTGAACCCTCTTGTATCATTGGAGGTTGGGGTGCACAATATGTAGAGGTATTTGAAAAGATTGAGTTCGCAGGAAGAACTTATGATCCTGCAGTTACTCCTACTACTAATATGGGTTTGTAACTTTCTTAAGAGGTTCCACATAAAATTTATCCCATTCCACTAGAGGATATGCCTCGAGTTCCCAAGTTCAAATGCTTGAGGGATGAGTTAGCCTACTTCAGGAATGAGCCCACTCTCATTGATGTCAAAAATAGGTTGAAACTTGAGCCTGCTGATGAGACCATTGCTTGTTGGTTTACTGGGTGGTTTGAAAGTGAGCTGAACAACTCCTATGAACTTCAAAAGATAAGGCATAGAATCCCAGCACCAAAGCATAAGCTAAAGAAGTTAGACCCCTTTCAGCCTGTTGGTACCTTGGTAGATGAGGAGGATTGGTTTTTGTTGAAGAAACTTGAAGCTGAAGCAGATGTTGTAACACAACATAGGAACAAGACTTTTGGGAGCAGATTTTATAGGCCTCCCTTATCCTTCAATGTTCTTGATAGAACAGAGTTCAAAGCGGTTCCTGATAAACTTATTTCAAGGATTCCACGAAGAAAAAGGTTCACTCAGAAGCTGAAGAAAATCACGACTGGCTCCACAAGACTTGGGCCTCTAAAGCATCTCACTCCTGCCCAAATGAAGCTTATCATGAAGAAGGAGGGTTTAGACCACACCGAGATTAAATGGGTCTAGAACTCTTACTGGAACATCAGATAACAAGGTGGGCAATGTTCTTACCTAGATCCTGAAGGTGATCTACCTGATGCTGACCATGTGAAGCTCCAAGACTATTTTGTTGTTGTCAGCAAAGGTCCCTTCTCTTAGCAATGGGTGCGCACTGGCAGATTCCCTATGGGAGATCCTTTACATGAAGGAGAATGGGAGCTTCTAAAGAAGTCCCATAACTGGAACTTTTATGTAATCAAGTGGCCTGGTTATTTTGGACTTCCCAAGAATGCAACCTTCTTCAGACTGTCCACTCCCTTCATCCACATAATGTTCCATGAGCCTAAGGGAGATCTGGTGGAGGAGAATGTTGTATTAAGGAGAAGACTGGAGGAGATGGAAAGAGCTCAAGCTGAAATAGAAGCAGCACATGCCAATCTAATACAAAGGCAAGATTAGCTCCTGGCACATACTGAGAGGATACGTGCTGATAATGAAGATTTCAAGAGGGATGTGCTTTCAAAGATCACTAAGACCAAGGACTCCTTTCTTGAACCTATTAGAGAAGCTCTTCTGAAAAAGTGAATGGTTTCAGTCTATGATGTTTTGACACTTTAAAAACATTCAATAAAATGAGTATTTTAGGACATCTGTTTAATATGTTCTTTGTTATGTTATTTATTATTATTTTGCTCTGATGCCTATCTTAAATTTGCTCTGATATTTACTCTACAATGCATATGATTTATTTGATTTACTTGCTCTGATACCCTTTTGGTGGATGACAAAAGGGGGAGCCATGTTTACTAATCAAAATCTGAAGTTATGCAGTTCAGGGGGATCAATTTTTTAGTACAAGAAGAACAAGTTACCCTTATATAACTTAGGGGGAGCACATAATTTATTTGAAATTTACCCTCTATTTTAACTTAGTCAGATTTTAGTTTTATTAAGTTTGTCATCATAAAAAAGGGGGAGAATGTTGAGTCTCAAGACTTTTAAAAGTCTAAGACACCCCACACTTAAGATTTTGATGATAATAAACGTAAGAAAACACTTCATACGTCTTCACGTAAGTTCTAATGAGGTTCTGATGTTTCAGATAAGGTCAACCATCTTAAGTACAAAGGCTATCTGAAGCAAGTCATGTGACACCCTTCTACCCCAATCTCTAACACAATCAATAAATCGAAATAAAAGGAAAAGTTGTAACCCACATCGGGTAAAAAGGTTCACATTTCTCTCTTTTAAAACGCCATTTAACTCAAAGTCAACTTCAAATAATAAAAGATAAGGTCAATGGTTTAGAAAAAAATTACTAAATATCAAATATTAAATGTCAACTTCAAAATATTCATCATGGCTATGCAAGACACTTAAAATAGTTTTCATCTATCTCTATTCAATAATATAATAAAGTAAACTCTATTACTAATGCCCTGATGTAACACGTATCAGAGCGGAACCCCTTCAATTCAATACTCGGCACCTTGAGTGCCATCTTCGTCACCTTTAAAATAACCACAGAGAGTACAGTGAAGAAAAGAACACATACTCATACATGCACGCAGCAGGCTACCCTATCCTCACCCAACACATAGCACAACATCATTATTTCACCACATAATCATCATCATTCACCTCATCACATAATAATCATCAATAATCTCATCACAAATATATAATTCACACTTCTCAATCATCAAGAACACACTCGTTACACTTTACACATAATTCTCATAAATATAAATTCTCACTCTACACAATCATATATGCCATGTATGCTCACTCTATGATCATGCACACAGAAACACCTCCTAAGGATTATGATTCGGTACTCCGCACAATGGGCGTACCTCATCAATCCTCTTAGTTGTTACCAATGATGGTCCTACCGTTAACGCCCACTCTGGCCGATAGGTTGCACAGTTTTACGCCCCTCTCTAGGCCCGTGCAAAGACATTCGCCCCCATCATCATCACCCCCACTCTAGGGCTAGATGACTCGCATTGTAAACACTCCCTCTCTAGAGTAAATGCATCGAATGTCCCCCATCATGGTCATCACCCCCACTCTAGGGCATATGCTAGCCACGTCTGGCTTATGCATCAAACACATCTCATAACTCCATGTTATGCTCAATGCAATCATTATCATACATCATATCTCTCACACAATCTCTATACACAATGCATATTCATCAATTCACATTTATCTCATACAATCTCTATTATTCTCATCACACCACATCATATAACAATTAGTCGAACATAGGATATCACATAAGACATTCACCTCGCAATACTCATGCCCCAATTAATACACTCTAAACATTCAATTTAATCTCTCAATTCCACAAACAACTTATATATTTATCAACAACAGATTAAAGGATCACAATCATCACATAGACAACACTCTCATGCACATTTTTGACCTGGTAATCGATTACCAGCAACTCTGGGACACAAAATACACTCTGGTAATCGATTACAAGCCTCCTGTAATCGATTACCAGCCAATCATGTGACACCCTTCTACCTTAATCTCTTATACATTCATCAAATAGAAAGATTTAGGAAAAGTTACAAACCACATCGGGTAAAAAGGTTCACATTCTCTCATTAAAACATCATTTGTTTCAAAGTCAACTCAATTTAGATAAAAATTAAAGTCAATGGTTTTCAAAGTAATTAAAACATCAAAATCTCAAATGTCAACATTAAAATATCCATCTTGGCCATGTAAGGCACTTAAAACAATTTTCATAATCTCCTCTTAAAATCATAAAATAAAACCCTTATTACTAAGCCCTGATGTCACAAGTATCAGAGCGACACCCCTTCATTTCAATACTCGGCACCTGACGTGCCATCTTCATCACCTGTAAATTAACCACAGAAAGCACGGTGAGGAAAAGAACACAACTCATACATGCACGCAGGAGGCTACCCTATCCTCACCCACACATAGTCATAATCATCATCAATCATATCATCTCACACTCTTATTATCAACATATATTATCTCATCACAAGTTTATAAGACACACTTTGCAAATCATCAAGAAAAAACATTCTCTACACTCAACAAATAATACTCATATCATCATTTCACATTTCAATTCCATCATAAATTACAATGTAGGCTCACTCTATGATCATGCACACCAAAACTCATCCCAAGAATCATGATTCGGAACTCCGGACAATGGGCGCACCTCATCAATCCTCTTAGTTGTTATCAATGATGGCCCTACCGTTAACGCCCTCTCTTGGCCGATAGGTTGCACAACACCCCTCTCTTGGGCTCGTGTAGAGACATCCGCCCCGTAATGATGGCCCTACCGTTAAATGCCCTCTCTTGGCCGATAGGTTGCACAACACCCCTCTCTTGGGCTCGTGCATAAAATGTCCCCCATCATGGTCTCTGCACCCCCTCCATGGGCCCGTGCAGTTCACTTCCTGAGTTTCACCCCCTCTATGGGCCCGTGCATCTCAGTTACCACACCTCATATGCTCAATGCATCATCATCGTACATATCACACCTCATATGCTCAATGCATCATCATTATACATATCACACCTCATATGCTCAATGCATCATCATCATACATATCACACCTCATATGCTCAATGCATCATCATCATATATCTCATGCCTCATATGCTCATTACATCATCATCATATATCACAATATTATAAACATCTAACATCACGTGGGATATTCATATCATCATACTCATATAACAATCAATACACTCTAAACATCTAATTAAATCTCTCAATTCCACAAACAATTTGTATAAACAACATCAACAGATAAAAAAGTCACAATCATCACATAAACAACACTCTCATACACAATTTGACCGGGTAATTGATTACCACACATCTGTAATCGATTACCAGCAACTCTGGGACACAAAATACACTCTGGTAATCGATTACAAGCCTCCTGTAATCGATTACCAGCCAATCACCTCTCTGGTAATCGATTACCACACAGTTGTAATCGATTACCAGCATGTCAACTCTCTGGTAATCGATTACAAGCCCCCTGTAATCGATTACCAGCAAGCCAAACTCACTCAACGCTGCCCAGAAAACCCTGTAATCGATTATAGACTTCTGTAATCGATTACCCGCGACACGAGACGACAATTCTTGCGATTTTTACCCCTTTTAAACCCTTTTCTTCAACCTCTAATCAATTCTCATTGTTAATACTTCAATTATACACGTTTATACCGAACAAAATCAACAAAAACACTAATCTTTACAACAAATTTTCACAGTTATTCCATTATAATCCCCAATCGCTAAACCCTCATTTACCCCTTTTCGCTCTTCTCGCTACCCTCATTCAATTCACCAATATTTATCAAGATTAACACATTCAATCACCAAAACAACAGATTTTCATCATACAACACGTAATGCACATATCAAATTCGAATTTAAAGCCTTAGAGGGTCTTATGGTTGCCCTCACTACCCAAGCACCCCCACATAGACATACAAGGAGCACCCTTCCCCCCCGTACCTTAGAGATGACAATCCCAAAAGCGAATGGTGGCTCCCTCTTACTGATCTACTCTACAGCACCTTCTCCTTGTGGAGTCGTTTCTCTCCTCCTCTAGGGTTTGGTTATCTGATGTTTTAAAACTAATGGGGTGAAATATGTAACACTTCCCTTATATAAACATCTAATTGGGCTGGGCCTACCCTCAACCAACTCATTCTTATTTTATTAAATAACATTATTCCTATTAAAATATTAATAATACTATTATTTATTCCTCTTATTTAATTAATTAATATTATTAAAAATAATAATACTATTATTTTTTCCTTTTCTTTTCTTTTATCTGTTCTAGAAATTTTAGGATGTTACAATTCACCTCTCTGGTAATCGATTACCACATAGTTGTAATCGATTACCAGCATGTCAACTCTCTGGCAATCGATTATAAGCCCCCTGTAATCGATTACCAGCAAGGCAAACTCACTCAACGCTGCCCAGAAAACCCTATAATCGATTATAGTTTGTTGTAATCGATTACCAGCGACGCGAGATGACAGTTCTTGCGATTTTTACCCCTTTTAAACCCTTTTCTCCAACCCCTAATCAATCCTCATTGTTAATACTTCAATCCTACACATTTTTTACCGAACAAATTCAATGAAAACATCAATCTTTACTACAAATGACCACATCTAATCCATTATTAATCCTCATCGCTAAACCCTTATTTATCCCTTTTTGCTATTCTCGCTACCATCATTCAATTCATCAAGATTAACACGTTTAAAGATTAAAGCAAACAGATTTTCGTCATACAACACATAATGCACATAACAAATTCAAATTAAAAGTCTTAGAGGGTCTTATGGTTGCCCTCACTACCCAAGCACTCCCACATACACATACAAGTAACACTCTTCCCCCCCGTACCTTAAAGTTGATGATCAAGAAACGAATGACATCACTCCCTTGATGATCTACTCTGCTACACCTTCCCCTTGTGAAGTTGCTTCTCTCCTCCCTAGGGTTTGGTTATTTGACATTTTAAAACTAATAGGGTGAAATAGATAACCCTCCCCCTATTTAAATATCTAACTGAGTTGGGCCTACTCCAACCCACCCGTTACCCTTTTTAATTAAATAATACCTTTTTTCTGAAACATAATATTATTATTATTATTTCTACATAAATCTTATTTTATTTTATTTATCCATTTATTTTAGAAATTATTAGGATATTACAGAATCCTTATCCATCTATACTCAACTTCAAATCTTATAACTAAACCTTATCCTAAATTTGTATTGATTCTTATCTTTAATCCTTGTGATCTCATTATTCCTATTTTAAAATCTGATCCTAATTTAAAATACTAAAACATATCTCTCTCATCAGATTATCATTATTAATCTTGATATTATTATATTCAATATAATCAAATTTGATTGAGATCTTAATAATCTGACGTATCTCCTAATATTTATAATATTATATTATTATTATATCATAAATGTTGAGTCTCAGAATTAATTTAAGTATTTAAATTAGATTTAAGACTCATTAGCCTCAGGTTTTAATGATTAACAAATTAGATCATATAAGAACAGGTTCTACTGAGAAAGGTAGTGTTTTGTGCATTGTGTTTCAGGTTACAGGATGGAGTATCCATATGAAGACAAGCAAAAGACAGGAAGAAGAAATCCGAAGAAAGACAAAGCAAATCTGAACAAGAAGAAACGCAGAAAGAAGAAATCTACTAAAGAAGAACAAAGCAACAAGAGCATTGAAGCAACGATCTGAACGCGACCAATCATCTGAAGAAAATGTGGAAAGAAGAAGTATATATGTGGAATAAAAAATAAAGACAAGCTTAAAATCCATGAAAGACTGACAATCAGAAGAACATCACTTTGTCTTAGGCAAGCATACTTTAAAACATTCATTCAGAAGATGCAAGCATACTTCAGATGATCCAATTCAGTCAAATAGACAATAAACCATGCAGAAGAAGCTCAATCTTCTGAACTAAAGAAAGAATCTAGAAGAAAAGAAAGAGTACATTTGGAGAAAGCTGAAATGAAGATAAACTACATGTTCCTGAAGAATGAAGAAGAAAGAAACAAACATCCAAAGAAGAAACTCGCTAAAGAAAGGAACTCGCTAAAAGCATCCCTAAGATGAAACGCTAAATCAAGCCGAAGCAATGCAACCTGCTGAAAGTGTGTATATACTAAAGTTGAACCTGCTAAACACATATTTTTTGAATGTGATGACGTGGCACTTCAGACTCTCTGAAGAAGAAGAAGCCAGGCACGTTATACAACTCTCTGAAGATTTATGAGTCAATCAGAACAAATTATTAAGAGACTCGAATCTTAGCAAACATAAGTGGTGAAGCTAAATTGATGCAAAGAAAAACAAAGGCCTTCGAGCTTAGCTTCAGAACCTAACATGAAAAAGGAAGCCTACTATAGAAAAGCAAATAGATGTCAGAGATAAGTCAGCGCTGCTGTACACCTACTTCTGTATCTTCTCTGCAACACGCTATCAGAAGCATGTACCTCGAGTGGAAAGAAAAGCAGAAAGCACAACAGGACAAAAGTGAAGTCTAACGTTGTCATTTCTAAAGACTTCCTTTATAAAGAAATGTGAAGAAAGAAAGAAAGAAGCAAGCCAAGCAAAGAGAAGCAGAACTCACAACGGTCAAAAGGAGTAGACTAACGGATCTTTATATCCTATCTCCTTACACTCTGAAGAAGAAAAATGAACAAAGAAGTAAGAAAGAAGAAATATAAACCTGCTGAAGACGAAGGAAATCTCTCATGATTAAGAGCTTATTTACAGAGTGTCAGAACCAAGTCATCTGCACACCTAATTTGCTTAAGAAGAAGCAACCGAATGAGAAGCTATTTCACAACGGCTATATGAGCCAAATCATTTCTTCTCAACGGTAAAATCAACAATGTTCAAACAACTATATTTCTAGAACATATAAATAGCCTCAAAAAAATCTATAAACATACAGAGGTAGAGAAGATGAGAGAATAGATGTTGGCCAAGCTTGCATGATGAATCTCTAAAACGTGTCAACTAAAAGCAGAAGAAGACAGCCATGCATTCTTGAATTCTATTCCTAGTCATGGATTGTCATCAACCTTCACAGAAGAAATTGGCCAAGCTCAATACATATTTTAAAGCCAACCTTATGATCCTACAGAGATGTATTAGAGCTTAGAATTAAACACTTGTTTCTCTGTTACACCTTGTACTTAGATTTACTCCATGTATCCTGAGTAGTACTCAGTTAACCTACAGTACAAGATGAACCTCAGTTTAAGTTTCTAGGAAACTTAAACTTTTCATTGTAAACACTATGAAGTGTCTGAGAGCCTGGAGAGGCTTGGAGGAAGAAAGAATATTCTTGAGAGCCTAGAGAGGCTTGGAGGAAGAAAGAATACTCTTGAGAGCCTGAAGAGGCTTGGAGGAAGAAAGAATACTCTTGAGAGCCTGGAGAGGCTTGGAGGAAGAAAGAATACTCGGTTAAAGCCTGGCGAGGCTTGGTTAAGAAAGAATACTCGGTTAAAGCCTGGAGAGGCTTGTTTAAGAAATAATACTCGGTTGAGAGCCTGAAGAGGCTTGATGATAAAAGAATACTTGTATCTGTGTTCAGATAGTGGATAATCCAGTGGTGGTTTGTCGTGGGACTGGATGTAGCTCACTGGATTAGTGGGTGAACCAGGATAAATTCTTGTCTGAATCTTCTCTATCCCTTAAGCTATTTTAATTCAGTTTTCATCTAATAAAGGGAATCTAAAAGTATTTAAGTAAGAATTTTTCCTCTGAATTAAACCTGTTTTCAATCTACCTTGAGTCTTAACCCAGTTCAGAAAGTAATTAAAACTTTAGACTGAAACTCATCGTCTGAATCTTTTCAGAAGCTTAACTCTTCACTCTCCGCTATTATCTGATTATTTCTAACTAAGAAAGAATCTGAAAAGTAAAATCATTTTATACAAGAGTACTTACTGAACCTTCTGAAGTAGGTTCAACAAGTTATTTAACATAACAGTTTTCAGCAAGTTTTTGAAACGTTTTAAAACATTAGTGAAAATCATTTTTGAAACAACATGTTTTCTATTTTGAAGTCTTTACCTATCAAAATGAGTTTAAACAAGTTTCTAAAATGTTTTCATTAAATCATCTGAAGTGATCTCAGAAAGTACATTTGTATTTATCTAAGTTCAGCAAGTCTCTGAAAAACTCTCTTTCAATAGCCCTCGCGTAACTCTGATATTATTTACTATTTGGCAGGAAGAGTTTTTCATAATAACCTGCATAGGTTATTTTATTAATAAGATTGTTTTAAAAAGGGGGTTTCCAAAATTAGCGTAAAGTTTTAAAACACTATTTAACCCCCCTATTAGTGTTTTCTGTGGTTCCAACAATTGGTATTAGAGCTCACCTTCGGGTTGAGCATCTAACAAATACTGAAGGAGTAGATCCTCAGAAGATGGAAACCTCAAGCTGAAGCAACTTTGAGATAAAGTGGAAAAACGAATGAGTAAGGAGTATATTCTCTTAAGCTCATTATTCAAGCTGTTGAAGCATCTTTCAGAAGGGCATGGTGAGAAAAGGAAAGCACGTTCAATTCAAATTCCCTCATTGGTAACATCTTTCCTATCTCAACCTATATGCAATTATGTGATATATATTTGTAAGAATCATCTGAAGATTGCATATAGTCTCTGTTGTATGAGAAATGGACTTGCTGATATATGTTTGTCTGAAATATGCTTACTTGCTGAAAATCATTTATCAGATTATCTTTTTGATTTAAGTAATTATGTTGAGTAACTTTTTAAATTGGAAGTTGAAATGTCTTTAAAATTTAAACATTTTGTCAAAACTATGATCTGGCTTTAAGTGAATTAATGGATTATCAACCGTCTCCTCATAGTGGCATGATGCACGTCTCTCCATAACTGTTCAGTTCATGTAACCACCGTCATCAATGTCTCAAGCATGCCTATTTATAAGGATTGAAGGAGTATCATGAGAACTACACTCTAATCAGCAAATCCTCAGAGCAGAACTTTATCTTCTTCTAGAACCTTAACTTTCGTAGTTCAAAAACCTTGCTCAAATGGCTGCTGAGTCCGCTACTTCATGTGATTCAAATCAATCAAAGATTAATGAGAAAATCATTCCTTCAAGGATGGTTCGTCTCTCTGAATTTGAAGAAGCATGATTCAATATCTCTGAGTACTTTGATGCTGTTGGATGGACCCCATTCTTTAACAACATTTCTTCCGCGTGGCATGAGGAAAGTGTTATGGAATTTTGGAATAACTCTGAAGTTGTTTCTAATCCAGAACACACTGGGATAAACACCACTATGATGGGGAGATCTCTATTTGTGGACAGTAAACTGCTTGCTGAAGTAATTAGTGTTCCTTCAAGGGGAGAAAACTTCTGTCAGAATTGGGAAGTACACCATGGAGGCTTCCTGATATTTGATCAGTTTCTATTTGGTAGAAGATGCTCTGGTCCCACTAAGCACTCCCAATTTATGGATATTCCCAGAGTTCTCCTTTCCGTTCTTAATTGCTGCATCCTTCCTAAAGAAAGTAATAACTTTTTCATCAAGGAAATTGAAAGGTTTGTGGTGGCAAACTTACTGTTGAAGAAGAAGATCAATCTTTCATGGATTCTTCTATGTCAGATGATATTCAGAGAAGAGTTGGATGTTAAGGATCTCTTCCCCCACAACACCTTAATCATGAAAATCTTGATTCACAAGGGCTTTCCGATGGACAATCATTTTTAGCACCTCCTTCCTTCTTCACTCCGGTTATGTTTGCTCAGTCAGACAGGACTCTATCTGAAAGAGAAGAAGCCCTAGGGAACATAGTGGCTGAAGTTCCTCTTGTGACATCCCATGTCAAAAAGAGAAGGACAAGAGCTTCTGATCATCTAGGTGCTCACGGAAGAATTAGAAAGGTGCCTGCTGCATACAATGTGAAACGTCTGCACTCTCATGTGAATCGGTTAACAAGGAGGTTGAAGAAAACTCAGAAGGAGCTACTGAAGCTTAAAGCAGAAAAGGAGAGTGCCAATGCTAATGAGGAACTACCTACTAATAGTCCTTAATTCATTCAAAGAGCCTTATCATTTTCTTTTAATACTTTTAAAGGATCTATTTTAATAAAACTTTTTTTATTATTCTATATTGTAGTGTTCCCATAACTGTCTATATTTTCTGCTCATGTTGCCTATAAGTAAGTATGCGTTTTTCTGACTCTGCAGTTTATATTATATTTTCTTCAGATTAATAAAACTAAAAATTACTAACCTGATGAAACACTTTGAACCCTCTAACAACAAAAGAAGGAAAAGATTTTCGTTAATAATAAAACCCTTAAATCAAGCAGTCTTCAGAAAGTAATAACAAACTCAGGGAAAGTATCTTTCAATAAAAATCCTTAAAGAAAGATAAATTCCCACAAGTATATGATTTAAGGAGAGAATGTTGTGTAAAGCTAAATTCTTAAGATATTCTCGTAATAATTAATTTTTTTTTTTTGCAAATTCAGATGCTGCTGAAAGGTATTTTGGTTTGTGAATGTTTCAGCAAACAGGTCTTTAAAAAGGAACTTATAAAGCTGATCATCAGAATGCAACATCACCTGAAGGAATGACTGATGTGGCATCACTCTTAGCATCTGAACCTGTTCAGAAAGTTCACAACGAACTTACTGAGATTGTGGGTCAGGAATACTGATGAGATTGCTACTTAAGTCTTTGAGCCTACCTCAATTCTTGAGAAATAGGGCATGATGATTGTTTCTGAAAAAAAGAAGTCAGAAAGGTTATAAAGCATGAAGATCAAGATTATGCTGCTGATGCGATACAAACAATTTCAGAAAATGAAAGCAACAAGACTGTCCTTGAAGACAAGTTGAGACTCAGCAGATAAGTTCTCCAACTAAATTTTGTTTTTTGGATAGTCTCATGATTTCGTAAAAATAAATGCCTCGGTTTGATATTTTGTATGCATGAATTTCTTAGCATTTATTTTGTATTTATGACCTCATGTTTGCAAATAATTCATCTTTAAAATAGACAATTATTATAATAACCGGTGCTTTGAAAAGACACAATTGCAAAAAGTTTTTGAAAACCGTAAACATTGATGACATGGATATTTAAAGAAGATGGCTTTTCACCTGTCTGCTACATGACGCACGTTTTCCCAAGTCGGCGCTACAACTGCTATCTTTAAGGGCTATCTGAGCCTATTTATACATGACAAGAGAAGCAGTTCAAACCTCATCACTCATCTCATTTCCTCTGCAACTTCTCATCTGCCTCTTTCAAGCTCTTGACTCCTCTCAAACTCTTCAAAAATGATTTATCTCTTTTACCTCCTTTATGGCGTCCTCAGTCACCATCTTCCAAACTCAAACTGTGAACTTTAAAAACTTGGCTGATGAAGGCTATAATATTGCTGAGCTATTTGAAGGGGCTGGATGGCTACCATTCTTTGAAGCCATTAACTGCAAATGGCATGAAGATAGTGTTCGGGAGTTTTGGAACACTGTGAGGAAAGTAGAGGAAAACAATAGAATTTTTATGAAAGCCCAGGTGCAGGGTCAGGAGATCATTGTTAACACTGCTATTCTGGAGGAAGAGCTGGGAGTTAAAGATCAAGGCGCCAAGTTCTCTGATACTGGGAAGATCATCATGGTGGTGCGGGAAGATTCAACAAGCTAATCTATTGTGAAACTGGGATGAAAGAAATTCCCAAAATTATCTTCAAAATCCTGCAGTGCTGCGTGATCCCAAGTATGGGAGATAACCACATCTCCAAAATGGAGAGGTTCTGTGTTATCAATCTTCTGATGAAGAAGCAAATAAACCTTCCTTGGATCATTCTGTTATGCATGATAAGAAGAGAAAATGATCTTTCTGAAATCTTTCCCCACAATACCATTATCATGAAGCTTCTCCAGTATCACAGGGTTCACATCGAACACTTCTACGACCACAGACATCCTAGCATCTTCAGGGTAAATAGTCAAACTACAGTTGCACATGATGCACTGGAAAGAAGACCAGCTGTGGAAGATCCTAAAGTCAAGAGGCTAACGATGGAGAACACCTTGCTACGCCAGAAGCTAGAGAAGACTCAGAGGCGTCTACTGAAGTTGAGGGAAGAAGTAGGGATTGAAGCCAGTGGAAGCCAGTTTTCCAATTAATCCTTGTTAAAACTGTTTCTCTCATAATGTTCTTAAAGATTTTTTTTAGTAATATAAAAATCTTTCTTTTTAGTAATCTCTATTCTGTGCATCTTAAAATCAGCTGGTTTGGTCTGAAGTGATATTCTTCCTAAAATCCGATCATATTGACAATGCATTACCCAATCAAACCTTTTTAAATAATGACAAAAGGGGGAGAAGAAATATAACTAAACAAATCACAAATCTCCTGAAGAGTTAAAACATAAGCATAACTAAACAAATTGCTGAGAAGGAAAATATTTTCAGATATATATTCAAGCGTCCTTGTAAAAATTAAATAAGGGGAGAAATATAATATTGTCCAGCTTAGGGGGAGTTTTCCAACCCAAATCATCATTCTGAAAACATAATCAATTTGGATTTATCTGATATTTGTTAAGTTATATCTAATTTGTTATCATTAAAAAGGGGGAGAATGTTGAGTCTCAGAATTAATTTAAGTATTTAAATTAGATTTAAGACTCATTAGCCTCATGTTTTAATGATTAACAAATTAGATCATATAAGAACAGGTTCTACTGAGAAAGGTAGTGTTTTGTGCATTGTGTTTCAGGTTACATGATGGAGTATCCATATGAAGACAAGCAAAAGACAGGAAGAAGAAATCCGAAGAAAGACAAAGCAAATCTGAACAAGAAGAAACGCAGAAAGAAGAAATCTACTAAAGAAGAACAAAGCAACAAGAGCATTGAAGCAACTATCTGAACGCGACCAATCAACTGAAGAAAATGTGGAAAGAAGAAGTATATCTGTGGAATCAAAAATAAAGACAAGTTTAAAATCCATGAAAGTCTGTCAATTAGAAGAACATCACTTTGTCTTAGGCAAGCATACTTCAGAACATTCATTAAGAAGATGCAAGCATACTTCAGATGATCCAATTCAGTCAAATAGACAATAAACCATGCAGAAGAAGCTCAATCTTCTGAACTAAAGAAAGAGTACATTTGGAGAAAGCTGAAATGAAGATAAACTACATGTTCCTGAAGAATGAAGAAGAAAGAAGCAAACATCCAAAGAATAAACTCGCTGAAGGAAGGAAGTCGCTGAAAGCATCCCTAAGATGAAACGCTAAATCAAGCTGAAGTAATGCAACATGCTGAAAGTGTGTATATACTAAAGTTGAACCTGCTAAACACATATTTTCTGAATGTGATGACGTGGCACTTCAGACTCTCTGAAGAAGAAGAAGCCAGGCACGTTATACAACTCTCTGAAGATTTATGAGTCAATCAGAACAACTTATTAAGAGACTCGAATCTTAGCAAACATAAGTGGTGAAGCTAAATTGATGCAAAGAAAAACAAAGGCCTTCGGGCTCAGCTTCAGAACCTAACATGAAAAAGGAAGCCTACTATAGAAAAGCAAATAGATGTCAGAGATAAGTCAGCGCTGCTGTACACCTACTTCTGTATCTTCTCTGCAACACGCTATCAGAGGCATGTACCTCGAGTGAAAAGAAAAGCAGAAAGCACAACAGGACAAAAGTGAAGTCTAACGTTGTCATTTCTAAAGACTTCCTTTATAAAGAAATGTGAAGAAAGAAAGAAAGAAGCAAGCCAAGCAAAGAGAAGCAAAACTCACAACGGTCAAAAGGAGTAGACTAACGGATCTTTATATCCTATCTCCTTACACTCTGAAGAAGAAAAATGAAGAAAGAAGTAAGGAAGAAGAAATATAAACCTGCTGAAGACGAAGAAAATCTCTCATAATTAAGAGCTTATTTACAGAGTGTCAGAACCAAGTCATCTGCACACCTAATTTGCTTAAGAAGAAGCAACCGAATGAGAAGCTATTTCACAACGGCTATATGAGCCAAATCATTTCTTCTCAACGGTAAAATCAACAATGTTCAAATAGCTATATTTCCAGAACATATAAATAGCCTAAAAAAATTCTATAAACATACAGAGGTAGAGAAGATGAGAGAATAGATGTTGGCCAAGCTTGCACGATGAATCTCTAAAATGTGTCAACTAAAAACAGAAGAAGACAGCCGTTCATTCCTGAATTCTATTCCTAGTCATGGGTTGTCATCAACCTTCACAGAAGAAATTGGCCAAGCTCAATACAGATTTTAAATCCAACCTTCTGATCCTACAGAGATGTATTAGAGCTTAGAATTAAACACTTGTTTCTCTGTTACACCTTGTACTTAGATTTACTCCATGTATCCTGAGTAGTACTCAGTTAACCTACAGTACAAGATGAACCTCAATTTAAGTTTCTAGGAAACTTAAACTTTTCATTGTAAACACTATGAAGTGTCTGAGAGCCTGGAGAGGCTTGGAGGAAGAAAGAATATTCTTGAGAGCCTGGAGAGGCTTGGAGGAAGAAAGAATACTCTTGAGATCCTGGAGAGGCTTGGAGGAAGAAAGAATACTCGGTTAAAGCCTGGCGAGGCTTGGTTAAGAAAGAATACTCGGTTAAAGCCTGGAGAGGCTTGTTTAAGAAAGAATACTCGGTTGAGAGCCTGAAGAGGCTTGATGATAAAAGAATACTTGTATCTGTGTTCAGATAGCGGAAATCTAGTGGTGGTTTGCCCTGGGACTGGATGTAGCTCACTGGATTAGTGGGTGAACCAGGATAAATTCTTGTCTGAATCTTCTCTATCCCTTAAGCTATTTTAATTCAGTTTTCATCTAACAAAGGGAATCTAAAAGTATTTAAGTAAGAATTTTTCCTCTAAATTAAACTTGTTGTCAAACTACCTTGAGTCTGAACCCAGTTCAGAAAGTAATTAAAACTTTAGACTGAAACTCATCGTCTGAATCTTTTCATAAGCTTAACTCTTCACTCTCCGCTATTATTTGATTATTTCTAACTAAGAAAGAATCTGAAAAGTAAAATCATTTATACAAGAGTACTTACTGAACCTTCTGAAGTAGGTTCAAAAAGTTATTTAACAAAACAGTTTTCAGCAAGTTTCTGAAACGTTTTAAAACATTAGTGAAAATCATTTTTGAAACAACATGTTTTTTATTTTGAAGTCTTTACCTATCAAAATGAGTTTAAACAAGTTTCTAAAATGTTTTCATTAAATCATCTGAAGTGATCTCAGAAAGTACATTTGTATTTATCTAAGTTCAGCAAGTCTTTGATAAACTCTCTTTCAATAGCCCATGCGTAACTCTGTTATTATTTACTATTTGGCAGGAAGAGATTTTCATAATAACCTGCATAGGTTATTTGATTAATAAGATGGTTTTAAAAAGGGGTTTCCAAAATTAGTGTAAAGTTTTAAAACACTATTCAACCCCCCTTTTAGTGTTTCCTGTGGTTCCAACAATAAATACGGTTATATTAATATTTACTATTATTATTATTATTATTATAAAACTTCTAGTTTTACAACTAACGTCATTGGAATAATTATACGTATTTTAATTATAATTCTATATTTCTAAATTTTGGGATGTTAGAAGTCATGGTTCTGAAGGAAGCACATTTTAAAGAGAGTAAGGCTTTCTGAAGCAACAAGGTTATGAAGATTCATCTAAAGTCTGAAGTGTGATGCGAAGACTGAAGAGGTATCTGAAGCCAAGTTGTTTGAAGCCAAAGCTTTTTTGACGTGGAAAGTCAAAGCCTGACTTATTCCTTCACGTAACCTCAGAACACAAATATGGAAAGACAAAAGATCACTTTTGGCTAAGGTTTGAAAATCAATCACTAAAGAGGAAATGTTGCGCAATGTAACATCCCAAATTTCGAGAATGTAGAATTTATGATTAAAACACTTACAATGTATTTTGATGACCGTAATTAAAACAAAAAAGTTACTAAAATAGTTATGATAATAATGCTAGGAAATAGGTCAAATAATGAGTTACAATAATTTAAATATAATGAGTTATAAGGTGGGGTAATACATTTATAAAGATAAAAAATTTAAGAGAGAAAATCTTGTTCACCCACACACCGAGTTGCCTCCGTTAATTCACAACTGTGAATTCGTTCACCGTCGGATCTGGCTTAAATTTGACAATAGATTCAAGACACCTGACTCTTCAATCTGAACGGTCCGATCGTTGATACGAAGTCTGAGTTGTGAGATATTCAACTCATACTGTAGTGCTGATTTTGGAAATTTTCGCTCAAGAGAAAATATTTTTGCTTGAGTGAAAATGGCAACAAAATTTCATATAAAACGTTTTGATTTTCTCGCTCAAGCGAAAATCCTCTCGCTTGAGCGAAATTTTGGCAGAAACAAGGGTTTACTTCTGCTTGATTCTCGCTCAAGCAAAAATCCTTTCGCTTGAGCTAAAATGTGCAAAGTTTACCTTTGTTTGATTTTCGCTTGAGCGAAAATGCGCGAGACCCATTTTTTAAAAACACTCAGTTAGGGTTTTCTAACCCATTTCTAACACACAACCCTTATTCTAGAAAAAGGGTTTAGGGAGAGAAAGAGTGCTCAAGCCTTGGATTGAAGAAGATGAAGAAGAAGGAGAAGAAGAGAGCTCATCTCCCCCAACCTTTAAGACCTCCATTTTCATTCTCTTTGAGGTGAGTGTGGTTCACCCACTCACTTTTATCATGTGTGAATCTCCCTAATGATCCCTCTTCTCCTTTCCCCTTCTTCTTTATTTGCTTATGATTGATTGATGTTAATCTAGGGTTTATTTTTTTATTTTCTTTGAATGTTTGAGTATTGTTAATTAATGTCGCGAAAAATAATTCCCTAAATTTTGGACTTATCATTGCAACGGGCATTAATCCTAGGTTTTCAGAATTAGGACATTATAAAATCTCAACTCTATTTTAACATTTGAACATAAATCATAAGCCGAATATATTGATACAAATCTAACTCCATACAACATCAATACACTATTGATTAAAAGCATTAACATAAATCATTTCTCTAAAATTAATAAGTCAGTTATATTAATACAAGACAAAGATTAAATCAATTATATTGATAAAAGCGAGGATTCCCAGAACTCAAACTTGGTCAAAGCAGATTCCCCTCATGAAAGTTGGGGTGGGTTTGGGATTTTTGTCATGCCTACTTAACAAGCCTATGGTCAAAGGTGGTGATGTTTTTGTGGAATTACTATTCACATCACCCATGTTTGCTATTCACACCACACCTTTGTTTTTTTTGCAATCTATTATTTTACTCAATTACCCCTTTCCCCACTCTTTTCCTCTCTCCTCTTCCTTCTTCACTTTCCTCTCCACCATTCTAGTAGTCCTCACCACAATCATGGACATTTTTTTTTTTATTTTGTGCTACCAGAAATTCAATTTCCAGTATGTAATTAATTTGTGTACCAAATATTGAATTTCTAGTACACACTTTAGAAAATGTGTACCAGAAATTGAATTTTTGAAACACAATTGAATTGTGTACTGTAAAATGAATTTCAGATACTAAACTCGCAAGTTAGAAATGGAAACTAATATTTAAATATAATAAAACATTTAATTTAAATATTTATATAATATATAATAATTTATTTTGTTTTTTATAATAATACATAAAAATTTATATAGTGTATAATATTTTTTATTTATATTTATAAACTTTTATATAATAAAGAACATTCTTATATAATTTATAAATTTTACTATTATATAATATATGGTTAAATTTATTATATACTAAAATATAATATATATAATTTAATTTAATGTAATTATATTTAGTTTTATATAATATATAAAATTTTATATATATATAATAAGTTTTTATTTATATTTATATAATTATACATTATATAAAATTATTATATAATATATGAAAGTTTATGTATAATATTACTATAAACTTTTTATATATTTTATAATATTATATAAAATATATAATTTAAATTTTTATATAGTATTTAAATTAAATATGTTATTATAAAAAATTATTACTAGAATTTCTATTTATGGTATGTAATTTGTTGTAGCAGAGATTGAATTTCTGATACTCACCATAGAAAAGTGTGTAAAGGAAATTAAATTTTGAGAACTCAATTCGAATTGTTTAACGGAAATTAAACCAAATCCCCAAGTCATCATTTATATACTTATATACCTATATCTATAATAAACAGTGTCAGTGTGTGTGTCTACAATATATATATATATTATAATTATAATATGATTTATATATTTATAAAAACATATATATTTTTATAATATTATATAATAATATATTTACTTTAAAATATTTATATTTTGAACAATAATTTGTCATATATTCATGTTATAATAATAAAATTAAAATACAATATATAAATAATTAATTTAACTTAATATAAATTTAGTAAACTATATAATAATATTTTATAATATTATATGATATTTGTTGTATAGTAAATAATATTTTTTTTAATTTATTTAACTTTATATGATATATAAAATTGTACATATTATAATATTTTCTTATAATAAAACCCATATATAATTATATATAAAAAAATTCTATTTTATATATAAATAATTATAATATAATATATATTTTATAAAAATATGTATATTTTACCATATTATGTAATAATATATTTATTTTAAAATATTTACATATTATACAATAATTTGTCATATATTTATATTATAAAATAAATATTAAAATATAATATATAAGTTTTGTTTTAATTTCATAATATATCTAGTTAAATGTAATACAGTCAATATTATATAAAAATATATAAAAATTATAATATAAAATATATTTATTAAAATATGTATATTTTATCATATTATATAGGAAAAAGAGTATAAAATCACCTTGAACTTTTGGTCTGTTGTAAATAGGCACTATGAACTTTCAATTTGTCCCCAATTAGTCGTTTAAACTCTTATCATTATTGCAATATCTCCTTTCATTAATATGAAGGTAAATAATTAACATAATAAATATCAATTTTTTAATATTTATGTTTGAAATATTAAAAACATGTAAAGGAGTAAAATTTTCAATTTTTATATTTGAATTCTGTCAATTTCAAACACATTTATATTTCAAATTAAATATATTATTATATAATTTACTAATATATTATTAAAATAAAATAATTTTATATTTTATATTTTATTTTATAATAAATATATGACAATTATATTATAATATATTTAATTTGTTAGATAATAAATATGTGTAAGTTTATAATTTAATTATATCTAGTTTTATATAATATATAAAATTTTACATATTATATAATATTTTTTATACGTATTTATATAATTTTACATTATATAGATACTTGACTATTATATAAAGTCAATATTATATAAAAATATATAAAAATCATATAATTTATATTGATTAAAACATGTATATTTACCATATTATATAATATTATATTTATTTAAAAGTATATATTATGATATAAATTGTCATATATTTATATTATATATAAAAATAAAATTTAATATTTAATTTTATTGGTTTAATAATATTTTGTAAAATATAATGTAGCCAATATTATATGATAATATATTTAATTTTTTAGATAATAAAATATGTAAAGTTTTATAATAGTTTAAAAATATCATAAATATAATATATTTATTTGTTATATTTATTTCTGTATTATATAAAATATTATATAATATACATAGTTTTATATTATATATTGATATATTTAACATTATATAATATAAAATTTCATATATATTTTACAAAATATTATAAAATATAATATATTTATTTTATTTATATTTATTTGTATACTATATAAAATATCATATTATAATAGTTTATATATTGATATAATTTTCAAATATAAATATAAAATTTCCTATGTATTTTATTTTAAACTTTATATTTTTGATAATATTATAATAATATCTAATAATATATTTATCTTAAATATTCTTCACTATTTAGAAAACATATATTTTTTTATTTTAATGACATTTATTATTTTATAACATTTTAAAAAATATATATTTTATATTCAAATTATATAAATTTATATATATGTGATTTCATTATATGTAAATTTATATAGTTTTATTATACAATTTTTTATGTATAAAATTATATTTACATCAATTTATGAAAGACTTCCATCAGAATTTAGTTTCCGTTTCTGACTTGGGGCTTTAGTAACGGAATTTCAATTTTCAGTAGAAAATTTAGAAAATTGGGTACCATAAATTTAAATTTTGTAACACCATTCGAACTATGTTGTAGAAATATTTTCGGTACACATTTTTCTAAATTGTGTAGAAGAGATATTAAGAGCCCGTTTGTTTAAAATTATTTCTTAAAAGAATCACTTCTTTTTTAAAAAAATCACTTATATGAATTTTTAAGATGTCTGTCTAAACTTTTTTCAGAAGCAGAATCAGAAAATAATCAGTTTTCTTGAAAAAAATCAGTTAAAATAGAAGAGAGAGAAGACTGTTTAACAATGTGAAAACATTTATTATAGCAAATAAAGTGTTTTTTTATGATTGTAGCCAAACAAATATTTATTTTTGATTATACAAGAATCTCTAAAATAAAATTAATTTTTTAAAGCAATTTAAAAAAGTATTTTTTTTTAAGCACAAGACCCTAAATCTCTTTGACACAAATCACATGCCAAAAATTGAATTTACGTATATAATTTTTTATTTTTTGACAATTGAAAATTCAATTTCTTGTATACAATTTAAAAATTTATGTACCGGAAATTGAATTTCTGGTTACCACATAATAAAATAAAAATTCATGACCCGCGGTGGGGATTGTTGAAGAGGAAAGGGGATGGTAGTTGTGCGAGGACGAGGGAAGAGGAAATCAGAGAAAAAAAAGTGGGGAGGGGAACGAGTAGTTGAGGAAAAGTGTAAAGTACATAAAAGATGTGGTTTAATTAGTAAAAATGGATGGTGTGATTATTAATTTCCACATTTTGCCTTTACACTATTAGGATGTTATAATTTGGGCTTTGCTATTCCGATCCCCTTTTTACTATTCCCACTCTTTACTTTTTGTAAATTTTAAAAACTCCACAATACCCTTAAGAATTAATTGCTAAACAATCCAACCTATCTCTCTCACATGCTCTCATCTCTTTATCTTCTTTGTATGACAAGGTCTCTCACTCATTTTATCTCCTTCAACCTATACTCATTGGTAGAGCATTTACTCGTAGATCAAGTTTTTCTTCACATTCAGTAATTTTTTAGGCAATTCCTTTCATTCCAGTAGTATTTTTATATCGACCGGAGAATGGGGTTCCTAGGGTTTCATCACTTTCGGACACACGTATCTGTAAATTTCGTAAGGACTCTTGTACCTGAAAGTGATACATAAAAGTTAACAGTTCAACTTCCAAACACAGATTCAGGAATAATTTTCCGTTCCGAAAATTCAAATAATAAATTTTATGCATCACTTCTGGACACAATAGCCCGTAAGAAATTTATGGACACATGTGCTCAGAAGTCAAATAATAACTTTTGTGCATCACTCCATGTCATAAATGTCCCTGAGCTAACTGAGCTTGACATAAGTGCCCCTTGTATGCTTAGTCTCCGTAAATGCATCACATTATGAAACTCCAAGTGCAGTGACTAGTAACTAGTTGGCATCGTTCTTACCCATGGCAGGCACGAAGAATAACCTACCCTTTACTGGGATATGCAACAAGATGGACACATCATCTAGGGTGATGGTTATCTCTAGAGCTGGCGATTCGAGTTACTCGGCTTGGCCCGCCTCGATGCCGGTAACGGGTTTTTGCAGGTTAGGCTAAATAGCCCAGGAGTCATTTAGGCTTCTAAAATAAAGGTCTGAGCCATACATTTTTGTGGGCGCTTTGTAGGTAGCCCGGTTTTTTTTACGGGATTTTGTGGGCTGCCCAACCTTTTGTGGGTTTTGCAAGTAGCGAGCTTTACCAGGTTGGGCTAAAATAACTCGGGAATTATTCACGCTTTTAAAATAAAGGTCGAGCCCTACATTTTTTTTTGGGATTTTGTGGGTCAGGCTGGTTGGACTAGCCCATCTTTCCGGCTCTAGTCATCTCACCCCCGGTAGATGGAAGCTGGATGTATCTGTGTGTCATCTTTCAGTAAATGTAGACAAGAGACTCATGTCTATTAGAGAGTAGGTACCTTCTATTAGTGGTATCAGGCTAGAGTCATCAACAATGTCCATGGTATAATTGTTCTCTGGCCTCTTCAGCCTCTTCCCATGGGTGACTACCTTCAACGTCCCCTGATCCTATAACAAATGTGGAATTTAATTAGTTAACTTTGTAACTGAAGTTATTTAACATTTTTGCATAGCTTAATAATTACAAATGCGACACCCTTAGTTATACCTGCTAAGAACATCACATTATAATACGTAACCGTCGAACTTACTGTTTTTAGAAATGTCAAAAAAACATGGAATTATTTTTTTGAAAAGGATTTAGTCGTCATCAATCTATTACATCTCAAATTTTCATTTTAAGTATTGATGAAATATTCTTTCCTTAATCTGAAACTCGTTTTCCGAAAAACATCTAGACGATTATCATCTCGCGCACATACACAACATACACGCAGTTATAAAATCAATCATAAGAAAAGGAAACAACATAAATATATACATACAACATAATAACAGTGTATTTCTCGAGCCATCCAGATATCCACATCAAAATATGAGTTCTGGTAGTAGACCAAATAAAAAGGACCTCGACCAAAATACAAAATAAGAGGCCGCTAAATCAGAGCTGCTACTACCTAGACTCAAAACTACACTAGTCCTACTCGTCATCTCCCGACTCAGTAGTGAACACCCTACTGCTCCTCCTCCCAGCATCTCCGATAGTGATCATCCCGAAATCCTCTGAGGGATCGTCGCTAGAAGAATCCTCCTCCGACTCCTCTTCCTCAGGGTCTTCCTCTGGATCCTCCTCTGAATCCTCTCCCGGGGCCTCCTCCTCATCCGAGGTGTCGTCGATCACAATCAAATCCAGCTCTCTCGTGAGAGGGCGGCCTTGCTCATCAGGACGCACAGGCTGAGAATCAGGCATCTCAGGGGAAGGTGAGTACCTCGGAGAGTCCGGTCCGACCATATCAGCCATCCTAGATGATCGCGACGAAGAAGAAGAAGCGGGGCGACGACGTGAAGGACGAAAGGTAGTGTAGCGTACGAGGTTGGGTGGCGTCGGGAACTCGAGAGTCACAGGAACGACGAAGTCCAGCTCGGGTACAAGTGGAAGTCCGGGGTGAGAAATGACGACACAGACTTCCCCCGTGAATTCACATCTACGCGGGATGTCTGTCACCCGCCAGGTGCCCCTCGGCATCCACCGTAGTCGCACATGCATTGACGTCATAACTGAAATCTCCGATACCGGCTATCGACATGACAAGGAAAACATAGTAACACAAGATAGAAAAGAAGGGTGAGAACATCGCATGAACTCACAACATGTAGGACACAGTAAACTAGAGTAATCATACACACGGAATATCCACACAATTCAATCAACAAGAATACAGTTTATATCATCATGATGCATATGAACCAATGCATGAGGGCCCAGGGGAAACATCACCATCCACAGTGCACACAGCAACTGCCCGACCATATATGTACAACGTATCAGGAGTTAGAGTCTGTACTATCATTGGTACAAAGAGCATTGCTCATACATTTTGGCCAAATCATTTAAGCGTTCTTCCAGACAATCTCAACTGACCCCGAAAATCATGAGAGCGACAGGAATAGCTAAGCTGGGTTCCCCAATCTCGACAATAGGGAGCTAATCTACGTCACCTGAGATCTTCCGGGAGCTAGGCTATCCTCAGGGCTGGCGTCCCTTTTGAGGACCCACTGGCGTTCTTTGCAAAACCCAGTTGCACCCTTCCCAACCGATTTCACACTGTACCAAGTGTCACTGCCATATAGGTCGTAATGTTTTCAACCTCGAATATCATCAATGCTTATGATGCATGACACACAACAAGGTTTCAAAGCAAATACATCTTTACAGGCAAAGCCCATCGAATCATTCAACGTCACCACTTACCCATGGTACGACCCGATTCAATGTCTTTCCTTCAAGGAAAACCAGACAATGCTTTCTCATCATACACAATCCCTACAGGCAAAGCCCATCGAATCATTCAACTCACCACTTACCCGTGGTACGGCCCGATTCAATGTCTTTCCTTCAAGGAAAACCGAACCCTATCTTGGTTTGGAACCACACTCTCTCACTAAGCTTCTCAAGTCTTATGTAAGAAGAGAGTGTTGGTTATAATCTTTTATAGTAGTTTGTACTAATGTTCTTAATAATCATGTCCACTTAAGTCCTATAATTTACTAAGACGTATGATTGTGTCTTATGGATAACATTGCTTATCCTAATTCCTCTTGTATAACTAATTAAGATTAAGTTTAACCTTTAATTATAATTAGTCTTCATTAACTGAACTATAATTAGTCTTAATCTTCTTTAATTAAGTCTTAATCCTTACTTAAGATCCTAATTAATTCCTAATTATTCCTTAATCTCTTCCTTAATCTTGGATTAAGCTTTTAATTATATTTGATTAAGGTTAATTAATTTTAGCCTTAATTAATTATTCTTTACTTAATTAACTTAATTAGATTAGGTTAATTAACTTAGATAATTAAATTAGCCAAGTCCACTAATTAATTCTTGAGTTTTAATTTTAATAACTTGGATTAGAGTTGAAGTCCAACTCTAATCTAAGCCCAATTTCATAAATTATTTTTGGTTGACTTTCAATGAGTCCTTGACTCACCTTTTTGAAGGTTTTGGGCCTAAACCAAAGGCCCGAAGGTTTGATAACTCTTAGAAATTCATTTTTACTCATGACAACTCAAAACATTGACTTTTGGGTTGACTTTTACTTGGGTTAAATTAAAAATCCGAATTTAGTTCTTTTATTATTTTAAAAGCTTTTCCTTATTTGCACTTTAACCCTTTTGTTTGTAAAATTGCTCCTTAGTCCTTTTGGACCACCAAAGCCCATAAACATGTTTTTCAACACTTACTTGATCTTTTCAAGATCAAAAAGCATTCTTGATGAGTTTCATCAAGAACAACTCAAGAACATCAAGAACACCTTGAATGTTCATCAAAACTCCAATTTTTCAACAACATCCAAACTTTACTAAAATTCAACACAATCATCAACAAGCATTATAAACAACAATTATCATACTAATTCATCCAAAATCATCCATACACATATTCAAGTTCATAACTTTATTTTCAAGCCCATAAGCACAATTTTCAAGGATCAAACATCCAAACAATTTCATAAACTCAAACAACTTCATACATGCTCTTAAATTCAACATATAAACACATTCCAAGCATCAAAATAATTTTGAAACACTTGCAGCCCAAAATATCCCTCAAAGCCGAGAGCTTTTAGGGGAAAAAGGAGATTTTTTTTCAAAATTTGTTTCCTTGGCTTGCATGCATTAACAATCACAATCCAAGCACTTTTCAAGCATCAAAATAAATTCCAAAACACACATACAGTCCATCTCAAGAAATCCGAAACATTTCACTCCAAAAAGAGGTTCCAAAAAGTGATTTTTCAAAGGGAAAGTGATGATCAAGACAAGGATCAAGGGTAATCCTTGACTCTAGTCACCAATCCTACTAGAGTTCAAGTTCTCCCCCCCTTACCTAAGAAATTTCCTCAAGAATGAGGTGCAGAAACAGCTCATAAAACAGCCCAAAAATCCCTCCTTTGAGTCACCAACAAGAGCTTTGCAAGGCTAGAAGGCTTAGTGTTTAAGCTTAGGGTTCAAAGATGGAACCTTAGGCTTGAAAGTGTTTGGAGAAAAATGGAGGATTTGAGAGAAAAGAGAGAGAGTTCACGACTTCAAGAGGAAGGGAAAGAGAGAAATGAGAGAATGACCAAGGCTTGCATGTGTGAAAGATAAAAAGAAATAAATGCTTTAATGTTTAATGCCATAATTTCCTAAGTTTTACACTTGGCTTGGAAGGAAGAAAGGAAGACACAAGTGTCTCCCATGTAATACACACACACATGCACGGTTTCTAGAAGGAGGAAAGGAAGGGTTGTGCAAATTTTCTGGTCCGGAGCAAGAGTATTCGGGCCTGGTTCAAGAGACAGGAGGGGCAAAAAGGTGATTTTTCACAGAAAAATCCCAAAAATTCCTAGAAATTCCAGAAAAATAGGAAATTTATTCCTAAACTCAAAAATATAAATTTTGATGATTAAAAATAATTTTTAATCACTCAAAATTTAATAAAACACACAATACGGCAAAATGGTAAAAACGCGGGTGTTACAACAAAGTTCCCCACCTCGATTGTGTATAGGCGCTATGCAACATGGGACTCATAAGACCTCAATAGAGAGGTATCCTAAGGACCACCCTTATAAACAAACTCTTGTTGCATATCTTGTGTGGGTGTTAGGTCATCCTGCTACTTCGCATGCTTTAATCTTTTTCGTTGTCGCACAGATGTAGTATGTCGAATACGCTCTACTAGTGCAACTCGACAAATGCCAGATGACCCACTACCCTGAGATGATCCTCCTCTAGTTCTCACCATGTTGTATCAAATCAAAAGAGAAAAAACTTAGAAAAAAAAGAAAGAGTAAAAATGTAAATATCAATATGCTTCCGAATACACTTTTCCAGAAGCACATCCAAAAAATATTTTACGTATTACTTCTAGACACACATGTCCGTATGTTTGAAAGAAAATTTCTATAGAGGCCGCATTTGACTTTCTCGGTCCAGAAACCACCATTGATGGAAAAAATATGCATAAGAAGAAGAATGAACCTGAATTGTCAAAGTGAAGCTTGAACAGAAGCTTTCCCTACAGTGTGTTGTGGTGCTTGAAGGAGGTGAAAGGGGCAGAAGGGGAAGCGTGATTAAGGGGGTGGGAAAGAAACCAAAACAAGTAGAAGGTAGGGGGAGAATGTAAGAGAGAGGGAAGGGTTTAAATGTTTTCAAAATAATTTAAGGGGTATTATGGGATTTTCAAAATTTACAAAACATAGGAGGTGGGGATAACAAATTCCTATAATTTGTGTAGGAAGGGAGATAAAGGAGCTAGCCCATTGTTAATTTTAACCTTCTCTTTTAAAAGTGAGCACTCTTACAGTTTCATTTTACTTGACGTTTAAGATTTTTACATTGAAATTATGAAGTGTAATAAATTCTCTTAGGTTTAAATATGTTTTTCGTCCATGTAATAACTGATTTGATTTTCATACTTGCAGAAAAATGATTTTGGTTCTCACAAAATAAGTAATTGCTAAGGTTTGTCCTTGATATCCTTGACACTCATGAAATCACCAAGATTCATGTATTTTGAGAGGACTAAAATAAAAATAAAATTATTTACAAAGACTAAAATTAAAGTGGGCGTATTTTACACGGACCAAAAATTAATTACAGAGATCAAAATATCACATATTCATATTTTGTGAGAACCAAACCAAAATTATTTTTTTAGAGAGATTTAAATCAAATCGGGTGTATTTTATAGGGACCGAAAATATATTTTACCCAATCTCTTAAAAAATGTTAATTAATTTTCTATTATACCCTTTATCACTTATTAATTAATTTTGGTCTCATTTATGATTCTTTTTTAAAAATTAATTTATCACTCCCCTAAAATATGAATTACACATTATTCAAGGTTACTCAACCATAGTATATTAAATGATTGACACCCATAACATCATATACAAGACACTATTTGAATTGTTCCGGATAGAATAATCTGGGTCACGATATTTAAAAATTAATTATCATTTATAAAGGATATATTTAGTAAAAAATTAAATGTTACTTGAAATTGTAGAATGACAAGTAAAATGAAGCAAATAAATAATTTTTTTTTCTAAAATGACAAATAAAAAGGGACAGAGAGGGTATAATACATTTTCTTTTGTAATCATTTAAAAATTCCAAAAAAAAAAAAATTTTGAAAATTTCCCCTTTCCAAAAATTGTTCCCTTATAAATTTTACACACATCCAACTTATGACCTCCTTTCATACCTACTGAGATGCACATTTGCTAGGTCACCTTGAAGGATAAATAGTGTTAACAACACATAAACAGTGGAATAGAATGATCTATTTTATGTCTAAAATATATTTAAACAATAAAATAAATATTCATGAGTACCCAGATGAGGTTTCCAAAGCTTTAAAATTTCCTTTAAATGTATGAAAGGCTCTGTTAGAAATATATTATATAAGACCATTCATGTGTCCTCCATCCAATAAATTAAACTTTTGGGATATTTGGTTCATGAGATAGTATCAGAGCCTCTATGACTAAGCGGAAAGAGTTCAACACAAGTTAGGTGGGCCTGTGCATTGTCTAGCAAGGAATACAATAATATTCCTCGTAGAAAAATTTATTCATTTGATTTAATTAAAATCTCCAATTTAATTATCAAATAATTAATTTTTTTCTTTAGGAAAAATTAGAACACTTATTTGTGTGTCACCCTGTTGATTCAATACTAAGCTCGTAGAATGTTAATCAATTTAATTTAGTAATCAAGGTTGGTATCTAACAAACTCCTTAACGTCCGAATAGCATAATGTAATATCTTTTACCTTTAAGAATCATTAGAAAAATATTGAACAAAATATTTATTAAAAAAGAAATGTTGAAAAGTATGAATAAATAACCATTAATAATTTCCTTAAATTAACTTTTGCCTCACTTCACCAATAATAAAAGAATTGACTTTGAAAGAAATATCGAAAAGTGAAAGTATATAATTATTAAATAATTTATTAAGTTAACTCTCGACTCAATTCACCAAATAATAAAAATGATTAATTTAGAAAACAGGTAGAAAAGAGTGGATATATAATCATTAGTTAATTTCTTAAATTAATTTTTATCTCAATTCACAGAACAAAAATTAAATCAGGATTGCTTTTTGGAAAAAAACTTGACTCAGGAAGAATGATGATAAGCATGAAACTAAAGTTACTTTAGAGAAGAAAAGGATGTAAAATCGTGCTATTTGTGTGCTTCAACAACGCAAACGTATGTTGAACTAGTGATCATCATTACCTTTTGTTGCAAGGGTCTAAAAGCCGATGGGTGTCACCAATTTATTACTTTTGTAACTCTTTTGCAAGCTAAGGTCACATTCAGGATATTTAAAAAAGGACTGAAACATAACAGGGGGAAAAATGAATGAACGAAAAGAGAAAAAAAATTGAGGGTTATGGAAGGAGCAGATTTGATCAGCAGTCTTCCCGATGCACTTCTTGCCGATATCGTTTCTCTACTTCCAGTGGCTGAAGGTGTAAGAACTAGTGTCCTTTCCCAACGATGGAAAACCGTGTGGAAGCACTCTTCCCGTCTCAACTTCGACCAAAAACAAATGTTGAAGCCTTTGATTGAACGTTACCTCCGATATAGAAATCCAAACCAGCATTTTGCCTCTGCGTTGCGGCGTAAGGTAGTGTTAGAGATATATTGTAAATCGAATCATGTATCTTTATCTAAAAGCTTAATAACCAAGTTTCTTGAAGTTTGATCTCTGTTACCCCCCATTTTTCAACATAAAAGAAGTTAAATTTTAGCAACAGGAAGATTGATCTATGCATTGTTTATGTCTCAAGCCCAAATGGTCTCTTGTATGAGGTGACATATTAGAGATATAATATAAAATTAATCATTTTTTTGCCTAATAAGTTTTGGGATTGATTTGTGACAGGTAGCTTCTGGAGACGAAAAAGCCATGGATGCAATTGCTGAAGCATCCATGTTGATTAACTCAGTCATAGATGCTCACTGTAGTCCTTTGAAAAGTTGTAGGATTTGACATTTGGCTGAGAGTTGTATGAGTGGAGAAGCTGTAGGGTGGATGAGGAAGCTTTTGGGGAAAGGGGTGAAAGAGATTTCTATGGAGCGAGAAAACCCTCATGATTTAAATGCTTATTATCAATCTATAAATCATACTTTGAATAATCTTGGACAAACTCTTGATTTGCCTTTTGACATTTTCTCAGGTTTGGAGGTTCTTGAATTGAAAGATTATATTCTTAAAACTTCACCTTCTGTTGATACTCCTCAGATTTTGAAAAACCTAACCTTTAACAATGTGGGAATGTCTCCTGAGGATTTACAAGGGATACTCTCTTGTTGTTCATCTCTTGAAAACCTAACCCTTGAGAAATGTAATCTTATACAAAAGGTTAAAATAAATAGTCCAACTCTCAAAGTTTTCAAAATTTGTAGAATGTTTGTGAGTGAGATTGTGGTTTCTGCTGCTAACATTGAGGTCGTAGAGATTGATACTATTACTTGTTATCCTGAAATGTTGGTTTTAAAGACCCCAAAACTTCATGTGCTCTGTTCTTACCATGATTCGAAAAATGCTTTATTTGGAAATAAGCTCTTGACAACAAAGGAGATTATAGAAACTTGCAGTGGCATTGCAGTGAGTGTTTTTTTCTTTGATATACTTTTCATTGGCCAATTGGTTTTTCAATTATTATAGTGTGTCATTGCATGGATATGTCCAATTGCTTTGGTATTAGTAGGGTAGTACTCAAAGGTTTTAAATTTCATATTATGGTTACATCCAAGTTGTTTTAAGCCAACTACAACAAATAAAATTTATGCTTGGAGTTGAGATTTTGCAGCCATATCAAGTATTACAATTCATTCGTTTCAGAAATTTCATTCAGACACCAACTTTATATCTCAATTTAAAGTTCATTAACTTTTTAGAAAATTTCCTGTATCCTATAGGAAATTGTTATAGTTTTAGACACAATGAGATTATTTACTTATTATCTCTTACTTAGATTGATGAGTGACCTTAATTAATATTTTCAAACCACAACCTTGAATTTATTGAAATTATACAAAAAATCTAGTTATGATTCTTAGAATATATAATACTGCTTTATTTGTTAATATTTTTGTTTACTTATTTTATATCCATATTTCCTTATTGTCTCAGAGTCCTCAAGGTTCACATATTGGCAATATATTTGAGAATCTAGTTACTCTCTGCATCGATTTAGATTTGAAAAAAGTCAGAAATGCCATTGCTCTCTTTTTTGCCCTTAAATCATGTCGCCATTTGGAGAATCTTGAAATTAATAACCAGGTACACTTATGATTGCCTCAACCATATGTTTGTATCTTTACTTTTATATTACTTGTGTACAAACACACATTTTCTATAGGATTAAGTGAATTTCACAACATAATTTTTTTCCATCCATAGGTCAATGATGATTCAGAGAATCATAATGTTGAAGCGTATTATCAAAATGAAGATGATTGTTTGCCTTTCCCCAAACTCTTATTTTGGCAAAGAAGGGAGCTTTGTGAGTGTATCAATCACCAATTGAAGACCCTTCACATAAAGGGATTTACAGGTAAAGAGTTTGAAGTGGAATTCGTTAAATACATAATAACAAATGCTGAAGCAATGGAAAGGATTACCGTTTGGTTTGCTGATGTCTGCTTTTGGGAAGAAGTTATTGCAACTGTGTGTTTGCTATCATATCCAAAGGCCTCTGCCAACTTGTCCATCATTCTCAAACCTGGGACGAAGTACTTGGAAAGAGTTGGTGGGGGCTTTGAAGAATGGTTGTCAACTCTAAGACTTTAAGAATGGTTTCTAGCTACCAAAATGTATTTTCTCTTCCATTACCAAGTTTTACAAGTTGATAGTCCTGTGTTTTTAGTAATGTATTGTTGTTTATTTTATTTGTTGTGGGTTTCCTTTATTTTATGTATACTTATTAGTTATGAAAAATAATGGTTGATTTACTCTAATGGTGTGATTTATTTTCTAAATTACCTAAATGAGGCAAGTTTTTTTTAAGAATTTTCAAAATAGTGTAAGTTGTGCATGATATGAAAAACTCGTCAGGAAAAGAGATGTAGAATTTTACTGTTTGACAATGGTGGCAATGAAGTTTAAATTTATTGTATCATATATATGACACAAACTGCTCACTATTAACATAATCATAATGACTTCAGATTTCAAGTTCTTATTATAAAATCTTATATGTCATGCATGACTAGTTATAAAATACATTTTAATATTGTTTTAAAAAAGTCGTATTTCACAAATATAACTTAAATAAATATTGTCATTAAATTTATTTAATCTATTTTTAAAACAACGATATCATATTCCCTAAATATAAATTATATAATTTTATTTTATTTTTTACAATTATCTATATATATATATATACTTGAAAAATATTGCTTCTCTATTTTTATTTATTTTGATCATGGTAAGTTTTTATAAAAAAGGAAGTGTTTATCTACTTATTGTACTTTTATGTTTTTAATTGAATAAATACTTCTCTTTTTGATAAAAAATCTATTTTAAATGTTCTTATCCTAAAAATTGATGTTCTTAAATTTGTTTTTTATTACACGAGAAAAATAACCAAAGACACATAACTATAAAGTAATAAGTACAATACTGATAATTTGTTGAAGCACATTATGTAACATCCCAAATTCTAACTATTTCTATGAATCAAACTAGTAATGGAAAGGATTTTACAAAAGGAACTAGGAAAGGGGAAGAGAAAATTGAGTTAGAATCAAAGAGGAATAAAAATCAGGAAATTGGAACCTGATACTCTCGCTTAGGCTCGTTTGAGTGCGCCTGAGCGAGGATATCAACATTGGGGGGGATTTTCATTCTGTTTCTCGCTCAGGCTCGCTTGAGCGAGGACTGAGCGAGAAAACAAAGTGAAAATAGGTGGTTTCTGTGTGAAATTCTGCATGGGCTCACTCGGAGCGTGCCTGAGTGAGAAAGGCTTCTCGTTCAGTCTCGATCAAACGCGCGCTGAGCGAGAGCATGCGAGCAGATTGGTTTAAAAACACATTTTTAGGTTTTCCCTCACATTTTCTTTCCATTTCTTCACCTTTAGAGAGAGAGAGATTTCTAGAGAGAGAAACAAGCCTTGAAGCCAAGAGGAAGAGGAAGAAGGCAAAGGTTGCTTATCCCCAACCTCTCTACTCCATTCCCCCTTCACTTTATGCTCTCTTGAGGCGAGTATAACTCACACACCATCACCCAATCTTGCTTGACTCTCTCCAATGAACCCTAATTCCCTTCTTTCCCTTTCTTTGGCTTATGTGTGTGATTATTTGTGGTTTTTTCTCTATTAAGATATGTGTTATGTATTGATTGATTGTATTATGAGTTAGGGTTTGTTTTCTAGTTAGGGTTCCCTACACTGCTTAGAATAGTTACCAATTACTTCATGAAATATGTATTATGCTCTATGCGTGAGTTGTGCATCATGGTTTTGGCCCCAGTTAATAATCAGAAAATGAATTTGGCTTCGGCCCTAGTAAAAATGGCTTCGGCCCCAGTTTTGACTTTGGGCCCAGTTCACCCTTAATTAAGAAAGATCGGACTTCGGTCCCCAGTTAAAACACAGGTTTCGACCCCCAGTTAATTGGTGGTTTTATGCCCAAGGAAGACGTTCCTTGCAGTCTGAGCTTAGGTCTAGCCCCGGTCTAGCAATAAGACCCCGTCTGTTGGGCAATGCAGGTCATGCATGTTCATGTTTATGTTTAAGATGAGATATCATGTTATGAATTGTTTTACTTATCCCGTTGCATTTCAGTTTCTGGCCTTACCCACACTGCATGCTGCATAGTTATATTCACTGAGATACCCGTCGCACCACACGTTTTGTGGGCTATATTTTAGATGCACCGGTTCCTCCCCGCACAGATCCATGAGCAGGGAGCTTGGGTGCAGTTCTTTTGCTGTATTTTGGTAGTGGTCTTAGGATACTATATATTTTGATTTTTAGGCCATGTTGATGTTTAGCTTATGATGTACTGTATATTTATTCTTTTGTGGGATATGACCATACATGTGTAGCCTTCGGGCCCACTATTTTGCTAGGGCACGTGTATGGGGGTATCCCAAGTGATTACTGTATACTAGATGAACTTGTAGCCTTGTAGTAACTATTTACATATATTCACTTGTTGTTTTCATACACTGTTTAAGTAATCGTTGGAAACTTAAGCGATATATGATGTATGTAATTGCAGTATCTAAATGGCGCGAAATAATTTCAAGAGTTCGGGTATTTGGCTCCCAACGGGCTTAATTCTCAGATTTAGAAATAAGGACGTTATATTTTGGTATCAGAGCAGTTCAATCCAATTGGACTGTGGATAGTAGGATTCTCTGAAGTTAATTGTAATCTTACATGCATTGTTATGAAATGTGGAGACTGATCACCTCATTGTTTCATTAATGATGTGTTTAGGATTATGGCTAGCGGACGACAAGGCCGACCCCGAGGTTCTTAACCAACACCAAACCCCGGTCCCATAGCAGCCTCTTTACGACGGCTATTGGGGAGCAGACCTTCGCCAATACGGCTATTCTCCAAGAGCTCCGGATGCGTCTGAGGGAGACGTCCCCGCCTCACCCAGTTGTGGCCACGGACCCCTTTGTCCAAGGCCTAGCAGAGTTCCGGAAGCATCATCCACCATCTTTCTCCGGAGCTTATGATCCAGAGGCAGCTGACTCCTGGCTCAATGCCCTGGAGAAGATTTTTGTGGTCATGAGTTGTGCGGATGATCTTAGGGCTTGGTTTGCGGCATTCATGCTCTAGGGAGACGTCGGGGACTGGTGGATGGGAGCTAAAGCCCGCCTGGCTTCCCTGGGTACCCCTCTTACCTGGAAGAGCTTCCAGGCGGTGTTTCTAGAGAAGTACTTCACTGTCACCGTCCATAGGCAGAAAGAGGCGGTGTTCTTGCAGCTGAAGCAAGAGAGTTTATCTGTGGGCCAGTATGTGGCCAAGTTCGAGCGCCTTGCCAAGTATTCCACATTCCTCCAGACCATCCCCAATGAGGGATGGAAGTGCAACCATTTTGAGGCGGGACTGAAGCCCGAGCTGAGGAGTGTGACTGCCTTGGAGTTAAGGGACTTTCCATCTCTTGTCAGCAAGTGCCTCTTGGTGGAGCAGAGCATTGCTGATGAGACTCCTAAGCCAGCGGATCAGAAGGGGAAGAGGAAGCTAGAGAACCCTAGTCAGGGCAAGGGCTCTAGGCCTAAGTGGCAGGGCAATGCCACCCCAGCCGCTCGACCTGCCTTGGTGCAAGGGGGAGTACCCCACGTTCCCTAAGTGTGGGAAGGGACACCGGGGTCAGTGCTTGTTGGTTTAAGTTTGAGCCTTTTTTTTAATTGAGTGGCCCTTATAAGGACTGTTCTGGATGTATATATACATCCCTGTTATCTGTTGCTTTGGTCTCCTTATGTCATGAGAGCCATTGGATGGGATCATTTTTAACATTGAGGGAGATTTTTGTTTACAATCAACCCTGTCTCTACCCAATCAATGTCAATCTTTTGAGTTATTTTTTCCTTGATTCCAATTTTTCCAATTCCTAATTTTGGCTTTGCATGAATCTGCTAGGAGTTTTTCCCAAGCAGTTGAGTCACTTGGACTAGCACGGCGTGGTCCAGGTCTTGCAATGGCATGGGTTGGAAAGGATGTGCGTCTGTGGCATAGAAGTATTGCTTATCAGGTATATGCAGCAAAATGTTTAATGGTAAAGACATATTTAGTTATCCTTTTGATATTATTAGGCAACGATTTGTCATATAAGCATTTCAATGAAAAGGTGCATGTGTGTGCTTGCATATAAAAAATGCTATGATTATAAAACAGTATGGCTGCAACTTTATCTTAAAGTGGTTCACTGATAGCTGAAGCTTTTTCACTTCAGTCACTGATTCCATTCTATTTTCTAAGCTCAGTGTAAGTAGCTGCCTTGTCACTATCTGCTAGGCTTTGGGTTCTATTTTTTTACATTTTGATTTAACTACTAATTCTATGTCTGTGTAGTTTATTTTTTTTTGTCTTGGTTTATAGTAAATTTACTATTAACTTGAACGGTTTATTTGTAGTTAATAACATGTCTTATGTTGCTCTGTTATTGTTGGGTTAATTTTGTGAACTATTCTGTACATTTCACAGCCTGCTTTGGAAGCTAAATAAAGGACTTTGTTGGAATGTGACAAGGAGAAGAAATGATAATGAAATTCACAAATAAGAAATGATAATGGAATACGACGCATACATGGAATGTCATGTGTTTTGGACAGAAAATGAAATCCCTGTCTTCTGTGAAAACTATCAAATTGACTCTAATAATAATTCTGAGAGACAAAAATATCTCCTAGAGTTGTCAAGTTAGTAAGAGGTATATTTTCTATTACTACTCATACATCTTTTACTAAAAGCCTTTATTTTAGTCAACAGTATATATGATATTAACAATGTCCACTTATTTGTTTGATTAGAATATGGAAGTCATCCTGAACGAACTTACAAATTATTTGTGAGATAACTCCAATAGATCATATTAAGCTTATAAAGTAAAGGAAGAAAGGAAAAACGGAGATCATGGAATATACTGAGAAAACTATTTAAATTAACTTAATTTAATTAATCTTAGGAAGAAATATAATTTTAGTATTTTAAATAAATTAAGAAAGAGGAATATTTTAAAATATACGTTAAACTACTTTTCTAAATAACTTGTCAAAATTACACGTACTTAAGTTTCTTTTTGATTGTCAATGCAAGAAATATTGCAAAGCAAAAACATATACATAAGAAGAGGATTTTGAGCCTGGTTTAGAACTATTTTATTTTTAATTTATTAAAATAACATGAATTTAAAACTCCCTTAGGAATATTTGTTAGCACAAAACCCTCTGAGATTTGGTTTTAATGACAACAAACCTGTTGATCAAAATTAATGTTTTCTGTTCTTGAAGTTACTGATGTTTTGTGTGAGATCTTAGAAAGACATGATTCTTATGCTTAGTAAAGAACTCAGAAAGATCAGAGGAACCACGACCAAGCTCAGACTGAGATTGAGAGGCAACCACAGATTGAGACTGGTAGTAATCCTCAAACTTAAGTTGAAGATAAAGATAAGCCTGAGATTGAACAATTAATGCAAGTCTTTCCTGAGATTCAGAAAGATCAGAATCCTAATGATAAGAAACATCAGACTTCAAAATTGTCTTTGGAGAATGGGCAAAGTTTAGAATATCCCATATGCTGAAGGTAATTTCAGAAGAAGGCCTTAAGACATATCCTTTATCAGAAAGTCTTCAGAAGCTTAGAATGGATGAATATGAAGAAAGCCTAAGTTGAGAGAGATGCACATCAGAATGCAGTCTTAGCTACAGTCAGAAAGGGTCTCTACTAGAGACACCAATCATCAAGCTAAGTCAAGATGAGCTCAACAATGAACTAATATTTGAGACTCAAGAAAAGCAAAATTTAAAAGATGAATATCTAAGATATCTTGTTTCTACTAACTGTGTGCTCAAGTGTTTGCATAATTTAGCTTCTCATATTGCAGGATAAATTTTCTCTTATGTTAAAGACAAGATGAGATGCTAAGGTGACTTGCAATCTAAAAGGTAACACTTGAGATGCATGAAGCTAAAGTGATAAAGCAATCAGAAATATATCACACTCAGAAACAAGATCAAGAGTTAAAAAGAGATCAAGAAGAGTTGAAATGAGAAGCAGTAAGAGACGCGCCCTATGAAAAGATCAGATCAGGAAAGCTTAGCCTCAAGAAAAATGAGACTCAAATATGATGGTAAGAATGAGCCGTACAACTGAGACTGAAACTTGCACCCAATACTCACCAACTGAGACTGAGTCTCAGACTCATCTGAGATGGATAAGACAAATTGAGACTTAGATTTATCTGAGATGCATCTTATTATTTACTGACTTTGTGTTCAAGTTGTGGCAAAAATCCTAGACTTTAAAATTGTAGGTAACATTCAGACAAGAAAGCTCAAGGGACTACTCTTAAAGATTTAAAGCAATAAAAGTCAGAATCAGGGATTGCCAAAGGAAAGATTAAATCAAAAGATGATAAGTAAGGATGAGATCCAGACTCAACTTGAGACGCAAACTCAAGATCAGATGCAGTCTCAAGTTCAGACGTAGACTCAAGATCAGATGCAGTCTCAAGTTCAGATGTCAACTCAAGTTCAGATGCCAACTCATGTTGAGATGCAGACTCAGACTTGAGACGCAGAGATCAGATGCAAACATGAGACTCATACTTGAGATGCAGAGATCAGATGCAAACATGAGACTCAGACTTGAGACGCAGAGATCAGATGCAAACATGAGACTCAGACTTGAGACGCAGAGATCAGATGCAGACATGAGACTCAGCTTAGACAGAGTCTCAACAACAAAAGCAAGTCAATGCAAGTACACTGTCACAACAGAGACTGTACCAGAAAAGTACTGATCTCATGTCAGAAAAGTGAAAGACACACTCTCTCTCTTCCAATGGCTAGTATAACGGCTAGTTTTCTGAAGACTATAGAAGGAAGTCTCATTATAGTGAGACGTGCGAGAGACACAGGTGAGACTCAGCAGAGATGCTGCTGCACAACCAGAAAAATCCAAGTCTCAAGTGAATCTCAACCTACCTACCTATGCTATCTTAGCTAATATCATGTAGTAGGTTTAGCTCTTGTTTTGTAATGTTTCATATACACTCTTTGAGTGATTTAGAGAGCTACCATCTAGCTGAGCTCACGGTTTATCCATACTTTGTATGCAGTCTAAGCTAGATCAATCACATCTCATCTCATACCACCAAGTCTCAACTAAGTCAGGAGGTGCCTAAGCTTAGTGTGAGCAATTGTAAAGCCTGGAGAGGCACTATAACAAGAATACTCACTGAGTTTCCTGGAGAGGCAGTCAAAGACAAAGAATACTGCATGCGTTGCCTGGAGAGGCAGTTGAAAATAAAGAATACTGCATGAGTTGCCTGAAGAGGCAGTTAAGAACAAAGAATACTTGAGACTCAGCCAAGGTAGGAGGGCCTATGCTTGGTGTGAGGGACGTCCTGAAGAGGCTGTAAGAATACTTGTAATTGGCTGTGATTGTCAATAGTGGAAATCTCACGTGTTGTGAGGACTGGACGTAGCCCAAGGTTGTGGGTGAACCAGTATAAATCTCAGTGTGCATCTCTTCTCCCTTATCTCTTTATTTACACAACACATCTTACATCTCAAATCTGTTTGCTAAAATAAATCAAATCTATTCAGATATAATCAAGTTTTATTAACTAAAAAATCATCTTTACTTGATTACAAAATTATTGTTGAGACAACATCTCATCTAACCTATTTGAGACTCCAAGTGTCAAACTTGAGATCACGTCTCAGCTTGAATTTAAGTGTATATTTTCAGGTACAATATTTTCAAGTCTCTATTCAACCCCCCTTCTAGAGACGTTCAACCAACTTCAATATTGTCTTCGGTACTAAATAGTTCAGACTAAGACCTTACTTGACTATTAATGTTTTACTTTATGATTTGGCTGAACCATGTGTAACTGCTATTTTCATTTTCTCCTCCCATTTTTCTGTTTAGGTATATTTTTTCCTTCCCCTATTTCTATGCTTATGCTTTTAGATTCATGCAGAGTACTTACTTTTTATTGGTAGCTTGCCCAACAAATGTCTAGGAAGAATGTAGCTTACTTGTCATTTTATGAGAAAACTGAGAAGAAGAAATGTAGAAGAAACTTGAATCATTGAATGAATGAATTGTTACAGAAAGTTGCTGAAAGTCAGCTTTATATACAAAGGGAAAACAATTAACTAGCTAACAAAAATGAAACAGAAAGAGGAAAGAAAACTAATTAACTAACAACTCCTAACAGATTTGAGTTGTGAGTGAAGGTGCCCGTTGTGGGACTTCTTAACATCCCCCCTCAAGCTGAAGGTTGATAAATATCTAAAACACCCAGTTGAGACATCAACTTGTTAAACGTCCTAGGCAAGAGAGCTTTTGTAAAGAGGTCTGCTAATTGATCATGAGTTGAGATAGGCAACAAACTCATCAAACCAGCCTGAAACTTGGTACGAACAAGGTGACAATCAATTTCTAAATGCTTTGTTCGTTCATGGAATACTGGATTATGAGCAATATGCAAAGCACTCTGATTGTCGCAAAATAGAATTGGTGACTTGGAGTAAGAAATGTGCAAATCATCAAGTAAATATTGGAGCCATTGAAGCTCATAAGTTGTAGCTCCTAAAGCTTAATGCTCAGCTTCAGTAGAGGAACGAGCCACAATAAATTGCTTCTTAGATTTCCACCTCACTAAGGCATCTCCAATAAAGAAATAGTTGCCTGAAATTGACCTCCTGGTGTCAGCACATCCACCCCAATCTGCATCAGAGAAGCCATAAATTTGAAGAAAGTTTTTCCTAGGAGAAAATAGTCCAAGACCAGGTGACTTCTTCAAATACTTAAGGATATGCAGAGCTTCAGAATGATGTTTTTGTGTTGGAGAATTCATGAATTGACTTATTTGTTGAGTTGCAAAGCTTATATCCGATCTGGTAGAAGTGAGGTAAAGTAGTCTGCCTACTAATCTCGTGTAAGATGAGACATCAGAAAACAAGTTGCTGCTGTCTTGGTACATTTTGGTTGCTAAGTCAAGTGGTGTAGAAGCTGGTTTACAATCTGCCAAGGAAGAATCTGCAAGAAGATCTAGGCAATAATTTCTTTGTGACATAGAAATTCTAGAGGATGAATGAGCCACTTCAAGGCCCAAGAAATATTTAAGTAGACCAAGATCCTTGATGCCAAATTTTGCATGCAGCTGCTCCTTGACAAAAGAGAATTTAGTGAGTTCATTACCAAATAGAAGCACATCATCTACATACACCAATAAACCAGTGAGTGAACTGTCATGAAACTTGAGAAACAAAGTATGGTCTGCTGTGGCTTGATTATAACCCAGATGTAAGAGGAAAAGTGAAAGCTTCTCAAACCATTGTCTGCTGGCCTGCTTAAGCCCATAAAGTGATTTATGGAGCTTACATACCTGATTAGGATTTGATGAATGCATGCCTTGCAGAATCATCATGTAAATATCCTCTTTTAAGTCTCCATGAAGAAAGGCATTGTTGACATCTAGTTGATGAAGGTGCCAATTGTGAGAAGAAGCAAGAGCTAGAACAACTCGAATGGTAGTGATCTTAGCAACAGGACAAAATGTGTCCAAGTAGTCTAGCCCTTTTATCTGGCTGTATCCCTTGGAAACTAATCTTGTCTTGTACCTTTCTATGCTGCCATCAGATTCCCTTTTGATCTTGTATACCCACTTGCTGCCAATGGGAATTATCCCTGGTGGAAAATCTGTCAGTGACCAGGTGTCATTGAGTTCAAGAGCTGCTATTTCAGCTTCCATAGCCTTTTTCCAACAATCAAATTTGCTGGCTTCAGAAAAACTCATAGGTTCCTGCTGTGAACTTAAAGAAGAGCTAAAAGAAGCATGTGAGAGAGAGAGATGGGAAAAGGAAACAAAGGAATTAATGGGACATAGTTTACTATGATTACCCTGCTGAATTGTAGATGTGTTGCACATGTAGTCATTAAGGTATTCTGGTTTCTTGGTGGTTCTAGTTGATTTTCTTGTAGTAGGTTGAATAGATAAGTCAGATGAGGTGTGAGTAGGTGAAATGGTTTGTTCAGTAAGGGGGCTATGTGGGATATTGTTTATGAGGTTTGGAAGAAGTGAAGGTGTGAGAGTAGATGAGGTAGGCTGAGAAATAGGGAGAAGCTGTTTTGTGGTATGAGGAATAGGTAAACAAGTACATGGTGGAGTGAGACCTGCATTTGTAGCATTTATAGCAAAAGGAAAAACACACTCTTCAAACCAAACATTTTTAGAAACAATCAGTTGCTTTGTATCCAACTTATACATAATAAAGCCTTTAGTTCCAGATTTGTATCCTACAAAAAATAGATTTAACTGATCTAGGATCAAATTTGGTTCTGTGAGAAGCAAGAGAAGAAACATAGCAAAGACAACCAAAGACTTTGAGATGAGAAATGCCAGGCCTACTTCCATAGAGAATTTCATAAGGTGATTTGGAATTAAGAAGAGGAGTAGGGATCCTGTTAATCAGGTGAACTGCATGAGCAGTGGCCAAACCCCAAAAGGTTTTTGGCATGTTGGCTTGAAAGAGCAAAGCTCTAGCCACATTTAATATTTGCTGGTGCCTTCTTTCCACTCTTCCATTTTGTTAGGGAGTTTCAACGCAAGATGTTTGATGAAAATTGCCTTTGTCTTGAAAAAAAATGGTTAGGAAAAATTTTGTTCCATTGTCAGTTCTAATAGCTTTGATGGATTTATGAAATTGATTCTCAACCATGTTTGCAAAATTTCTAACATGTTGTTCAGTTTCAGATTTATGTTTCATGAAAATAATCCACAAGTATCTGCTATGATCATCCAACACAGTGATAAAATATTTGTGATTATTTAAAGTGGAAACAAAAAAGGGTCCCCAAATGTCTAAATGAATTAAATCAAAAGGCTGTCCAACATTATGTTTACTGACAGAGTAAAAGAGTTTCTTCTGTTTTGCAAAGTGTCATATATCACAAATGTGTCTTTTATTTGAATTGTGTAAATCAGGATACAAATCAAATAACAATTTCATTCTAGAATCAGAAACATGTCCTAATCTAAAATGCCACAATGCAGATTCAGGAATAGAAAAGTCAAAGGTGCAGTAGCCTGTATTTGATTGAGGCTGCAATTTTTGGTTTCATTTTTGAAGTAGTACAACCCATCTACTAATTCAGCTGAACCAATCATCTTCAAAATCTTCAAGTCCTGTATCAAACAATTATTAGGAATGAAATAAACAAGGTATTGATGATTGGATATCAATTTAGAAACAAAAATCAATTTAAGAGAAAAATGAGGTATATACAGGACTTGAGTTAAGGTGAAATAAGGAATGAGTTGTATAGAACCAATATGAGAAGCAGTGGTAATATTACCATTTGACAATTTAACTCTTATTTGGTCTGTTGAAAGAGGGTGAAGAAAGGTGAATAAAATTTTGTTTGAACAAATGTGATCTGTTACACCCGAATCAATGATCCAAGTGCAAGGATTTGAAGCATTAATGGAGAGGATTGAGGTAATACCTTTGTTCATGTCAAGAATTGGATTATTTAAGGAATAAAGTCCTACTTTAGTGGTCACAGCAACAATCTGATTGTTTGTTGAAGAACCAGTGTCATTTGAAGATTGAAATAGGGCCTTGAGAGCTTTATATTGATCTGAAGAAAAGGTTATTAAGACAGAATTTGTTTCTGACTTGGAAAATTTATCAGCATCATCTTTGTCATTGAAATCACTAACTACATTGTTAGCTCCTCTATTCTTGAAAGAATTAGGGTATCCATGCTTTTTGTAGCATACTTCTATGGTATGACCAGTTTTTCCCACAATTGCTGCATATCTTTTGAGGATTTCTAGTATTAGAAAAATTATGAGTTCCCTTGCCTTGACCAAAAGGCTTCTTTCCTTCTGCTGCATTCACAAAAACTTGCTCTACATCAGTGCTGCCATTAGATGAGGAAGTTATGCTTCTCTCATGCTGAACCACTAAAGAGAAAACTTTATCAATGTTAGGAAAAGGCTCCATGGATAAAATCTGAGCAGTAACTACTTCGAAATCATCACTAAGGCCACTCAAGAACTTCATAATGCAATCTTCATCTCTGTATATCTTTCCATTTTTATCTGCTTGACACACACATTGGGATGCACAAGCACAAACTGGAAAAGGTCTGAAGTTTTCAATTTCCTCCCATAAGGTAGTCATTTCAGTGAAGTACTCAGTTACATTGCTAGATCCTTGCTTCAAAGCACCAAATTCTTGTTGTAGTTCAAAGATACGAACCCTATCTCCCTGTGCAAACCTTTTCTTTAACAAATTCCAAGCAGTAGCAACTACCTCCACATAAACAATACTCTTGCTAATAACAGGCTCCACAGAATTCAAGATCCAAGAAAGAACAATATTATTGCACCTTTTCCAAGCATCAAAAGAAGGATCAAAGGAAGATGGAATTGGAAGAGTACCATTGAAAATTTTGAACTTATTCTTTGAGATTAATGAGTGTTTCATATTTCTTGCCCAACTATGATAATTCTTGCCCGAAAGCAAAGGAGAAACTAAAGAAGTTGCAGGACTTTCACCTGGATGGATGTACCGGACACTTAATGGATTTAGTGTAGGATCTTGCGGAGGAGGAGGAGGACCTGCTCCATTCCTTGCGTTTGATGATGAACCTCTGGCCATGAAAGAATGAAATAACAGAGCTCTTGAACTTTAAGAGCTCCGATACCATATGAGAAAACTAAGAAGAAGAAATATAGAAGAAACTTGAATCATTGAATGAATGAATTGTTACAGAAAGTTGATGAAAGTCAGCTTTATATACAAAGGGAAAACAATTAACTAGCTAACTGAAATGAAACAGAAAGAGGAAAGAAAACTAATTAACTAACAACTCCTGACAGACTTGAGCTGTGAGTGAAGGTGCCCGATGTGGGACTTCTTAACACATTTCCAATTCATTTGGATGGAACATTGCTAGATAATGCTAAATTAATGAAAGCCAAGAAAGAGTTCTATTCTACCTCAGATGTCCTTCACATATTTTGGCTGGTAAAATGAATCATCTTCTTACTAACTCAGGTTTTGCAATTCAAAATTTGTAGCACGTGATAACTTGTTTATAGCTTTAAACTATACAACCTTGCAATAATATATAAGATTGGTTCATGTAATGAATGGCTGGTTATAATTTTGCTCTTCCCTCTCCCCCTCTAAGGCTCACCAACTTATTGCTTGCATTTTGTTTGACTTTTACGATTTATAGATGATGATAGCTAGATGTGATCGGTATTGATGAAAATTTGTTTGCTCTGCTGTAAATAAGGTTCTGTTCTGTTTCATGAAACAAATTACAAGTTAAAATCATGCTCTCATATTTTCACTAGGTTTCCATTAGTTGAATATTTCTATATATCTTTTTATTAGCAGGCGGGATTGGCAAAACTCCTAGGACTTGCTGGAGACACCAAATGTTGAAGTGAGTTCTCTATTTTTTTTATTTTATTTTGGTAAACTGAATATAATGATTTAGGTAATTCATGACAGTGTCACGTCATGAATGTAAATCTTTTCCTTTTGCTTAAGAACATGACCATGACATGGTCATGTTATGATGTGAGATAATCTAAATTTGAAATAATATGCTCTTTTTTCTGTTATTTACTATCATGTGAAAGCTATTTTTTAATTGGAATTTTAATTGAACAACTATGAATTAGTTGCAGAATAGCTAGGACATTTCGTAGTTAGTCCATAGTTAATTTGTAGTTATACGAATAAAAAATGCTATCTAAGTAAGAATTTGAATTGCGTTTTTATATTGAAACGCTATCTAAGTGAAATATAGATAGCATTTGAAATAGAAAACGATATTTATACATGATTTTATATCGTGTACCTAATGCCGTTTAAAAATTTAAACGTTATATTTGTTGATCTCGCATAGATAACTTAAAATAATACCGCCTACTGGATAACATAGATAGTGCTTAAAAATGCTATCTATTCCCTTTTCTGGTGTAAAGTGCAGAAGAGAGAAAAACAAAAAAGTCTAAAACTCAAATCTGTCAAAATGTGTAAAAAAAAGCTCTCTAACACAATTATAACCGCCTCTATGTATACAACTCTCCTAAAGCATAAGATTAATTTGATCAAAGAGGCAATTGGGCCTTGACTAATAAGTATCAGGCCCAAAAAACTAAAACTACTTTAGAACCTTGTTGTTTCTTGCTCAACTTCAGAAGCAAATTGCACCTCATTCCTTCAGTGAAATATAGTTATGGAACATATCAGAATGAAGCCCCAAATCTTTGCTTTCCAAAGCCACTGGAATCACCTCAATCTACCACCTACAACTCCATATATCAACAAAACAATACATATAGGTCAATTGGCTTAAAATATGAAATTAAGCAACAATTGCAATTAAAGCCCAATTAAGCCCAATTAGGTAAATCCCAACTAAAATAGTGAAATCAATCATAATTACAGTCTAGTAAAGATAAGATTAAATATGCAAAGTGTATATAAAAATATGCTCATCAAATTCCCCCATACTTACCCTTATGCACTTCGGGCAAAATACCACATGAACTCATTAACCAATAAGGAACATTGTGCAAATACAAATGACATAATCATCAAAGGATCCTAGGAATGCAAAGGAGTATGCAAAATACAACATCCAAGGAATCAAGGAATCAAGAAAAATGTGAATGAAATTCCCCACAATCTAACAAACAAGAGAGTTAATCAAATCAAATGGTGAATCAATGGTGATAGATGTAACGTCCTAATTCCTAAACTCAAGAATTATGTCCGTTGGAAACTCAACTCTCGAATTTCTAAAATTATTTCGCACATTACATATATTGTCTAGATTTATTGTCTGGATGTTTTACTATTGTACATGTGTCTTGACATATTAGAAATAGGCCTCGAAGTGCTCCACATGTACCAAAATATCCCATCCAAAAGAATACAAGTATGGCCTATACAAAATAATCCTAAATCAAGGGATGGGGCTACACCAAGACCAACCATAAACTCCTAGTCCCGGACAAACATCCGGTCGGGAACCCTGCATATATATCTGAACATAAAATCCACAACGTGTGGTGAGACTAACATCCTAGTGAGCGTGATAAAGCATGTAGTGTAGAGAAACAGGAAGATGAGATGCAACAATAATTAAGCGAATCAAATCAATTCATCAGACGTGAACAACATAAGGCATTAACATGATAGCTGTGTGATAAGTGTTAGAATTTAGTAAATTTCTATGTAATTATAGCACTTATTGACTATGAATTAGTGAATTTGTAATCCAAAATCTCCCTTCTTTGCTTAGTTTGTGGCAATTGTAATTAATGGAGTCTCATATGAACTTGATGCTATTTTGATGTATAAACTGTTGATTTTTACAGGTGAAAAGCTAAGGTACAAGTGAAGCATCAAGTGAACAATAAGAAAGACGAAAGCTGTGTAGAGCAAGATTCAAAGGCAAGGCAAGATGGGAAATTTATCACTGTTTCCTGCGCTTCACCTGCGCTGAGCGCAGGCAAAGCGCAGGAATGCCCTTCAGTTATTGTTTCCTGCGCTTCACCTGCACTGAGCGCAGGAGACGTAACCCTTGAGTTTTAATGAGCCGTCAAGACAAATTTTGAGAGACGGGGAGTTTTTGGCTGATACGAAGTTTTGGGAGGAAAGTTTGACAGTTTCTAGAGACCATTCTGGAGCAAGAGGGAGACTACAACAGAGCTGGAAGGCTTCGTTGCTGATCTTCTTCTTAATCCTTGTTGGTTGTAATGGCTACCATGAGTAGCTAAATTTATTTTTAGGATTGAATGTAGTCAATTCAAACCCTGAATGTGATTTGTATTTTTAACATTTAGGAAACCTTGTTTTATCAATAACTGGTGTTTTTATTTCTATTCTTAATGCTTAATTCCCTTTTGTAACGAAATTATGATGTGATTTCTTGAATTGGCTAGGAAGCTGTTCTCTAAATCAGATTTGGGTAAAAACACTCAATAGGTTGAATACCTAGGAATAGGGTTCAATTTATTGATAACTTTTAACAACTTTTCTTAAAGCTAGCCAATTTGTTAAACATCCAAGCGATTAGTGTTTAGGGAATTGTTCTAAGAATTTCATATTTGAGGAATCAATGTGAATGAAATTTATTTTTGCTTCAGTATTGATAAATTCAGATTTCTAAATGTTATTAATTTTCAAAATCACATGAAGGGCGCGAAAGACGAAGTTCAATCCTAGTTTCTCTCAACTGCTCAATTTCATCCATATTTCTCTTTGTCTCGATTTTCTTATTTAATCTTTAAATTCACTTTTTACAAAACAAATCCAATCATTCACAATCTTCCTTACTCAGTAAGTGTGAGTTCTAAGAATTTATTTTGCACTGTTCCTCGTGGGTACGACAACCCCTATTCTTCTACTATTATACTGCTGCGATATTGGTACGTTTGCCAAGATCTCAACACTGTGAAGTGTTTAACCCAACACCCTAGGTCTTTCCACTTTTCTGTGATGACTAGACTAAGCTTAGACTAACAGGAATCGTTGTTCCTAAAGGCCACTAGGATCTTACCTTCAAATTATGATAGATTTTATCAAACATAAATAATATGAGTTCTACCATGAATCAATTGGATTTCCTCTTTGGCCACCTATAGCCCATGAAATATCCTCTTTGGCCATAGGCCCATGAACATTCTTTTTTACATGATTAGGGTTCATAAACATGAGTGGTGTTTTTCAATGAACAGGAATGTGCATAAATAAGGCATTTCATGAGATGCATCATTAACACCCACACTTAACATGAAACCCTAAATTGCAAACCCTAGGATTAGGCAAACATCAAAGAAATCATCACATACAACAATCCCTAGCCTTAAGATATCCAATCAATCACAAGCATGATAAAACAAGCAAGGGAGAAGAGAATAGAAATCATTCAAGGATTTAAGCAAGATGGGAGTGAGTGGGTGGACCACACTCACCTCAATAGTAGGGGAATAGGAATCATTGAGGGGTGGAGGATGATGATTCCAAGCACTTCTAGAGGTTTGAGGCTTCAATCCAAGCTCCTTGTGCTTCCCTCTATCTCTAGAATTCTCTCTCTAGAAATGAAGGGAAACCATAAATGAGAAGCCCTAAAACAGAAACAACATTAAAAGCTATTTCGCGCACTCTCACTCAAGTGAGGACCTTCTCACTTGAGCGAGAGGGAATATACCCTGGGAGATTCGCATTCTCGCTCAAGCGAGAACTTGCTCACTTGAGCGCTATTCTCCAGGAAAAACCCCCAATCCTCTCTAACTTTGTCTTGCTCAAGCGAAAGTCTTCTCGCTTAAGCGAGAGAAAGTCAGAGAGAAAATCACCTGTTTCTGGATGAATTGTGCCTAAGCGAGAGGCTTCTCACTCAAGAGAGAATATCATTAACCAAAATGCTGGTTTTTACTATTCTACTCGCTCAAGCGAGAGCCTCTCGCTTGAGCGACCAAGTTGCATACTTGTTCTTCCTAATTTAGTTTTAAACCCTCCTTTTACCTCTTCCTTTTATAAAAACCTATTATACCTCTAATTCCTTGTAAAACCTTGATTTCAAACTTTGGGATGTTAAAATAGAATCCTCACAAGACATACTCTCTAACTCTAAAGTGTTTTGGCTTGTGTATATACACTCAAAGCACTCATGTAAGAAAACACTACCATAAGCTTGGAAAGACTCTAATGTCCACACTCAGATCACATGCAAGAAAGGATCAAAATGACTTTATATAGGATGTAATAGGGCCAAGGTAAAGGTAGAGAAAATGAAGGATAAGTAGCTAAAAGACAAAGAGAATAGAAGAGCAATGGGGAATAAATCCGAAAATAAATGCTAGTAGCATACATCTTAAGATCACAATTATACTCCTCTTTTCTACCCTCTTGACCCAATTTTTTTATTTCAAGTACACTTTAGGCCAGTTTGGATGAAACTTCTACAGAAGTACTTTGTAACGCATGTTGGAAGCATATTCCTGAATTTCCAAAATTATTTCACGCATTATGAATATCAACAATCAACATATAATCACTTAGGTAATCCAACAGTTACTTAAGCTTAATATAAATACATTCATCCAGTCAATAATTATGCCAACAATGGCTCAATACAAAAGAACCAGTTTCTATAGGCATGATGGGATACCCTTGTACATGTGTCCCGGAATAACTAAAGGTATCCACTTGGGCATCACATGTACCAAGATATCCCGTCAAAAGAATACAAAGAGTAATGCCTACACAAAATAAGTCTAAATACATCAAGTAAAAGAGGTCAACATGACCCAAAAGAAGCCCCGCATACTCCAGTCAAGCTCCGAGTTGAGAACCCTGCACATCTAAAGAATCCACAAAGCGTGTGGTGAGACTAAAGTCTTATTGAGTGTGGTCATGCAAGCAGTGTAGGTGTACAGGAAAATGAAATGCACAGCGGAAGCATATATATATAAACATCAATCCTCAGAATTATCATCAACTTCAAAATAATTGCAAACATAAGCCTCTTGGTGTTTTACCCATCACCATGGGGTCTTTTCTCTTATAATCTCTGGTCAGAATTGAGCTTAGTCTGTACAAGGAACGTCTTCCCTGTATCCTTTTCCTCCTGTCTTAATTAACAATCAAGGGTTTCTTTTATTCTTACATAGTTCCTCAAGGCTCAAGAGCCAAAAATTCCTCTTATACCAAGGTATGAATAAGTGTTCATAATGCAAGAGTCGTTCAACACTTATTTACACATTTTCATCATGCATCATGTAGCTTCAAGAATACCCAATCAAGCATACAAATCCATAAAGCCCAAATCTCAATGACTAGGGTTTGCACCCTTTAACATTCTCAACAAATACCATACATTTCTAACCTTCAAACATTCAAAGGAAGCATGCATATTTCAAGAATCAAGTTAGGGAAGAGAGATTAGAGTTCATATAGGGAGATCACACTGTATGGAGTGAGTGGGTGAACCACACTCACCTCAAATGACGCCCAAAGAAGAGATTAATGAAGGTGAAATGGGGTAGGAGACTCGTGGTTGATGATTCTTCTTCTTTCTCCTCAAAAGGATGGCCAAATCTTCTCTTCCTCTCTCTAACCTCTCTCTAGGATGAAGAAGCAATTATTAATGACCCTCATAAATGACCTAGGTTGGGTTTTAAAAAAAATTGACTCGTGCATTCTTGCTCAAGCGAGGATTCCTCGCTTGAGCGAGAATACTAAAGGGGTTCTGCTTTTGGGTTCTCGCTCAAGCAAGGGGATCCTTACTCGAACGAGAACACTCCAGAGAGCATCCCCTCTCTGGATGCTTCTCGCTCAAGTGAAAACAACAGAATCTGATTTTCCCAAGTTTGGTGATATTCTCGCTCAAGCGAGGCCATTCTCGCTTGAGAGAGAATGCTATAGAATGGAAATCCTGAATTTCCATCCCAAGCCTTCTCCAATACTTTTTACCCTCTTTTCTTAGTTCCTTTTTATAAAAGCACCTTTCTAATCCTAATTAGCTTATAAAAATGATTACGAATTCTGGGATGTTACATACTTCTAGGTGAAAAAATATATAGAATGAATCAAAGATGTCAAATGCATTTAACTTCTCCATAAGTTGAAATTAGTCTTTGTAGCCCACCTACTCCAAAAGCTATTCCATTTAACTTCTTCATAAGTAACTAATTTCAACTTATGGAGAAGTTATATTCATTTGACCTCTTTGATTCATTCTATTTTTATCTTCTAGAAGTTCTTCTACAGAAATGTATCCAAACAGGGCCTTTATTTCTTTGCATTTTTTTTATACTTTGAGCTTTTATTTATTATGTTTCTCTTTTCTTGCTTTCCTTTTCCATTTTTTCTGTATATAGCCAAGGGTCAACAATGAATTATCCACATGAGTAGATAAGAAAATAGAGTACGCCCCCAAACTTAAACCCTAAACCCTATGGTAATGAGCTTATTCCCAAAATAATTCAAAAGCTCCTTTATCCTCTAAGGTAAGGACAAATCATGGTTTTTCTTTTTAAGGCTTGTAATGAGCTTATAAATCAAGAAATGGGATGCATAGGCTCAAAAGGCTATCAAATGGAATAAAAACAAGGTAGGCTCATATGGCTAGTAGCTCAATATCAAGAAAGATTGCCTAAATCATCTCAATACATGCAAGTGAACCAAGTTGCAAATTAGAGAGTCAAGCCAAGTTCTAGAGCACAAGCAAACATGAGTAAAATCACACAAGAAAGAGAGAATGGCATATAATGGTCCATCCAACGAATAGGCTCAAAATCTCACCAAGGACAACTCCATCACATAAGATCCAACCCTTTAACTCTCAAAACCAACTTGAAATACAAAAAATGCAAAGAATTCAATCAACACAAGTCTTGAAACCAATTATCCAAGAATTATGAAAATGCCAACCACTAAAATAAATCCTAAATTTCCAATGAAAAATATGCTAAATGTATTTTCTACTGTTAAAAATCAGTTTTCTGCTGTAAAAATAAATTCTACTGTCAAAATTCTGATATGGGGAAAATTTTGTTGTCAGAAAAATGTGTTGTCTGAAATTCTGCTGTAAACAGCAGCAGAAAAACACATCATATAACATACAGTAATAGAAACAACAATTTCAAATAGCTTACAGTAACTTTAGACAGCTGAAAACAGTAACAATTCAGACAATAGTAAATAGTAAGTTTAGACAGTAAAACAAGTGAAAAATAGTAAAATAACCTACAGAAAACACCAAAAACACTAAATTACAATCTTAAAAATTATCCTAAAAACAATCCTAATATCCTAAAACTACAAATCTCCTCCCACACACTTAGATCACACATTGTCCGCCATGTAAAAACAGTCCAATCAAACTCCAATAGACAAAATGTAATGAAAAAGTTGGAAAAGAGAACCCCCTCATCAAGGTGGAAAAATTTGCACTTGAGGTAATGTGGGAGGCTCCAAAGAAACCTCCTAAACTATCTCCCCCACTAAAATGGGACTCTCATGGTAAAGCTTGAGACGATGCCCATTAACCTTGAAGTACTTGTTGGTGGATTCACTCCTTAGCTCAACTACACTAGAAGGAGAAACATTAGTAACATCAAAAAGGCCAATCCACCTAGATCGGAGCTTACCATGCATGAGATTAAGTCTAGAATTGAACAAAAAAACCTTTTGGCCTATAGAAAACTCTTTTCTAGCAATACACTGATCATGAAATTTCTTTGTTTTCTCCTTGTAGAATTTAGAGTTTTCATAGGCTTGCAAGCGGATCTCATCAAGCTCCTGTAGCTGAAGCTTCCTTTGCTGTCTTGCCTGGTCAAAATCCAAGTTACAAGCTCTAACTACCTAGGACGCCTTATGCTCAATCTCCACAGGTAAGTGGCACACCTTACCAAAGACAACTCTAAAGGGAGACATCTTTATAGGTGCTTTGTAGGCAGTCCTATGAGCCCAAAGAGCATCAGTAAGGCGACAACTCCATTCTTTCCTATGAGGCTGCACCATCTTCTCCAAAATCCTCTTGATCTCCCTGTTGGAGATCTCAGCCTGTCCATTGGTCTGGGTGTGGTATGGTGTGGAAGCTCTATTCACAGCCTCATACTTTTTCGGCAAAGCATCCATGGATATGTTACAGAAGTGGGTCCCCTGATCACCGTTGATGGCTCGAGGCACTCTAAACCTGCAAAATATATGGGACCTAACAAAATCCACAACCACTCGAGCATCATTAGTCCTTGTGGCTATAGCCTCCACCCACTTGGAGACATAGTCCACAACAAGCAAAATATATGAATAAACAAATGAAATAGGGAAGGGCCCCATAAAACCAATACCCCTCACATAAAACATCTCACAGAAAAGCATGGGTTGTTGGGGCATCTCCTGTCTCCCGGTAATGGCAACTCCAGCTCTCTTACACTTCTCACAAGTAGAGGAGACTCTTCGGGCGTCTCTAAAAATGCTAGGCCAATAAAACCCACAATCCAACACCTTCAGTCCTGTCCTCTGTGGTCCAAGGTGTCCTCCTTCAGCTGAGGCATGACAGAACTGAAGTACAGATTGGATGTCATGATTTGGAATGCATCTCCGAATAAACCTGGTCAATGCAAAAACGCCATAAATAAGGGTCATCCCATACATAATACTTGGCATCAGTCCTAAGTCTATCTCTTTGAGCTTTAGATGCCAAGGGTGGAAAAAACAAATCCAACAAGATAATTTACAATGTCAACAAACCAAGGGGTAATAGGAGGAGGATGAGAATAATGTAAAACCATAAGATGCTCATTCGGGAAGTTAACCCAGATAGGAAAAGAATCCTTTTCTCTCTCAATGCATCTCAAATGGTCTGCTACAAGGTTATGTGCACCACTCCTATCCCTTAATATCCAAGTCAAACTCCTGGAGCAATAGAAACCACCTAATCAGCCTAGGTTTGGAATTTGTCTTCTTCAAAAGAAACTTAAGAGTAGCATGGTAAGTGATAACAACTACTTTAGAGCCTAACAAATAAGATTTAAACTTATCAAGTGCAAATACAATTGGTAAAAGCTCTTTCTCAATAGTAGTGTAATTTACGCATGCTGCACCTAAAGTCCTAGATGCATAATAAATCACATGAGACAACTAACCCTTTGAGCCAAAATAGCTCCCATTGCATAATTTGATGCATCACACATCAACTCAAATGGCAAAGTCCAATCTGGTGGCTGAATGATAGGTGTAATGGTGAGGGCTGTCTTTGTAACACCCACATTTTTGCTTGTATGATTTCCTATTGTTTGATATGGTGAATTTTGAGTGATTAAATATTTTAATCATTAAAATTGGTTTAATAAGGTTAGGAATGAATTTCCTATTTTTCTAGAGTTTTTGGGAATTTTTGTGCGAAATGACCTTTTTACCCCTACTATTTTTGGAAAAGGACTAAAATGCCCTTGATTTAAATCAGAAAATTCTGCAATATTTCAGCAAGTTCCCTCACTTAAATTCTCTCAAAACCGTGAGCATGTGAGGAGAATGACTTAACTTGTTTTACACACTTTCTAAAGTCAAAAAGTAAGTAAAAGCCTTGTCATGAAACACCTTACACTTGTCCATTTTCTTCTTACTTACATGCAAAAACCATTTTTTCTCTCTTCATTCTTCTCCAAACAGTCGAGTTTCTCTCTTCCTCACACTCTCCATTTTCTCCATTTTTCTCCATTTCACTTCTTGATTAAAGGTTCCATCTTTGAACCTTTAACTCAAAATTTCAACCTACATCTTTTAGAAAAATTGTTTGGGAGATCAAGAGGAACCTAAAGAGGGGAAAAACTTTGAAGTTGGTGGAGTTTCTCAAAGTTCATCCTCCATTGACAAAGCTTGGATTTCATTAGGTAAAGGGGGGAAAAACCTTGAACTCTAGTAGGATTGGTGACTAGAGTAAAGGATTACCCTTGATCCTTCTTCCTTCTCCCTTTTTCTTTCTTTGAAAATGAATGTTGGAACCTATTTCCTCAAGGAAATGGTTCGGCCAAGCTACTAAAGTATGGTTGCATGTTGCTAAAAATGGTTTGATGGTTGAAATGTGTTGATGTTTTGGTTTTAAAATGCATGCAAGCTATTATTTTGATGTTGGAATTTTATCTTTTCTTGCCAATATGGTTCGCCCATGATCATTTAAGGGTGTTGGTATGTTTCTAAAATTTATTTGATGATTGGAACATGTTAATATGATGATTATAGATACATGCAAAGTGTTACTTGAGTTTTGAAATTTTTGAGAATTTATTGGACTGTGATGTTCTTCATTGTGTTCTTGAAAAAGATTGTGTTTGATCTTGAAAAGTGGATGAATTGGGAGTTGATGTGTTTATGGGCCTTAGTAGCCCAATAAGTTAAAAAGACTTAAAAACTTAAAGTAACAAGTAAAGGTAAAAATGAAAACTTCCATGGTGAATTGATAATTCAAATTCGGGTAAAAAAATAAACCCATGATAAAGTCACCACAAAACTCATGTTACTTGGTAGAAACTTGATAAAATGGACCCTTATGAGTTACCTAACCATTGGGCCTCTAGTTTAGGCCCAATACCTTAAAAAAAAAAATTCATAAGACTCAATTTTAAGTTTAGTAAGTCGACTAGTCCAACTCTCTTAAGTTAATAGTCAAACTCTCTTAAGTTAATAGATCAACTCTCTTAAGTTAATAGTCCAACTCTCTTAAGTTAATAGATCAACTCTCTTAAGTTAATGGATCAAGGCCTAAACTAATTAAGTCCTAATCACCCAAGACCATAAATTAATCTTAATTATTAATCATTAATGAGGTATTAATAATATGATTAAGACTTAATGATGATTAAGGACTAATTAAATATGATTACCCTTAATTAAGTGTAATTAAAAGCTTAATCCAAGACTAAGGAAGAGATTAAGAGTTAATTAGGATCTTAAGTAAAGATTAAGACTTAATTAAGAAGGATTAACCTTAATTATAGTCTAATTAAGGAAGATTAACCATGATTAAGGATTAAACTTAACCCTAATCATACACACAAGATGAATTAAGATGTGCAGTGCTATTCATAAAACACACCCATAAACCTTAGTAAGCTATAGGACTTAAGTGGAAGTGATCACTAGTCTTAAAGACGAGTAGGTACAACTTACCATAAAAGCTTATAACCAACACACTCTTCTTGCATAAGACTTGAGAAGCCTAGTGAGAGAGTGCGGATTAACCCGAGATGGGGTTTGCTTTTCCTTGCGAAGGAAAGACATTGAATCGGTGACGTGCCGCGGGGAGTGGTCACGTGGAAGGATTCAATGGGCTTTGCCTGTGACGATGTGTATGCTGAGAAGCATTGGATGTGTGACATGCATCATAAAGCATTGATGATATTGAAGGTTGAAAAACCTTACGACCTAATATGGCAGTGACACGTTGGTACGGTGTGAAACTGGTGGGAAGGGCGCACTGGGTTTTGCAAAGAACCCCAGCAGGTCCTGAAATGGGATGCCAGCCCTGAGGATAGTTGTGTTCCAAACGGAATATCAGGAGACATAGGCTATCTCCCTACTGTCGAGTTCCTGGAGATCAAACTTAACTATTCCTGTCGTTCTCAAGGTTTCGGGGTCAGTTGAGATTGTCTGGAAGGATCACAAAAGAAAATTTGCCCAAAAGAAAATATGAGCAAGACTTTTTGTACCGATGCTAGTACAGACTCTAGCTCCTGATACGATGTACATATAGGTCGTACAGTTGCTGTGTGTACTGTGGTGGTGATTTCCCCGGGCCCTCATACATCATATATAGTGTCATGATTGCAAAGTATGCAATAGGCTGTGTGTATCATGATAACGACGTGTGTATGTACTTGTTTGGTTGAACCGTGTGAACTTTCCTTGTGTGTGTGTTCTATACACTATATCCTATATCACGTGAGTTCATGCGATGCGTTCTCACCCTCCTTTTGTTTTTTGGTTGGTTGTGCCTTTTTCTTTATGTCGTTAGCCGACATTGGAGACCCGCAGTATGACGTCTATGCGAGTGGAGCTTCGATGGATGCCGAGAGGGACGTGGAGGGTGACGGACATACCTAGGAGGTGTGTCTTCACTGGGGAGGTTCGCGTTATCATCACTCACCCCGACCTCCCTTTGCTGCCAGAGATAGATTTTGTTGTTCCGTTGACGCTAGAGTTTCAGACACCGCCAAACTTGGTGCGCTATACTACTTTTCATCGGTCCCGTCGTCGCCAGGTCTCTTTTGTAGCATCCCGTTTGTCGCGAGTGGAAGATCTTGTTGGATCGGATTGTCCTAGGTACTCACCTGCCTCAGAGGCATCCGATTCCCGTTCCTTACGTTCTGACGCGCGAGATCGCCCTCTCTCAGATCCACTGGAGATGGTTGTCATTGATGACTCGTCAGATGAGGAGGATCCCTCTCTAACAAGCGATGAGGAGTAAAGTAGTCGTACCTAGAGTCTAGTTGTGATCAACTCTGTGTTGTGTGATCTCCCTTTTTGTGTTTTTGTTGAGATCACTTTGATTATTTACTTCACTTCTAGAACTCATGTTTCTATTTTATGGTTTTTAAGCTTCATGCGTACATTGGTTTCTGTTTGTAATTAATGCACTGTTTATTCCTACTTGTGATGTTTATGTTAAATGAATGTATGTGTATACAACATGGTAACGCCTCGATGCTTTTCAAAAATAAATTTACAAGTAAGGAAAGAATATTTCATAGCACTTAAAATGTAACTAGAGATGTAGTAGGTTAAAGGCTACCAATCTATTTTAAAAAAAAAATAATTCTGCATTTTTTTAACCGACTTGTATAATATTCCCGTTTTTCACGTGCAACACATGTGACGTTCTTAGTAGTAACTAGGGGTGTCACAGTCTTAAGGCAATCAAATGCCTCTTTACACTTATCTCCAAGGTCAAATATAGAATCATTTTGGTCTTATTGATCTCAGACAACATCTGACTTGAAAGATTCATTTTAAGAACAAATCCTTTCTGTCTGAGCCAATAGAATATCCTGTCTTTGGATTAAATGAACATAGGCTCTCTCCATCTCCTCAAGTCTTTTTCTTAAAGCAAAGTTCTATTCAACAAGGTCATCTTCTGGCTCATGGAACACTAAGTTTATGTAAGGGGATGAGAATCTGAAGTAGGCAGTTTCTTTGGGAATACCAAAACATCCAGGCCACTTAATCAAGTAAAAGTGTTAGTTGTTTGATCTCTTCAGCAGCTCCCACTCACCTTCATGTAAGAATTCCCCCATAGGAAACTTTCCTTTGTGGTATCTGAAGTCCATCCATTGTTGAGCAAAAGGTCCTTTGCTTACAGCAACAGATGAATCTTTAAGAATCACAAGGGTAGCTCCTAGAACATCACTTTCTAGATCAGGGTTGGAGTATTCTCCATCAGCTTCCCTCAGCTTCCAATAGGACTCCTAGACACATTCAATATCAATGTGGTCCAGTCCTTCCTTCTTTAAGATTTGCTTCCATTGCTTGGGAGTGAGAGGCTTCATAGGTTGAAACCTAGCAGAGCTAGTGTAGAACTTCTTTTTCTTAAAGCAGAACACAGGTCCCAAGGGGATTCTTGGAATCGACTTATCAAGGTACACCAAAATAGTAGTGTTGTTATTTACATTACATGGCAGGGGGTTTGTAGAATCTATTTCCAAAGTATTCCTTCTTATATTGTGTTACAACATCTCCTTCAGCTTCTAATGACTTTAACATGTACCAGTCACTTTCAGATACCAAGTTACTGAGCATCTATGCATAAGGGTCCAATACTTGCAGCTTGTGGTTTGGAACAAGAGGTCTATACCTTATCTTAGGTAGCTCCATGTCATTGTGAGACTCCTTCTCACGCCATTGAGCAAGCCATCTCTCATAGGTCTTGGTTGTTGGCTGCAAAACCAATCTTTCCCACACACAAATCAAAGGTTTGTCCATTCTAAAGTAGGCCAATTCATCCCTTAAGCAATTGAACTTGGGGATTCTTAGCCTCTCCTCTAGAAGGATAGGATATGGCTTGTGTGGGACTTCTTAAGATAGCTTCAAGGTCTTCTCAGAAGTGGGGTGATCGAGGTCGTACTCAATCAAATAAAAGGAATTAAAGTGCAATAAGGGTTGGTTAACCCAAAGTCGTCTCTTTCAAGGAATCCAATTACAAATTCAGAATTTGAATCTCACAGAAACACACACACAGGGGGATTTTGATTGTTGTTCATGCTAATTTCTCAATTTCTAAAACCGAATTAAATTTCCAGAAAACAATTCAAGAAAAACGGATTGATTCTCTACCTCATTCACAATTGAATCTATCATTGGTTCATATGAAATTCCTTAAATCCTTGATAGAAACCAATTCGGATTAAGCATCCTCAATAATTTTCACACTAGAATTAAGCAATCATTGAAGCTTAGCCTTCCATTTCCATGGAGGAGGAATTCGAAAATGCAAGAAGAGGAAGAAGAAGAGCCAAAACCGTCCAAGGCAAGAAGAGAGAAAAAGAGAGAGAAAATGAAAAGTCTATTTTCTAAATTCTGAAAAATGAGGGAAAAGTTCTAAACTAATCAGAAACACACCTATTTATAATACCTAATTCCCTAACAATTTGATTAGGCCTTAATTGGGCCGAAATTAATTAATACAGGCCCAAAAACTAATTACAAAACTAAGTAACTCGGATTTGCAACAGACAACATTAGTAGACAATTTTGAAACTGAAACTGCTCCTAATTCCTTAATGGGAATACCATCTGATAGTATATCAAATTAAAGCCCTGGATCTTAACTTTCAAATGCCACTAGAAGTACCCAAAAATTCCACCTACAACTCAAAATATCATCAAAACAAGACAGGTAAGTCAGTAGGCTTAAAAATCCGAATTTAAACAACATTTATAATTAAAGCCCAAATAAGCCCAATTAGGTAATTTCCAATTAAAACAATGGATTTAATCATAATTAAAGTCTAAGAAAGCAAAGATTAATTATGCAAAGTGTGAATAAAAATGTGTTCATCATGGGGGTAGAGCAAGGTCTGAAGTTGTTCCAGCAAACTCTAGAGGCACACGTTCAACTACAAAGTTGAATCTAGTTGTTGTTCCTCCAAAAATGCAAGGAAAATCATAAATGGAAGAGTCAGAATCTGACTCTACTTCAGAAGGGGGGATTATTGAGTCTCAAGTTTTGATGAATGCAAACCTAAAATAAACTAAGTAATAACTTCACAGAATAACTGATAAATGCGTTGATGTTTGAGATATACAAATAACTCATACTCAAAGTATCATCTGAAACTTGTGTGTCTGAAGACTTTCCACAATTTGAGGTCATCCTAGGATCTGAAGGAGGTCTGTCTGAAGTCAAGTCAAGATTTGAAGTTAATTGAAGTTCTAAATATTGTTGTTTTGAAGATCATGCATTGTCTGAAGTACAAGACATCTGACGTGGAAAATAAAAACATGTACCAGAACTACACACAACCTCAATTCACCAGAAAAGCAAGTCGGGAAGGCAACTTTTTGGTTGAGTTTCAAAAACCAAGCATGGAAGAGGAAACACTACCTGCAAGAGTTGCAAAAGTCAGAAAAGGTGCTACAAAAGCGTACCTGTGTCAGAAAGCTTTCTCAACGGGTAAAAGCTATCTCTATACATCTTTCTTAACGGATAGTTCAAACTCAAGCCTATAAAATACAAGTGTCAGGGAAGTTGAGAAAAAGGTGGAGAGCTTGCACACAAAGATAGCACACATGTGCGCATGGATGCTTAAAATTTAAAAAGTAGCAAAGCAATTCACTTCAAAATAGCAACATGCCACAATAAGAATAAATTGGAAGAATATTGCTCAATAAATCTTACTGATGAAGATGAAGATAAAGATAGAAGAATGAAATGGTGAGTAGCAAAGATAAAGAGATGAAAGTCAAAGATTTTATTATGCTGCAAGAATCACTGAGAAAGAAGTCTTCAGAAGATGCTCAAGATAAGATACATACCCATTAGATTTGATATGTGTGTAGTCGAAGCAAGCACCAAGACTACAAGCTTGTAGTCTCGTTGAAGAAAAGAAAACTGAAGCAAAGAGGGAATCTGATTTATATCTGTATATCCAGTGTTTTACACTATTATTTTCTTTGCTCAATTAGAACTAAGAACATGTGTTCAAAGTTCTATTTTCTTGAATGTATTTGTATTCATTCCATTGTAAGAAGCCTGAAGATGCTTATGAGAAAAGAATACTTGTTTTTAGAGCCAGGAGTGGCTTGGTAGAAAATAATACTTGTTGTTAGAGCCATGATTGGCTTGGTAGAAAAGAATACTTATTGTAGAGCCCGGAGAGGCTTGATAGAAAAGAATCCTTAGAAGCCTGAAGAGGCTCTTTAAGAAGAATACTTGGTGTGTTGCCTGAAAAGGCAAATGATAACAAAGAATACTTGTAACTTTGATAAGTTAGTAAAAATCTCACTGTGTGTGAGGATTGGATGTAGCCCAAGGTTGAGTGTGAACCAAGATAAATTGACAGAGTACTTTCTCTTTCCCTTAACTCTTTACATTTTGTTTACTCTAACAAGAAGAAGAAATTTGAATAAAGTTTTATAAGAAATCTTATGAAAATTATTTATGAAAAGCTTTTGGAAAACCTCTGTCTAAAATCTTCAAACAAAGACTCATGTTTCAGACAGCATCTGAATCACTGTCTGAAAGCCTTTTGAACTTAGTTTTTGAAAAAGGTTTCCATAAAAATGACCAGTTTATAAAAATACTATTCGACCCCCCTCTGGTGTTTTCCTGCGTGTCCCTATAGGGATTTCAGATTCGAAAAACCTAGATTCTGATACAACCTTAGGTTTTGGAGGTTCTTCATTAGAAGAACTCATGTTTCCTAAGGCTAATTTCAGTCTCTTGGGTTTGGTGGTTTCTTTTTCCTCTAAGTCCTTCGTCAGTAGGTTCATTTTCCTTTCTTCTCTGTTCTATTTCTTGATTTCAGCAACAACAACAATTTGGACTTAGGCAGCTTCAGCACTTGCCCTTCTGCTGATTTTCTTCTCAATGTGTGGCTCTACATCAAGAGTGAGGATTTTGGTTCTCTTCCTCTGAGTGGATCTTGTTGTTCTTTTCTGAGCTCTCTTTCTCTTTTTCCTTTGAGCAGCTTCCTCTAGTTCTTGTCTCAGATCCTCAACATAAGCTTCTTGAGTTGCTTTGGCTAAGACAAAATCATGTTCTTCTTGCTCCTCCTCCTCCTCCTCCTTCTATTTTCCCTCCTTCTCTAACTTACTCAGAGTGTTAGCAAAAGCAACAACTTTTTGCAACTCAGGGTCTAGATAACTTCAGCAATAAGTTGCACATTCAGCACAACATCTTGATCAAAAGAAGTTGTTACACCCATCAAAACTACTTCCTCTTGATTGTTTTCCGGTCCCTCTGATGTTGAGGTAGGCAAAGATCTAGTAGGAATTGTTTCCTCAGAAGTCATATGAAGTTTTTCAAATTGTCTTATGGCATCTATCTAAAATTCTTCAGATTGTTTGAGTTGTGTAACTGGAAAATCCTTCTGAAGATTTAGAATTTCAAATTGCTTCTAAGCTCAGCTTGCTTCTTACCTCAGTTTTCGTTTGACCACAGCTTGCGTAAGATCTTGTTTCTACTTCTTTAATTTTCTTCTTAGCTTTACTCAAGTCTTCTTGACCGATGATAATTTCTTTTTATGTCTTGAGACTTGACCGTTGAATCTGAGATGCTTCTTAAGATGATCGAGGAATCTTGGTCCATGGTTGATCTTGTTACCTGTCTTAGCGTATTTCTGCACACTTAAGCATCTCAAATCTCACGAAACACATTAGTAACTTAAGAATAGAAAATCTTAACTTTGATCTAAAGGTTTGTTATCATTAAAACCATTTCACAGAGGGTTCTCACTCTCACACTTATTTTATTTTATTTTTAAAAGATATCTATACTTGAAGAATATCACTTTCTATTTTTATATTTTGATAGTTGGAAGTTTTATTAACAACAATAATAATAAATGCATCTTAATATTTTTTTCTTAAAATGTTTCATGAATATATTAGACGAATATAATATAATTTTAAAAATAAAATATATTTAATTAAAATTACATTTAATAGTAGTATGAAGTCAAATTTACTAACATGTGACATAAAACTAATATAATCAATTACTCCCTTCGTCCCTTATTACAAGACCCTTTCAACCGTTTCACACAATTTAAGAAAAGTTAGTTAATGCATTGATTTTTTAAAAAAATAATAGCATTCCAAATATACCCCTATTTAAAAGTCACTATATTTTAGAGACATTAATTCTGACATGGTGGAAGACTCCAAAAGTCACTTTCTAATGATATAGTTGGGCATGTAGGTAAAACTCCATTAATTATTCACACTTATCAATATATTGGAAATAAAAAGAGTTGAATATTAATGAAGGGAAAGTATGGAAAAAATTATTGTTTTACCTAAATTTTTGCAAAGGGTCATATATTAAGGGACACCCAATTCTTCTAGAAGGGGTCTTATAAATAGGGACGGAGGGAGTACAAGTTTTTGACATTTAAAATTTAATGAATTTAAGTGTGAGACTTTTATTTTGGAACATTTAATATTTTACATGCAATCAATGTAAAATTTAATAATAAATATTAGATGCATCATATTAAACATTTCTTATAGTATTTAGCAAATGTAGCATTCAATAGTAGCATTAATTCAATTTAACAAATAATTTATTTTCCCTTAAAAATAAGAGAAATGTTAACGAGTGTTCTTAATGTATTAGTTAAGGAACAAAAAAATAGAATGTTTTTATTGTATGAAATATCATTTAATGTTATAAATATAGTCAATACCGTAATTTCCAATAAATGTAATTTTATTTATCTACTAGATTTGATCAAAGTTAGATTATGGAATTTGATTTTAACTAGGGCTGTTCATGGGTTTCGCTATCCCGACCCGATCCCAGTGGATCAGTGTGTTGAGTCTCAAAATTATCATTAAGTATTTAATAATGATTGAGTCTTACTTTCCTAAGTTTTAATGAATAACAAATTCTATTAAAGTATTTCGTGCAAATATTGCTTATGGTTTTTAACGTGTTTTTCGTGTTTCAGCAAGTTGTCCATCTGAAGTGATCTACTGTCTGAAGAAGTAGAATCATCTGAAGTGGTTCATCAATCTGAAGCACGGAATCATCTGAAACCAAGAAGACCATCTGAAGACGTGTGATGTGGCAGAGTGTTTGAAATTAGATACCATCTGAAGAGTGTAGCCCTCTGAAGATCTCTGATAAAGACTCAAGTCATTTTCAACACATTCTGAAACAAGTCTTTCGTCAACGCAATCTTTGCAGTGTTCAGAACAGAGACAGTTTTGCGCATCTGCCTTGTACTGTGTCAGAAGCTATCAGAAGCTGTATCACAACAGGATTAAGAGCATTTAATGGTATCTCTCAACAGTGATTTCAACGGACTTCATCTCAAGCATCTATATATAGCTTCATGCAGAACCATGCAACAAAGAGAACAAGCTAAGAAAGAAGGAGCCCTTACGCTGCAAGTTTTTCGCTGTAAAAACACTCTGATTGATTTTATTTGTACTTGAATCTTCTTATCCTAAGAATAACTCAGTTATCTTGTACAATATTTTTGTTTGAGCTCTGAACTTGTGTAGTTCTTAGCTTAAACTTTCTCATACCTTTAAACACTTAGGTGTTGAGCCTGGAGAGACTTGTTTGTTAAACAATATTTGGGTTGAGCCTGAAGAGGCTTGTGAGAAAACAATATTTGTTGTTATAGAGTCTGAAGAGGCTTGATAGAAAAGAATACATGTAATCTTCTGAAGATTAGTGGAAATCCAGGTGTTGTGTTTTACTCTAGGACTAGACGTAGCTCACTGTGGTTGTGAGTGAACCTGGATAAATCCTCGGGTTAAGTTATCTTTTCTCCTAACTCTTTAAATTCAGTTTAAAGCTAACAAGAAGGGAATTGAATTGGTTCGTATAAAAGCTTAAACGTAAACTCAGTTTTTCAGAAAACAAGTTTTATCAGTCTAAATGATCTTCAGACGCAACATTAAACTTCAAATAATTGCATATCATCTGAAAGCTTTTATAAAAACACTTTCTTGAGAAAAGGTTTCCAAAAACGTTCAAGTTTTATTGAAACACTATTCAACCCCCCTTCTAGTGTTTCCCTGTGTGTTTCTACAGTTGAAGCGCTTTGAACCACGCTGAAACACGCTGAAGCGCGTGTCTCTACTGCACCAGGGGAAATCTCTAACTTAAGCGCGCTCAAGCACGCTAAAGCACACGTCTCTGCAACATCAAGGAGCGTATTTGTTTGGAGTGCACTGAAGTGCATTAAAACGCGCTCAAGCGCGCGCACGAGGATCTCGTTTTTAAAACAGAGAGTCCCACTCTATTCTTTCATTCTCTTCGCGTCCCTAGCGTTTCTAGAGAGAGATGGAGAGTTTTAGTGAGAGAAAGCATGAGGAAGAAGGAGCTAGATGGTTGGAAGCCTCCCTACCATCTTGGATCTTGGATCTCCTAAACTCTTCCCTTCTTTTGCTTCCATTTTTCCTCGTCTTTCCTTGCTCTAGGTGAGTGTGGTTCACCCACTCAATTGCATTTTGATTGAACTCCCTTGTATGCTCCCTATCCTCCCTTCTCTTGCTTATGTTGTTGATTATGGTTGATTAGAGGTGAATCTAGGGTTAGTTGTTGGATTGATTTGGTTATATGTTGTTATGGATCAAACCCTAGGTTAGAGGATTTGGGAATTTGGTGAAATTATGGATTGTTGATGTTGAAACCTTTGTAATGTTATACATTCTTGCTTATGCTCATATTCATGAAATTACTGTCATATCTTACATTTCTAGCTCATTCATGTTGAAAGAAAAGGAATTTCATGGGTCTTCGGACCAAAGAGGGGTCTTCGAACCAATGAGGGGTCTTTGGACCAAATAGGTGAAAGAGAGGTAATCATCACATTTGCTCCTAGGCCAAGGGGTAAATGGGGTTTCTCAGTTAAGAATGAACCACATGTATGTTTGATAATAAAACTTAATGAGGGTGGTCCTGGACGATGGTCCTTGGTCACATGACCGAGCGCTCAAAAGAGGTTAACAGTGAAAAGACACCCTTGGTGTGGGTTTGCGGTTTGAGGTTCAGTTTGAGTTTGATTACATGAATGCATGGGTGGTCTCCACCAGAGAAATTGTGTTGTGCATTGCTTGACTACCTGGTAGATTTGGGATGTATAACAGAACATGTATCTATGTATATGTATGTTGCATTTCCATTTGCATGTTTCCCCTACACTGTATGCATGGTCACATTCACTGGGACGTAGTCTCATCCCACGATATGGGAATTACATTCAGATGTGCAGGTCGCTGTCCGGATACTTGACTGGAGGTTTGTGGGCTCTTTTGGGATGGGTGTTTGTAGCCTTGTTATTGTGATCTCATTTTGGGAATTGCGGTGTAGTGGATAGGATGCGAATTTGTAGTATCGTATTTAAGCCACTCGGTGGCATTTTGATTGTAATCACTAAGTTGTATTTAGTTGATTTACGCTTAAGTAACCATTTGATTATCTAAGCGTTTATGATGTTTTGCTTGTTGATATCGAAAATGCGCGAAGTAATTTCAAGAATTTGAAAATGGTGCTCCCAACAGGCATTATTTATGAATTTAGAAATTAGGACGTTACATTTTGGCTTTCCCCAAAATCTTATTTTGGCAAAGAAGGGAGCTTTGTGAGTGTATCAATCACCAACTGAAGAGTTTGAAGTGGAATTTGTTAAATACATAATAACAAATGCAGGAGTGATGGAAAGGATTACCATTTGGTTTGCTGATGTCTGCTTATGGGATGAAGTTATTGCAACTGTGTGTTTGCTATCATATCCAAAGGCCACTACCAACTTGTCCATCCTTCTCAAGCCTGGGAAGAAGTAAAAGAAACAACTTCTGACTTTGTGGAGGAGATACAACATAAATGGATAAAGGAAAAGTCGTTTTAGCTTGATGTCTTAAACACATAGAGTATGAATCAACAGTTGAATCCTCATGCTAAATTACAAAATAATTTACACACAATAAACCCCACAAATAAACTCAAAAATTTTGATAAACATCAAAGTATGTGTGGGTCATAAGCAATTAGATAGATGAACCAGTGATAGAAAACTCTTGGGCAGCACTTCAGCTTTTTGCTTAATGTTCTCTCATCTTGCTTCTGAGTTCCAAACACCTATTTATAGGTTGGGATAAGAATATAGCCGTTTACAGCCGTTGGGAATCCCCAACAGCTCTTTCCCTTGTGTCAGGAACTTTTTACACATCAACACGCTTGACTTGCTTTTGTCTGATGCATTATGCTTATGCGTCTGAGTTACTATTTTGCTTGAGTTCTGTATCTGATGATTTGCTTCTAGCTTGAAGTAGATATTCTTCAAATCACTTTGTGTGAGACTTTAGTTTCTACGTCTAAGTATGATTTCAAATGCGTCCAAGTCTAATTTCGATACGACCTTTAAATGTGTCTGAGTCTAATTTGGATCTGACCTTCAGATGCGTCTGAGTCTAATCTAATTGCATCTGCATCTGAGTCTGGTCTGATTATTTGCATACTTTTCTGATATTTTACTTTTGTCTTTTTCAAGGCTTCTTGCATTTTCTTTTATGTACTTGCTTCTGTGTACTTGGTTCTTGTTTTTCTTTTTCTTTTTCATTCTCTCTTTATCCAAGCATGAGTTGATACAGTTCAAAACCTCTCTGATTTAAGAACTGACTAGGCTTATGAACCTTTCTGCCGTTACTTCTCTGATGACAATATTTTCTGATTTTGCATGCAAAGAAGGTTCTGATGTAAGTGATGTTCTGATCAAGGATACTTCTTAAGTCTTATGTTTATGATACAACCGTTTTGGTTCTATCATCTTTCTGATCTTAGGTTATTTTCTGAAGTTCTCATCAACATGAATCAACTTTCTTCTGAGGTTTGCTTCTTGATACACTGTCAGTCTTGCTTCTTAGATTCGTTTATGCTTCTAAGTCTTGTCGGAAGTGTTTGCTTCTGAGTTCAACTTACTTCAAAGATGAGCTTGCTTCTTACCTCGGTTTTCGTTTGACCTCAGATTCGTATGACCTCATTTCTACTTCTTTAATTTTCTTCTTAGCTTTACTCAAGTCTTCTTGACCGTTGATAATTTCTTTTTATGTCTTGAGACTTGACTATTGATAATTTCTTTTTATGTCTTGAGACTTGACCGTTGAATCTGAGATGCTTCTTAAGATGATCGAGGAATCTTGGTGCATGGTTGATCTTGTTACCTGTCTTAGCGTATTTCTGCACACTTAAGCATCTCAAATCTCACAAAACACATTAGTAACTTAAGAACAAAAAATCTTAACTTTGATATAAAGTTTTGTTATCGTTAAAACCATTTCACATAGGGTTTTGACTCTTACACATATTTTATTTTATTTTTAAAATATATCTAAACTTGAAGAATACCGCTTCTCTATTTTTTTTATTTTGATAGTTGGAAGTTTTATTAACAATAATAATAACAAATGCATCATAATATTTTTTTCTTAAAATGTTTCATGAATATATTAGACTAATATAATATAATTTTAAAAATAAAATATATTTAATTAAAATAGCATTTAATAGTTGTATGAAGTCAAATTTACTAACATGTGACATAAAACTAATATAATCAATTACAAGTTTTTTACATTTAAAACTTAATGAATTTAAATGTAATACTTTTTTTCAACATTTAATATATTACATGCAATAAATGTAAATTTAATAATAAATATTAGATGCATCATATTAAACATTTCTTATAGTATTTAGCAAATGTAGCATTCATTAGTAGCATTAAATCAATTTAACAAATAATTTATTTTCCCTTAAAAATAAGAGAAATGTTAACTAGTGTTCTTAATGTATTTGTTAAGGAACAAAAAAATAAAATGTTTTTATTGTATGATATATCATTAAAGTTGTAAATGTAGTCAATACCGTAATTTCCAATAAATGTAATTTTATTTTTCTACTAGATTTGATCAAAGTTAGATTCTAGAATTTGATTTTAAATAGGGTTGTTCATGGGTTTTGCTAACCTGACCCGAACCCAATTGATCAGTTTACCCGGGTTCTAGGGTAGACCCAGTCCAAAGAATATAAAAACTATCATCTATGCGTTGGGCAACGGGTTGGGTGTTTGTGAACCGATGGAACCCAACCCAACCCGATGGCTTAATATTATATGCATAAAAAATTACTTTCCCTATCTAATTTTGCTCCCTTGTGCAATTCATTTCATTTGTGTCATCAATTTTATTTCCCACAGCCACAAAAACTGAAAACGAGCCCTACTTACTGCCCTAGCCTCCTCTTCGGCCACCCCCTCAAGCTCAACGTTGCGTCTGCCTCTGGTCGCCCCCTAAGCTCGTCGTGCGTCTACCATTTGCCTCATGCCTCCTGCCACTCTGCCTTCAAGTTCCCCCTCTCCTGCGTGTGTCTGCGTCGTGCCTGGTCCGCTTGCCTTGCATCGTGTCGTCCGCTCGTTAGTTTAACAACTCTTGGTTCTCGCTTAGTCGCTCATCCGTGTCGGTAAGTTGTCTTAGCCACTTTCTGCTTGATCTATTGTCTTCGCCATTGTTGTGCTTGATTTGATGATTGATAAATCAAAATACCTTAAAGAAGTGTGGTGATTGTGAGCTTGTGTCTCCATGAAATTCATGTTTTGTTAATTGTTATGCTTTAACATAAAGAAGTTTGGTGATTGATAAAAATGCCTACTTGAACTGCTCTAAAATGATGATTAAATGTGCAAATCTGATTTCTGGAGATCATGGACCGTTAAAAGCAACATAAGCCATTTTTTTTTTCATTTTTTTGTAACAGCCCAACTGGCCTAAATGAGTACGCCCAACCCGAGAACCCAACCTGAACCGACCCAACGATACTCAGTTCAGTTCAATTTACGAATTTTTTTTACCCAACTCATGTAACATGCTCGATTCGGTTCTAAAAAACCCACAAACCCGACCAAACCCGGACCGAGAACAACCCTAATTTTAACCAAAGTTCAGATAGTTCCTTTTTTGTTTTCAAATTGGTGTGTTAATCCCCTAGCCTCTTTTGACTAGGATGTCAAAGTTTTAGTTACGGTCAGAAGCAACTGAGTCTAAGCATGTTCAACAGATATATATATATATCAGAAAATCTATTACGATAAGATATGGTAAGAAGAAAAACAGTTTCTAAGTATATTAAGTAGTTGTGAAAAACTTGTTTACTTAAATATGTAGGTTGTGAATCTTTAATGAATATTCTTCAGACATGTAACTTTGTTTCTCAGTTAGTTTTAATAAATAGTTTCAGTTAGAAGACTTAGAAACAATTTTGCAGGGTGTCTAACAGTAATGTAAATAAACAGAGACACGATCAGAAGAGAATAACACAATAAGATTTATCATGGTTCACTCTTATCGACAAGAGCCACGTCCAGTCCCCACCTTAGTAAGATTTCCCTCTAACTTCTTCAAAGTTACAAGTATTATCCTTCAAGAGCCTTTTCAAGCTTCTAAGTATTCTCCATCAAGGGCCTTTTCATGTTTCTAAAGATTTTCCTTCACGGACCTCTTAAGGCTCCTAGGTGTTCTCCTTCACAGGCCTCTTCAGAATCCTGTTTATTCTTGTCCAAGATTTTCGACTCAACACCACAGTCCAGAAACAACTTCTGACTTTGTGGAGGAGATACAACATAAATGGATAAAGGAAAAGTCATTTTAGCTTGATGTCTTAAACACATAGAGTATGAATCAATAGTTGAATCCTCATGCTAAATTACAAAAGAATTTACAAACAATAAACCCCACAAATAAACTCAGAAATTTTGATAAACATCAAAGTATGTGTGGGTCATAAGCAATTAGATAGATGAAGCGGTCATAGAAAACTCTTGGGCAGCGCTTCAGCTTTTTACTTAATGTTCTCTCATCTTGCTTCTGAGTTCCAAGCACCTAGCTGGTTGGAAGCCTCCCTACCATCTTGGAGCTTGGATCTCCTAAACTCTTCCCTTCTTTTGCTTCCATTTTTCCTCGTCTTTCCTTGCTCTAGGTGAGTGTGGTTCACCCACTCAATTGCATTTTGATTGAAGGCTTAAATAACTTGTTGGCCCCTGTATAATATGTGGGTTTTGCTTTTGGTCCTTATAAAATTATCTTTATTCTTTTGATCCTCATAAAATTCAGAAATTTTAAAAAAGTCCTTATTGCCACTTGTCATGCATCCATCTATGCCACAAAAGTAATCATGCTGAGGTGGCATATGATGTGTCATATCTAGATGCATGACATATCATCAAAAAATGATAATAAGGACCTTTTTCAAAATTTTCAAATTTTATAAGGACTAAAAGAATAAAAATAATTTTATAAGAATAAAAAGCAAAAACCACATATTTTACAAGGACCAAAAAGTTATTTAAGCCTTGATTGAACTACCTTGTATGCTCCCTATCCTCACTTCTCTTGCTTATGTTGTTGATTGTGGTTGATTAGAGGTGAATTTAGGGTTAGTTCTTGGATTGATTTGGTTATATGTTGTTATGGATCAAACCCTAGGTTAGAGGATTTGGGAATTTGGTGAAATTATGGATTGTTGATGTTGAAACCTTTGTAATGTTATAAATTCTTGCTTATGCTCATATTCATGAAATTACTGTCATTTCTTACATTTCTTATATATATATATATATATATATATGAAAATCTATAACGATAAGATATGGTAAGAAGAAAAACAGTTTCTAAGTATATTAAGTAGTTGTGAAAAACTTGTTTACTTAAATATGTAGGTTGTGAATCTTTAATGAATATTCTTCAGACATGTAACTTTGTTTCTTAGTTAGTTTTAATAAATAGTTTCAGTTAGAAGACTTAGAAACAATTTTGCAGGGTGTCTAACAGTAATGTAAATAAACAGAGACACGATCAGAAGAGAATAACACAACAAGATTTATCATGGTTCACTCTTATCGACAAGAGCTACGTCCAGTCCCCACCTTAGTGAGATTTCCCTCTAACTTCTTCAAAGTTACAAGTATTATCCTTCAAGAGCCTTTTCAAGCTTCTAAGTATTCTCCATCAAGGGCCTTTTCATGATTCTAAATATTTTCCTTCACGGACCTCTTCAGGCTCCATGGTATTCTCCTTCACGGGCCTCTTCAGGCTCCTGATTATTCTTGTCCAAGATTGTCATCTCAACACCAAAGTCCAGAAACAACTTCTGAGTTTGTGGAGGAGATACAACATAAATTGATAGCCGGATAGGTGTAGGATCTAGAATTGAGCAAAACCAACCGATTAGAATCAATTAAAGGCACTAAAATTGCGAATTATAGGTGCAGGGCAGCAGCTATAATTGCGCAAGAAAATGCAAGAAAATGAGAGAAAATGAAAGAAAAAGTGGAGAGGAAGAAATGGGAAGGACGCCACTGAAGCAAGAATCCACTTGCAGCAGATAAGTCCAATGCCAGAAGCCACTAATTCAGGAGAATTAGATAAGTCTCAATATGGTTTGAGAAACAACCACCAAGCCTCACTCAACTCACAAAGGGAGGAGAAAATTTGGCATAATGCCTTTACTTCAAAATTCAATGTGTTAATTACAAGAGAGGAGGCTCCTTTATATAGGAGTGGGGGTGAGAGGGGGGCGACCACTACATGAGGGAAAAGGGGAAATAATAAAAGATGAGGGAAATCCCATCCCAAGTGGGATTTGAACCCATGCCCCTAATGGCTTATGGCTAAGCTAAGCATTAAGCCAATAAACCTCAAAAATAGCGCCCCTTTTAACAAGGAAAAGAAAGATGAGGTAATTTTCTATCTTAGGTGGGATTAGTTCCCATGACCTCCTAAACCTTGTAGCAAGGTATCCTACTAACCAATAAAGCCCAAGTATATGGGCGCCCCTAATTAAGAAAAAACTAATATGTCCTAATTACATCATAAAGCTAATTACATCATAAAGTCCTAATTACATTGATTCCTAATTAAGTTGAGTCTTGTTTGTTGACTTTGGCTTCTTGGTCAATGGTCAAGGGTTGACCCTCATGAAGGAAGACTCATGCTTGGTTCAGCTCCAAACATTTCAAGCAGCTCCAATGTTGACCCTAGCCATCAGCTGTCAGTTTAGAGGTCCACTGACTGGTTGTCATCATCCCCTCCCCCTTGAAAAGCATTTGTCCTCAAATCTGAAAAATGAGAAGAATATAAGGGGTAGAAGAGGAATAAAAGAATGGATGACAAAGAGGAGAAGGTGGCGGCTTCCCTTTAGGATTAGTGAATCCTTGCTAGGTCTTCAACAATGGACATCCTTGCGCACCTAGTCAACATAGAAAAGAAGACTCATTATTCCCAAGTGTGTATCCTCTAATGCTCATAACAATAGTACTTGGGAATCATGTAGGGAGTTTTGGTGAAAGAAAGAGTGGTGGAAGAAAGAAGGGAAGTGGAAGAAGAAGAAGAAATAGGAGATAAGGTTAGAGGAAACTCCCTTGTAGTGTTACTACGCCCTCCTTCCTTAATCAGCAACTCCCTTTCTTGATCTCCTTCAAAACAATTAAGATCAGCAGTTTTGAATTGATGAAGTAATAACATGACTTCCCTTTTATTTTTTTGTCTTTCTTTGGTTTTCACCTTTTCTATCATTACTCTTGATGTTTCTTCTTTCTTTTTCTTTCTATCCTCATCTTCTATCTTAAGTCTCTTAATTTTCTCAAGTTCTATCTCTCTCTTCATGTGAGCTTGATCCTCACATATTTCTTGGATTGACATTGGCATCAAAGTAATTTTAGCTCCATCATGTTTAAAAGATATTTGATTAGAGTATCCATCATGGATGGCTCTCTTATCAAACTGCCAAGGCCTACCCAACAAGTTATGTGTGGCATCCATAGGTACAACATCACAAAGAACATTATCATCATAATCACCTATGGAAATAAAGATGAGAGTTTGCTTATTTACTTCCCTTTCCCCATCATCACATATCCAAGATAACTTGTATGGTCTGGGGTGGGGAGTGGTAGATAAACCAAGTTTTTCCACCATTCTTGCACTTGCAATGTTAGTGCAACTTCCACCATCAACAATTAGGGAGCAAATCCGTCCCTCTACCATGCATCTAGTGTGGAAGACAGTTTGCCTTTGTTCATCTTCTCTTATTATTTGATTTCCTAGGGACCTTCTCACCATGCAAAGTTTACCCTCGGTCCTATATACTTCTTTCTTAATTTCATTCTCTTCTTCACTAGTTTCTTTTTCCTCATCCTCACTTTGTTCATTCTCACTTGCACTAGTGTACTCTCCATTCTCTTTAACCAACATTGCCCTCCTATTTGGGCATTGGGAAGCTATGTGTCCCTTGCCATCACACTTGAAACATTTGATGTTTCTTGTGGAGGTAGAGGGCTCTTCCTTTTTAGTAGAAGGAGTAGGGTTAAAAGTAACCCTAGGAACCTTAGGTTCCTCCTTCTCTTGGCTCTTTCCCTTATCTTCTTTTAGGGTTTCCTTGTTCCTAGTTGTAAAACTAGTGTTTCCTCTTTTATAGCTACCCTTTCTTTTTAGTTGAGTTTCAATTTTAATGGCTTGGTGTACCAAGTCCTCCGTTTCTACATAAGGATGCAATTCCACTATGTCCCTTATGTCGAAATTAAGTCCATTGATAAACCTAGCCATAGTTGCTTCACTATCCTCAACTATGTTGGCCCTAATTAAAGCAAGTTCCATTTCCTTAAAGTACTCATCTACACTCTTAGATCCTTGCTTAAGAGTTTAGAGTTTGATGTGCAACTCCCTAGTGTAATGTTGAGGTATGAACCTCTTTCTCATGATGGACTTCATTTCCTCCCAAGAGGAAACCAAAGGAGCATTGCACCTTCTTCTTTCAGCCTGAAGCTGATGCCACCAAACTAAGGCGTAGTTCTTGAATTCTAGAGAGGCAATCTTAACCTTTTCCTCTTCCCTATACCTATGGCAACTAAAGATTTGTTCAATTTTAAGTTCCCATTCTAGGTATTGTTCTACATCATTTCTCCCATTAAAGGTTGGGACTTCTATTTTTACCCCTCTAAAACCTTGTTCCCTTCTAGGCTCTTCTTCTCTCCTATGCTCTCTCCTATGCCTCCTAGGATTTTCTTCATAATACTCCTCTCTTTCTCTCCTAGGGATTTCCTCATAGTAGTCTTCTCTAAACCCTCTAGGTTCTGCACGCCTCCTAGGCCTTTTATGCTCTCTTTCCCTTTCCCTTCTCCTATAGGTATGGCTAGAGTGTCTCTCTCCCTCACTACTCTCAGCATGGTACCTATCTTCACTCCTAACCACACTATACCAATCCTCACTTCGTCCTTCTCGAGAAGAATGCCTTCTCTCCCTCCTATTCCCACTTAGTTCTTTCCTAAGTTCACTCATCTCATGCCTCATCATTCTGGCCATGTCTTGAATTGCATGTTGCAACTCGGCCCTATACCTCAAAGTTCTAGGTGAAGGAGGTGGTGAGTTCCTTCTACCCATTGTTAAAAAAAAATTTGATTTTCAAGAATTTGGACCTTTCCACTCACTAAGTGTTTACACTCGATGGAATGTTAACACTCGTGTATGTCACTCTTTTTAGGCTTTTTCTATAATGATACTCTCTTGTCTCTTCTACTCGGTTGGAGGTTGATTAGAAGTTGCAAAGACCAACGTGAGTCTAAGTCTTAACCCTTACCCAAATAGAAGCGCACTAACAAAGAAAAATAGCTACTGGAAGAAGATTGGAAAATCCTAAGACAAAACAAAGAATTGATATGACAAACAAGAAAAGCTGGCACTCAAACAAGCTTATACACAAGAGCAGAAAGCAAACAAGACAAGACGGAAGAAATTGCAAAGAGAATTGTTTTTGGTGATTTTTGAAAAAGAGTTGCCAAAATTGTTGTTTTTAAGAAAAATAGCAAATACAACTCAATTACGGTATACAGGGAAATGAAAACAGAAAATTACAGTAAAACTGTCACTGTATTGTTGGGATACTTCTTTGTTTTTGTTTTTCTATTTTTTTGAATTTTTTTTTGAATTTTTGACTCTTTTTGGGTGTCTTTTGACTTTTTCTTCCTCGTTGTTGACTTTTGCACCCTTTTTTGCTTTTTACACCTCTTTTTCTATTTTTGGCACGTACGTACCTTTTGTATTTTTCTTGCCTTTTCTTTCTTTTTTTGTCTTTTTCCCCAACAGAAAATTACAGAAATTTGTACACAATGAAAAGAAAATTAACTGTACCTACTGTAATATTTTTGGAATTTTCTGACAGCAAACTGGTCCAAGTGGCCCAGAAAAGCAAAAATAATGAATAAACTGATTTCTAAAAACTGTAAAAACGTAATGGCAACTTGATTTCAAAAATGGCCAAAAAAATTGCTTAGCACTTCCTTGTTGATTATACAAAAACGGTATGGTTACAGAAACACGCTTGGTTCAATTTTAAGATTGGAATTAAAATTTGAAGGAAAATCAACAATTAGAATTTGTTGATCTTCTTCCAATACTATGAACCAAAAAAGATCCTATAGGTGAGCGTTTTGCACAATCAAACAGGGAAAGTCCAAGGTAGAGATAGCAGTCAATTCAAATTTGAAATCAGAATGCCAATCAAACAGACATAACAAGAGTAGGAAATTGAACAACACAAGAGCCCAAAAATGCGCATAAAATGGCAAAAATAAGAAGGAAAAATTGCGCAAAATAAATGGCAAGAAATTAAAGGGGGAAACTGAAATTAAAAGGATGGGGTGGACAGAAATGTAAATGGCAGAAAGTAGAAGGGGATGGCAGAAAGTAAAAGGATGGGGAGAGCAAAAATGTAAAGGGGGAAGCGGAAATTAAAAGGATGGGGAGGACTGAAAGTAAAAGACTGAAAGTAAAGGGGGGAGCGGAAATTAAAAGGATGGGAGAGCAGAAATGTAAATGACAGAAAGTAAAGGGGAGAGCAGAAATTAAAAGGATGGGGAGAAGCGGAAATTAAATGGCTGAAAATTAAAAGCGGAAAGTAAAGAGATGAATATGGGGGATGAACAATTAATGGTGAAGGGGAGAAATGTAGGTGAACGATCTTTGGAAAAATGAAGACAACAATGCCTCCTCTTACCACACTTCACCACAAACAAGCAGTTATATCAAGCAATTTGCAAGAATTACTCAAGAACAAGTATGAGCAATTAAAGAGGCATTTAAACAAACACCTAGGGGGTGGGAATTAGCGGCCCAAAACAGCCCCCAACTAGCAAGAATTCAAGCAAATCAATCAAGACAGACAAGTGCTGATAGCAGCAGAAAGGCACCTCAGGCCCGGGAAACAGTCCAAGTCCAAATTACAATTGAAAAGAGGGATGGAATTACACTAAAATGATGAAAATTCTGCACTAAAAAGGTGCAGTATGCAGCGCCCAAAACAGCCCCAATTTGCTCCAAAAATTGCTCAATCCATCAAGCTCTGATTACCAATTGATAGCCGGATAGGTGTAGGATCTAGAATTGAACAAAACCAACCGATTAGAATCAATTAAAGGCACTAAAATTGCAAATTATAGGTGCAGGGCAACAGCTATAATTGCGCAAGAAAATGAGAGAAAATGAAAGAAAAAGTGGAGAGGAAGAAATGGGAAGGACGCCACTGAAGCAAGAATCCACTTGCAGCAGATAAGTCCAATGCCAGACGCCACTAATTCAGGTGAATTAGATAAGTCTCAGTATGGTTTGAACAACAACCACCAAGCCTCACTCAACTCACAAAAGGAGGAGAAAATTTGGCATAATGCCTTTACTTCAAAATTCAATGTGTTAATTACAAGAGAGGAGGCTCCTTTATATAGGAGTGGGGGTGAGAGGGGGGCGACCACTACATGAGGGAAAAGGGGAAAATAATAAAAGATGAGGGAAATCCCATCCCAAGTGGGATTTGAACCCATGCCCCTAATGGCTTATGGCTAAGCTAAGCATTAAGCCAATAAACCTAAAAAATAGCGCCCCTTTTAACAAGGAAAATAAAGATGAGGTAATTTTCTATCTTAGGTGGGATTAGATCCCATGACCTCCTAAACCTTGTAGCAAGGTATCCTACTAACCAATAAAGCCCAAGTATATGGGCGCCCCTAATTAAGAAAAGACTAATATGTCCTAATTACATCATAAAGCTAATTACATCATAAAGTCCTAATTACATTGACTCCTAATTAAGTTGAGTCTTGTTTGTTGACTTTGGCTTCTAGTTCAATGGTCAAGGGTTGACCAAGGGTTGACCCTCATGAAGGAAGACTCATGCTTGGTTCAGCTCCAAACATTTCAAGCAGCTCCAATTTTGACCCTAGCCATCAGCTGTCAGTTTAGAGGTCCACTGACTGGTTGTCATCGTAAATGGATAAAGGAAAAGTCATTTTAGCTTGATGTCTTAAACACATAGAGTATGAATCAATAGTTGAATCCTCACGCTAAATTACAAAAGAATTTACAAAGAATAAACCCCACAAATAAACTCAGAAATTTTGATAAACATCAAAGTATGTGTGGGTCAAAAGCAATTAGATAGATGAAGCGGTCATAGAAAACTCTTGGGCAGCGCTTTAGCTTTTTGCTTAATGTTCTCTCATCTTGTTTCTGAGTTCCAAGCACCTATTTATAGGTTGGGATAAGAATATAGCCGTTTACAGCCGTTGGGAATCCTCAACAGTTCTTTCCCTTGTGTCAGGAACTTTTTACACATCAGCACGCTTGACTTGCTTTTGTCTGATGCATTATGCTTATGCGTCTGAGTTACTATTTTGCTAGAGTTCTGTATCTGATGATTTACTTCTAGCTTGAAGTAGATATTCTTTAAATTATTTTGTGTGAGACTTTAGTTTCTACGTCTAAGTATGATTTCAAATGCGTCCGAGTCTAATTTCGATTTGACCTTCAAATGTGTCTGAGTCTAATTTGGATATGACCTTTAGATTCGTCTGAGTCTAATCTAATTGCATCTGCATCTGAGTCTGGTCTGATTATGTGCATACGTTTCTGATATTTTACTTCTGTCTTTTGTCAAGGCTTCTCGCATTTGCTTTTTGTGTGCTTGCTTCTGTGTACTTGGTTATTGTTTTTTGCTTCTACTTTTTTATTCTCTCTTTATCCAAGCATGAGATGAAACAGTTCAAAACCTCTCTGATTTAAGAACTGACTAGGCTTAAGAACCTTTCTGTTGTTACTTCTCTGATGACAATATTTTCTGATTTTGCTAAGAAGCTTCTGATGTAAGTGATGTTCTGATCAAGGATTGTTCTTAAGTCTTTTGCTTCTGATACAACCATTTTGGTTCTATCATCTTTCTGATCTTAGGTTATTTTCTGAAGTTCTCATCAGCATGAGGAAACTTTCTTCTAAGATTTTCTACTTGATACACTGTCAGTCTTGCTTCTTAGATTCGTTTATGCTTCTAAGTCTTGTCAGAAGTGTCTGCTTCTGAGTTCAACTTACATCTAAGCTCACCTTGCTTCTTACCTCATTTTTCGTTTGACCTTAGCTTGTGTGTGACCTCGTTTCTACTTCTTTAATTTTCTTCTTAGCTTTACTCAAGTCTTCTTGACCGATGATAATTTCTTTTTATGTCTTGAGACTTGACCCTTGAATCTGAGATGCTTCTTAAGATGATGAATCTTGGTGCATGGTTGATCTTGTTACCTGTCTCAACGTATTTCTGCACACTTAAGCGTCTCAAATCTCACGAAACACATTAGTAACTTAAGAACAAAAAATCTTAACTTTGATCTAAATGTTTGTTATCCATAAAACCATTCCATAGAGGGTTTTGATTCTTACACTTTTTTTATTTTATTTTTATAAGATATCTATACTTGAAGAATACCACTTCTCTATTTTTTTTATTTTGATAGGAAGTTTTGTTAACAATAATAAGAATACATGCATCATAATATATTTTTCTTAAAATGTTTAATGAATATATTAGACTAATATAATATAATTTTAAAAATAAAATATATTTAATTAAAATAGCATTTAATAGTAGTATGAAGTCAAATTTACTAACATGTGACATAAAACTAATATAATCAATTACAAGTTTTTGACATTTAAAATTTAATGAATTTAAATGTAATACTTTTTTCTGGAACATTTAATATATTACATGCAATAAATGCAAAATTTAATAATAAATATTAGATGTATCATATTAAACATTTCTTATAGTATTTAGCAAATGTAGCATTCAATAATAGTATTGATTCAATTTAACAAATAATTTATTTTCCCTTAAAAATAAGAGAAATGTTAACGAGTGTTCTTATTGTATTTGTTAAGGAACAAAAAAATAAAATGTTTTTATTGTATGATATATCATTAATGTTATAAATGTAGTCAATACCGTAATTTCTAATAAATGTAAATTTATTTTTCTACTGGATTTGATCAAAGTTAGATTATGGAATTTGATTTTAACTAGGGTTGTTAATGGGTTTCGCTAACCTGACCCGAAACCAATTGATCGGTTTACCCGGGTTCTAGGGTAGACCCGGTCCAAAGAGTATAAAAACTATCATTTGTGTCATCAGTTTCATTTCCCACAGCCACAGAAATTGAAAATGAGTCCTACTTACTGCCCTAGCCTCCTCTTTAGCCTCCCCCTCAAGCCCGCCGATGCGTCTGCCTCTGGCCGCCCCCTCAAGCTCGTCGTGCGTTTTCCATTTGCCTCTTGCCTCGTGCCACTCCGCCTTCGGCTTCACCCTCTCCTACGTGTGTCTGCGATGTGCCCGGTCCGCTTGCCTTGTGTCGTGTCGTCCGCTCGTCAGTTTAACAACTCTCGGTTCTCGCTCAGTCGTTCATCCGTGTCGGTAAGTTGTCTTAGCCACTTTCTGCTTGATCTATTGTCTTCGCCATTCTTGTGCTTGATCTGATGAATGATAAATCAAAATACCTTAAAGAAGTGTGGTGATTGTGAGCTTATGTCTCCATGAAATTCATGTTTTGTTAATTGTTATGCTTTAACATAAAGAAGTTTGGTGATTGATAAAAATGCCTACTTGAACTACTCTAAAATGATGATTAAATGTGCAAATCTGATTTCTGGAGATCATGGACCGTTAAAAACAACATAAGCCATTTTTTTCGTTTTTTTGTAACAGCCCAACTGGCCCAAATGAGTAGTCCCAACCGAGAACCCAACCTGAACCGACCTAATTATACTCGGTTCAGTTCAACTTACGAAATTTTATTACCTAACCCGTGTAACATGCTCGGTTCGGTTCCAAAACACCCACATACCCAACCAAACTCGGACCGAGAACAACTCTAATTTTAACTAAAGTTCAGAGAGTTCCTTTTTTGTTTTCAAATTGGTGTGTTAATCCCTTAGCCTCTTTTGACTAGTTTTGTTTTCATGTAAATATATATGTGTTAGAGGATTCGTTGTATTCTATTTAATGAATTTGGCTTATAAAAAAGTTTTTGATATATACCAATTAAGTTGCAATATATGGTACTAATTGAAGAATCTCTCCAAAGATAAAACATTTGCCAAAAAATAGATCAAACTTTGTCTGTTTATAAACCATCGACGATGCCCTCGTGTTGATGACATTAAATACGAATTAAGAACTATCTTTTTGAAACTCATACACTTATTCATTAATTAATTTCTTAAATTGCCCCTTTACTCAATTCACCAAATAATAGTAAAAAAATATTTACTCATAGAAATGTTGAAAAAAATGAATATTTAACCAATAATCATTTTCTTAAATTAGCTTTTGACCCATTTTACAAATAATAAAATAATTGTCTTTGAAAGAAATGTTGAAAAGTGAAAATATATAATTATTAAGTAATTTCTTAAGTTAATTCTTTGACTCAATTCACCAAATTATTAAAAAAAATTAACTCATAAAAAAGGTAGAAAATAGTGGATACATAATTATTAATTAATTTCATAAATTAAATTTTATTTCTATTTAAAAAATAAAAGAAACAAATCCTGATGGTTCATGTAATTAGGAGGAATTATATATGTTGAGCCACCGAGTGGCAGATGGATCATAAAATGTATGTAGAATGTGTAACGTATTCAGGTTAGGTAAGCGTTTGAATTACTTCATAGTTTGATGAGTGTGTATGTAAAGATATCGGTAATGGCGCGAAATAATTTCTGAAATTTGAGAATAGTGTCTCCAACGGGCATTATTCTTGAATTAAGAAACTGGGACGTTACATTATGGTATTAGAGCCGAGCCTCTCCTAATATGGTGTGGTTTGTGGACGAACCATTCGGAAGCTGGTGGGCATTTGAGAGCTGGAGGCTGATGAGGGCGGGGAGTGATCGCCGGTGCAAAGAGGCACAGACAAGGAGCGGCTTCTGGCAAGCTTCTAAACAAAAAAGGACACATGGATGAACCGAACCCACACCCGAATGAGAGGGATCCAGAGGCTGTGCAGGTATGGGACTGTACAGTTGAGGATAACTTAAAGGAAATTGTTGTGGTGAACTATACCAACAAGATGCATCTTCTTTTTGGAAGCTCATAACATAAGAACTCCATAGTTAAGCGTGCTTGGCTTGGAACAATTCTGGGATGGCTAACCTTCTAGGAAGTTTCCCGGAAAGTGCGCAAGTGAGGACAAAACACACTGGAAAGACTCATGTTGGTTTGTGGGGACCCTCATCACTCCTGCAAGCGCCTCAGGGGCGTTACAAATGGTATCAGAGCAGTTTAATCTAATTAGACTGTGGTTAAGTTAGTTGCCCGTGACTTGCTATAATCCCACCATACCCCGTACTCAGTATAGGGACTGATCACCCCTCTACTTGGTGCGTTGTACACGGGATTATGCTTAGTGACGTGAGTAGGATACCTTGGTTAGGAAGTCGGTACACTTCTCTAACAAGGTTAGAGCCACTCACTTGCTAGATAGAGAGAGTCACATGGGTTTATTTCCAAAAATAGAACCTCCACCCTAGAAACCTTATAGAACGTCACCCTTAGGTCCTAGTGGAATAAAAAATGAGTAGGCTCCCTAGTGGGTGAGGAGAGTGTTGGTTGCTTGTATTTGAGCCTTGGTGATGTGTTTTGTTTGATTAATTATGATTATTGTTTTGCTTGAATGGTTGCATGACATGTATGTCTGATTGCGTTGCTTGAATGTCTTGTATGTTAGAGGGTTGATTGTAAATTTCTAGGATATGGGTTGAACGATCTCAAAATTTAGAATTTAGTGAATTGCGGATTTCATGGTTGGTTGGATTATAGAGGACAAGTGGAGTTCATGAGAGGATAGAGGAACTAACGTCCTAGGTGTGGAGACACTGTATTATCTTAGAGCCTTGAGTTTGGGTTCGAGGAATACCTATGCTTGGAGTTTTAAGATTTGTGGTAAATGACCCAGGAGGCGTAAAGGGCTTGCTTAGAGAATGGAGGGTGAAGACTACATTAGAAGAAGCTAGATGATGGTTTTTAAAATTATTAGGAAATTGATAAGAGTCGGAGTACATTGAACAAATAGAGGAGATTTAAGTTTAAGGACCATGACTCAATACCCACCTTGTTCTACCTTAGAGATCCCTTATTATTTTTGGTCCCTTTTTGTATACAACCTTGATATTCATGTTTGATTTATGGTTGGACACTATCACTTAATGAGGACCTCATGATCAGTTCCGTTTGAGCTAGGGAGTAAACCCAATAATGTAAAGGGAGTGAGTGAAATATGAAACTTGGATGGTTAGAGGTACCTAGTAGGTTGCAATCATGGTCAGTCCCTCTCAGTTCTATGTTTACTTGGCTATCAACACTTAAGGAACAAGGTTCCTTGTTATTTGAGTCAGAGTGTTTTTTTTTCTTTTTTTGAGTAGAAGTTTTACAATTATCGATTTCGTTGCTTAATACCTTGTTGTCTATTTTTCACATTTGAGCATTTCTGTTACCTACGTATAGGACTCTGTTGTTAGTACACGGGTAGTTACCCATTTTTCTAATTCATTAGTTGTAGAGCTAAGTCTATAGGTTGGGCTCCTCAGTTTCTTTTTTGTCCGCTTCCTGAGCGGAAGAACCCTGATCTTTATAGTCCATGGGAGAAGAAAACTCTTGCGGAATGTAGAATTGCCACTCAGAGCATATCACCTACGAGGGTCAATGACCAATATCTAATTAATGTTTTGTTAAAGATTAATCCTAAGCTTGGTGTGCTGAATTCATTGTTAGGTGTTGAACATTTTCCTTCCATTCCCCTTGTATCTAAAGCTCCGACCATCATTCTTGGCATGGATGTGTCTCATGGCTCACCAGGGCAATTGGATATTCCTTCGATTGCTGCGGTTGTCAACTCTATGCAGTAGCCTCTCATATCCTAGGACAGGGCATGTGTTCGTACTCACTCCCCTAGGTTGAAATGATACATAATCTTGATTTCAGCTTATGTGCACGTGTTTGAAGGATAAATACAATCAAGTCTACACACAGTCATGTCCGGTAAGATGAGATTGGTTTTTCTCCGAATGAACTATAGGAGTTTGTCCACTCTTTATGATATGTGTATCAGAGGAGCCCCGCTGCCATTTTTGTTGTTACTCCGACAGGCTATACTCACTTGGCTGCAACTCTACTTTCTTTTGTTAAGACCTGTGCGTTGCCGTTTTAGAAACTAGTGATGAAATAGTGTTGTTTATAAGATTACATTTCAAACTAGCCAACTTTTTGGGAACACAGTGTAGTTTTATGTAGTAGACTTAAAACCTTGAGAGCTGTTAGGAAGGGGTCGAGCTCTTTAGGGGGTAGCCTTTTAGAACAGGGCATAGGAAACCACGAGGGTAATCCTCGGTACACCATGGCACATCCAAGGTGTACCCGGTCTAAGAGTTAGATTCTAGGATAGGTAGTTAGACTCGACCCGAGGGTTAGGTTGGAGTACGAAACCGATAGACTCGTATGCCGGGCTAGAATACCAAAGCCCTTAGGAATCCCTGTTTTTGAGGAAGGCCAGAGTGAGACTTAGAGCCAAGCTAGGCGGAGACCAAATTCATTTAAGTGGAGTAGTGGTAGTATGGGTGACTGTAACGTCCTAACTCCTGAATTCAGAAATAATACCTGTTGGGAGCACTATTTCCAATTTCTCAAAATTATTTCGTTCATTGTCGATATCCACAAACAATACATCACGACGCTTAGGTAATCCAACAGTTACATAAGCATAAGCCATCCATACACAACTCAATGAATTACAGTTAAAATGCCACCCAGTGACTTACTATAACTTCACATATTCTTATCCTATCCACTACATCTCATTCTATCCACTACATCACAATTCTAAATAAAAGGGCTACAATATTCTTGAATGACGTTATTCCCTTAATTGTTCTATGCCTAACTTTCGCTAAGATCAATCAAATCACTCATTCTCCCCCTTTGGGTGGGCACCCCGTCACTAAGTATCTTCAACCACAATCCTAGAGAGGTTTTCTAGGTAATTTTTATGTTGGCTTTCTCCAATATCCTATGTCATTTCTTATTTCCCATACTACCCAAAGGGTTGCAACTTAAACAGGTTTCATAAAACCCTGGGTCGAGGTTTCTAACTCAATGCTTAACGTGCACACCAAACCTTGGGTGAAACTAGAAGTTACATAGATTGTTGGGGGACCCTAACTCTCGATGGTTACACTTGATCTAAACTTGGTGTTGTTAACAACCTGACCTTACTCTAGGTGTTTTCTAATTGAATTCATGTTCATTCTATGGTTCCATTGAAACTAGGATCATCGAATCAATCGTATGTAAACACTTAACCCCTCAAACCACGAAACTCGCACCGGCGAAATAGTCCAGCACTTGAGTCGTGTTCAAGGAATATACATCTACACTATCCACTTATGCATCAATCAAGACTTGACATATAACAAGCGCACATACCGTACTAAGGAGACACCCATTACTCCAACAAGAAAAATACTCATTCCACTAACGCAGGGGAAATCCCCACGGATCATGGTATGATTTTGATAAACCTCTACTCGTCCCCTAAATCACTTTAGTAAACTTTCCCCTCATCACCCATACTACCACTACCCCAATTAAATGAATTTGGCCTCCTCCTAGCTTGGTTCTAAGTCTCACTCTGGCCTTTCTCGAAAGCAGGGATTCCTAAGGGCTTTGGTTCTCTAACCTGACTTACGAGTCTAACGGTTTCGTACTCCAACCTGACCCTCGGGTTGGGTCAAACTACTTATCCTTGAATCTAACTCTTAGACTGGGTACACCTTGGATGTGCCATGGTGTACCATGGTTTACCCCATGTAGTTTCCTATTCCTTGTTCTGTAAGGCTACCCCCTTAAGGGCTCAGGCCCCTCCTATCAGTCCTCAAGGTTTTAAGTCTACTACATAAAACTACACCGTGTTCCCAAAAGCTAGTTAGTTTGAAATGTAATCTAATAAACAAAACTATTTCATCGCTAGTTTCTAAAACAGAAATGCACGGGTCATAACAAAAGGACATAGAGTTACGGCCAAGTGAGCGTAGCCTGTCGGAGCAACGACAAAAATGGCAGCAAGGCTCCTCTGACACACATATGATAAAGAGTGGACAAACTCCTATAGTTCATCCGGAGAAAAACCAATCTCATCTAACCGGGCATGACAGTTAGTAGACCTGATTGTATCTATCCTGCCAATACGTTCACATAAGCAGAAATCAATATTATCTATCATTTCAACCTAGGGAACCGAGTGCGAAAATATGCTCTATCCTAGGATATCGGAGGCTACTGCCTAAAGCTGATGACCGCAACAATTGAAGGAGTATCCAATTGCCCTGGTGAGCCATGAGACACACCCAGGCCTAGAATGATGATGGAAACTTTAGAAACAAGGGGAATGGAAGGAGAATATTCAACACCTAACAATGAATTCAGTCCACCAGGCTTAGCATTAATCCTTAACAAAACTTTATTTAGATATTGGTCATTGACCCTCGTAGGAGGTATGCACTGAGTAACAATTCCACATTCCGCAAGATTTTTCTTCTTCCATGGACTATGAAGATCAGGGTTCTTCCGCTGAGGAAGCAGACAGAGAAGAAACTGAGGAGGCCAACCCATAGGCTTAGCTCTACAACTGATGAATTAGAAAATAGGTGACTACCCGCGTACTGACAAAATAGTTGTAAACATAGGTAACATAAAATGTTTAGACACGGACAACATACAACAATGTATTAAGCAATGACGCCAATAATCATAAAACTTCAATTCTAGAAACACATAGAATTGAAAGGAACTGACCATGATTGTAACCTACCAGGTACTTCTAACCATCCAAGTTTCCAATTTCACTCACCCTCTTTTAATTATTGGGTTTACTCCCTAGCTCAAACGGAACTGATCATGAGGTCCTCATTAAGTGATAGTGCCTAACCATAAATCAAACATGAATAACAAGGTTGTGTACAAAAAGGGGCCGAAAATAGTAAGGAAGCTCTAAGGTAGAACAAGGTGGGTATTGAGTGATGGTCCTTAAACTTAAATCCCCTCTATTTGTTCATTGTACTCTGGCTTTTGTTTTGTTCCTAATAATTTTAAAAACCATGACCAAGGTTCTTCTAATGTAGTCTTCACCCTCCATTCTCTAATCAAGCCCTTTACGCGTCCTGGGTCATTTTACCACTAATCTTAAAACTCCAAGCATGAGTGCTCCTGAAACCCAACTCAAAGCTTTAAACCAATAACAGTGTCTCCTCACCTAGTAGGTTAGTTCCTCTATCCTCTAATGGATTCCACCTGTCCTTTACCATCCAACCAAGCATCCAATCCCCAAACTATGAAATTCTAAATTCTAAGATCGTTCAACCCATACCCTAGAAATTCACAATCAATTCCCTACGTATAAGACATTCAAGCAACGCAACCAAACAGACATGTCATGCAATCATTCAAGCAAAACAAATATCATGATTAATCAAACTAATTACATTACCAAGGTTCACATACAAGCAACCAACACTCTCCTCACCCACTAGGGAGCCTACTCATTTTTGTTTCCCCTAAGTGTGTCTCTTTAGATACCATCTGAAGAGTGTAGCCCTCTGAAGATCTCTGATAAAGACTCAAGTCATTTTCAACGCCTTTTGAAACAAGTCTTTGGTCTATCCTTTTTAAAGAAAGTTGCTCAGAGAATTTCCCGCACGGTTGAATTACATGCACCCGAAAGGAAATATCTACAATGCAATCTTTGCAGTGTTCAGAACAGAGACAATTTTCTGCATCTACCTTGTACTGTGTCAGAAGCTATCAGAAGTTGTATCACAATGGGATTAAGAGCATTTAATGGTATCTCTCAAGAGTGATTTCAACGGACTTCATCTCAAGCATCTATAAATAGCTTCATGTAGAACCATGCAACACAGAGAACAAGCTAAGAAAGAAAGAGTCCATTGCAAGTTTTTCGCTGTAAAAACACTTTGATTGATTTTATTTGTAATTGAATCTTCTTATCCTGAGAATAAATCAATTATCTTGTACAATATTTTTGTTTGAGCTCTGAACTTGTATAGTTCTTACGCTTAAACTTTCTCATACCTTTAAACACTTGGGTGTTGAGCCTGAAGAAGCTTGTTTGTTAAACAATATTTGGGTTGAGCCTGAAGAGGCTTGTGAGAAAACAATACTTGTTGTTAAAGAGCCTGAAGAGGCTTGATAGAAAAGAATACTTGTAATCTTCTGAATATTAATGGAAATCCAGGTGTTGTGTTTTACTCTGGGACTAGACATAGCTCACTGTGGTTGTGAGTGAACCTGGATAAATCCTCTGGTTAAGTTATCTTTTCTCTCAACTCTTTAAATTGAGTTTAAAGCTAACAAGAAGGGAATTGAATTGGTTCGTATAAAAGCTTAAACGTAAAATCAGTTTTTCGGAAAACAAGTTTTGTCAATCTAAATGATCTTCAGACGCAACATTAAACTTCAAATAATTGCATATCATCTGAAAGATTTTATAAAACACTTTCTTGAGAAAAGGTTTTAAAAAATGTTCAAGTTTTATTGAAACACTATTCAACCCCCCTTCTAGTGTTTCCCTGTGTGTTTCTACAGTTGAAGCGCGTTGAAGCACGCTGAAGTGCGTGTCTCTGCTGCACCAGGGGAAATCTCTAACTTAAGCGCACTCAAGCACACTAAAGCGCGCAACTCTGCAGCATCAAGGAGCGTCTTTGTTTGGAGTGCACTGAAGCGCATTAAGGCGCGCTCAAGCGCGCGCACGAGGATCTGGTTATTAAAATAGAGAGTCCCACTCTCTTCTCTCATTCTCTTCGCGTCCCTAGGGTTTCTAGAGAGAGAGGGAGAGTTTTAGTGAGAGAAAGCATGAGGAAGAATGAGCTAGCTGGTTGGAAGCCTCCCTACCATCTTGGAGCTTGGATCTCCTAAACTCTTCCCTTCTTTTGCTTCCATTTTTCCTCGTATTTCCTTGCTCTAGGTGAGTATGGTTCACCCACTCAATTGCATTTTGTTTGAAGGCTTAAATAACTTGTTGGCCCCTGTAAAATATGTGGTTTTTGCTTTTGGTCCTTATAAAATTATCTTTATTCTTTTGACCCTCATAAAATTCAGAAAATTTAAAAAAGTCCTTATTGCCACTTGTCATGCATCCATCTATGCCACAAAAGTAATCATGTTGAGGTGGCATATGATGTGGCGTATCTAGATGCATGACATATCATCAAAAAATGATAATAAGGACCTTTTTCAAAATTTTCAAATTTTATAAGGACCAAAAGAATAAAAATAATTTTATAAGAATCAAAAGCAAAAACCACATATTTTACAAGGACCAAAAAGTTATTTAAGCCTTGATTGAACTCCCTTGTATGCTCCCTATCCTCACTTCTCTTGCTTATGTTGTTGATTGTGGTTGATTAGAGGTGAATCTAGGGTTAGTTGTTGGATTGATTTGGTTATATGTTGTTATGGATCAAACCCTAGGTTAGAGGATTCGAGAATTTGGTGAAATTATGGATTGTTGATGTTGAAACCTTTGTAATGTTATACTTTCTTGCTTATGCTCATATTCATGAAATTACTTTTATTTCTTACATTTCTAAATTACAAAAGAATTTACAAACAATAAACCCCACAAATAAACTCAGAAATTTTGATAAACATCAAAGTATATGTGGGTCATAAGCAATTAGATAGATGAAGCGGTGATAGAAAACTCTTGGGCAGCGCTTCAGCTTTTTGCTTAATGTTCTCTCATCTTGCTTCTGAGTTCCAAGCACCTATTTATAGGTTGGGATAAGAATATAGCCGTTTACAGCCGTTGGGAATCCTCAACAGCTCTTTCCCTTATGTCAGGAACTTTTTACACATAAGCACGCTTGACTTGCTTTTGTCTGATGCATTATGCTTATGCGTCTGAGTTACTATTTTGCTAGAGTTCTGTCTCTGATGATTTGCTTCTAGCTTGAAGTAGATATTCTTCAAATTACATTGTGTGAGACTTTAGTTTCTACGTCTAAGTATGATTTCAAATGCGTCCTAGTCTAATTTCGATCTGACCTTCAAATGTGTCTGAGTCTAATTTGGATATGACCTTTAGATTCGTCTGAGTCTAATCTAATTGCATCTGCATCTGAGTCTGGTCTGATTATGTGCATACGTTTCTGATATTTTACTTCTGTCTTTTGTCAAGGCTTCTCGCATTTGCTTTTTGTGTGCTTGCTTCTGTGCACTTGGTTATTGTTTTTTGCTTCTGCTTTTTTGTTCTCTCTTTATCCAAGCATGAGATGAAACAGTTCAAAACCTTTCTGATTTAAGAACTGACTATGCTTAAGAACATTTCTGTTGTTACTTCTCTGATGACAATATTTCCTGATTTTGCTAAGAAGCTTCTGATGTAAGTGATGTTCTGATCAAGGATTCTTCTCAAGTCTTTTGCTTCTGATATAAACATTTTGGTTCTATCATCTTTCTGATCTTAGGTTATTTTCTGAAGTTCTCATCAGCATGAGTAAATTTTCTTCTTGATACACTGTCAGTCTTGCTTCTTAGATTCATTTATGCTTCTAAGTCTTGTCAGAAGTGTCTGCTTCTGAGTTCAACTTACATCTAAGCTCAGCTTGCTTCTTACCTCATTTTTCGTTTGACCTTAGCTTGTGTATGACCACGTTTCTACTTCTTTAATTTTCTTCTTAGCTTTACTCAAGTCTTCTTGACCGATGATAATTTATTTTTATGTCTTGAGACTTGACCCTTGAATCTGAGATGCTTCTTAAGATGATGAATCTTGGTGCATGGTTGATCTTGTTACCTGTCTCAATGTATTTCTGCACACTTAAGCGTCTCAAATCTCACGAAACACATTAGTAACTTCAGAACAAAAAATCTTAACTTTGATCTAAATGTTTGTCATCCATAAAACCATTTCATAGAGGGTTTTGATTCTTACACTTATTTTATTTTATTTTTATAAGATATCTATACTTGAAGAATACCACTTCTCTATTTTTTTTATTTTGATAGGAAGTTTTGTTAACAATAATAAGAATACATGCATCATAATATATTTTTCTTAAAATGTTTAATGAATATATTAGACTAATATAATATAATTTTAAAAATAAAATATATTTAATTAAAATAGCATTTAATAGTAGTATGAAGTCAAATTTACAAACATGTGACATAAAACTAATATAATCAATTACAAGTTTTTGACATTTAAAATTTAATGAATTTAAATGTAATACTTTTTTCTGGAACATTTAATATATTACATGCAATAAATGCAAAATTTAATAATAAATATTAGATGCATCATATTAAACATTTCTTATAGTATTTAGCAAATGTAGCATTCAATAGTAGTATTAATTCAATTTAACAAATAATTTATTTTTTCCCTTAAAAATAAGAGAAATGTTAACGAGTGTTCTTATTGTATTTGTTAAGGAACAAAAAAATAAAATGTTTTTATTGTATGATATATCATTAATGTTATAAATGTAGTCAATACAGTAATTTCTAATAAATGTAAATTTATTTTTCTACTAGATTTGATCAAAGTTAGATCATGGAATTTGATTTTAACTAGGGTTGTTAATGGGTTTCGCTAACCTAACCCGAAACCAATTGATCCGTTTACCCGAGTTCTAGGGTAGACCCGGTCCAAAGAGTATAAAAACTATCATTTGTGTCATCAATTTCATTTCCCACAGCCACATAAATTGAAAACGAGCCCTACTTACTGCCCTAGCCTCATCTTCAGCCTCCCCCTCAAGCCCGCCGATGTGTCTGCCTCTGGCCGCCCCCTCAAGCTCGTCGTGCGTTTTCCATTTGCCTCTTTCCTCCTGCCACTCTGCCTTCGGCTTCACCCTCTCCTGCGCGTGTCTGCGACGTGCCCGGTCCGCTTAACTTGTGTCGTGTCGTCCGCTCGTCAGTTTAACAACTCTCGGTTCTCGCTCAGTCGTTCATCCGTGTCGATAAGTTGTCTTAGCCACTTTCTGCTTGATCTATTGTCTTCGCCATTGTTGTGCTTGATCTGATGATTGATAAATCAAAATACCTTAAAGAAGTGTGGTGATTGTGAGCTTGTGTCTCCATGAAATTCATGTTTTGTAAATTATTATGCTTTAACATAAAGAAGTTTGGTGATTGATAAAAAGGCCTACTTGAACTGGTCTAAAATGATGATTAAATGTGCAAATATGATTTCTGGAGATCATGGACCGTTAAAAGCAACATAAGCCATTTTTTTCGTTTTTTGGTAACAGCCCAACTGGCCCAAACGAGTAGGCCCAACCCGAGAACCCAACCTGAACCGACCTAACCATACTCGGTTCGGTTCAACTTACGAAATTTTATTACCCAACCCATGTAACATGCTCGGTTCGGTTCCAAAACACCCACATACCCAACCAAACCCGGACCGAGAACAACTCTAATTTTAACTAAAGTTCAGAGAGTTCCTTTTTTGTTTTCAAATTGGTGTGTTAATCCCCTAGCCTCTTTTGACTAGTTTTGTTTTCATGTAAATATATATGCGTTAGAGGATTTGTTGTATTCTATTTAATGAATTTGGCTATTAAAAAAGGTTTTTAATATATACCAATTAAGTTGCAATATATGGTACTAATGGAAGAATCTCCCCAAAGATAAACCATTTGCCAAAAAACAGATCAAACTTTGTCTGTTTATAAACCATCGACGATGCCCTCGTGTTGATGACATTAAATACGAATTAAGAACTATATTTTTTAAACTCATACACTTATTCATTAATTAATTTCTTAAATTGCCCCTTTACTCAATTCACCAAATAATAGTAAAAAAAATATTTACTCATAGAAATGTTGAAAAAAATGAATATTTAACCATTAATCATTTTCTTAAATTAGCTTTTGCCCCATTTTACAAATAATAAAATAATTGACTTTGAAAGAAATGTTGAAAAGTGAAAATATATAATTATTAAGTAATTTCTTAAGTTAATTCTTTGACTCAATTCACCAAATAATTAAAAAAAGATTAACTCATAAAGAAAGGTAGAAAATAGTGGATACATAATTATTAATTAATTTCATAAATTAAATTTTATTTCTATTTAAAAAATAAAAGAAACAAATCCTGATGGTTCATGTAATTAGGAGGAATTATATATGTTGAGCCACCGAGTGGCAGATGGATCATAAAATGTATGTAGAATGTGTAACGTATTCAGGTTAGGTAAGCGTTTGAATTACTTAATTGTCTGAAATTTGAGAATAGTGTCTCCAACGGGCATTATTCTTGAATTATGAAATTGGGACGTTACATTACGGTATTAGAGCCGAGCCTCTCCTAATATGGTGTGGTTTGTGGATGAACCAATCAGAAGTTGGTGGGCATTTGAGAGCTGGAGGCTGATGAGGGCGGGGAGTGATTGCCGGTGCAAAGAGGCACAGACAAGGAGCGGCTCCTCGCAAGCTTCTAAACAGAAAAGGGACACATGGATGAAACGAACCCACACCTGAATGAGAGGGATCCAGAGGCTGTGCAGGAAAGGGACTGTACAGTTGAGGATAACTTAAAGGAAATTGTTGTGGTGAACTATACCAACAAGATGCATCTTCTTTTTGGAAGCTCATAACATAAGAACTCCATAGTTAAGCGTGCTTGGCTTGGAGCAATTCTCGGATGGCTGACCTTCTGGGAAGTTTCCCGGAAAGTGCGCAGGTGAGGACAAAGCACACTGGAAAGACTCATGTTGGTTTGTGGGGACCCTCATCACTCCTGCAAGCGCCTCAGGGGCGTTACAAATGGTGTCAGAGCAGTTCAATCCAATTAGACCGTGGTTAAGTTAGTTGCCTGTGACTTGCTATAATCCCACCATACCCCGTACTCAGTATAGGGACTGATCACCCCTCTACTTGGTGCGTTGTACACGGGATTACGCTTAGTGACGTGAGTAGGATACCTTGGTTAGGAAGTCGGTACACTTCTCTAACAAGGTTAGAGCCACCCACTTGCTAGATAGAGAGAGTCACATGGGTTTATTTCCAAAAATAGAACCTCCACCCTAGAAACCTTATAGAACGTCACCCTTAGGTCCTAGTGGACACGAGGCACACTTAGAGGAAACAAAAATGAGTAGGCTCCCTAGTGGGTGAGGAGAGTGTTGGTTGCTTGTATTTGAGCCTTGGTAATGTGATTTGTTTGATTAATTATGATGATTGTTTTGCTTGAATGATTGCATGACATGTATGTCTGATTGCGTTGCTTGAATGTCTTGTATGTTAGAGGGTTGATTGTAAATTTCTAGGATATGGGTTGAACAATCTTAGAGTTTAGAATTTCGCGAATTGCGGATTTCATGGTTGGTTGGATTATAGAGGACAAGTGGAGTTCATGAGAGGATAGAGGAACTAATGTCCTAGATATGGAGACACTGTTTTGGCTTAGAGCCTTGAGTTTGGGTTCGAGGAACACCTATGCTTGGAGTTTTAAGATTTGTGGTAAATGACCCAGGAGGCGTAAAGGGATTGCTTAGAGAATGGAGGGTGAAGACTACATTAGAAGAAGCTAGATGATGGTTTATAAAATTATTAGGAACTTGATAAGAGTCGGAGTACATTGAACAAATAGAGCGGATTTAAGTTTAAGGACCATGACTCAATACCCACCTTGTTTTACCTTAGAGATCCCTTATTATTTTTGGTCCCTTTTTGTATACAACCTTGATATTCATGTTTGATTTATGGTTGGACACTATCGCTTAATGAGGACCTCATGATCAGTTCCGTTTGAGCTACGGAGTAAACCCAATAATGTAAAGGGAGTGAGTGAAATTGGAAACTTGGATGGTTAGAGGTACGTAGTAGGTTGCAATCATGGTCAGTCCCTCTCAGTTCTATGTTTACTTGGCTATCAGCACTTAAGGAACAAGGTTCCTTGTTATTTGAGTCAGAGTGTTTTTTTTTTCTTTCTTTGAGTAGAAGTTTTACAATTCTCGATTCCGTTGCTTAATAACCCGTTGTCTGTTTTTCACTTTTGAGCATTTCGGTTACCTACGTTTAGGAATCTGTTGTTAATACACAGGTAGTTACCCATTTTTCTAATTCATCAGTTGTAGATCTAAGTCTATAGGTTGGGCTCCTCAGTTTCTTCTCTGTCCGCTTCCTGAGCAGAAGAACCTTGATCTTTATAGTCCACGGGAGAAGAAAACTCTTGCAGAATGTGGAATTGCCACTTAGCGCATATCTCCTACTAGGGTCAATGACCAGTATCTAATTAATGTTTTGTTAAAGATTAATGCTAAGCTTGGTGTGCTGAATTCATTGTTAGGTGTTGAACATTCTATTTCCATTCCCCTTTATTCTAAAGCTCCCACCATCATTCTTGGCATGGATGTGTCTCATGGCTCACCAGGGCAATTGGATATTCCTTCGATTGCTGCGGTTGTCAACTCTATGCAGTAGCCTCTCATATCCTAGGACAGGGCATGTGTTCGTACTCAGTCCCCTAGGTTGAAATGACACATAATCTTGATTTCAGCTTATGTGCACGTGTTGGAAGGATAGATACAATCAAGTCTACACACAGTCATGTCCGGTTAGATGAGATTGGTTTTTCTCAGAATGAACTATAGGAGTTTGTCCACTCTTTAACATATGAGTATCAGAGGAGCCCCACTGCCATTTTTGTTGTTGCTCCGACAGGCCATACTCACTTGGCTGCAACTCTATGTTCTTTTGTTAAGACCTGTGCGTTGCCGTTTTAGAAACTAGTGATGAAATAGTGTTGTTTATAAGATTACATTTCAAACTAGCCAACTTTTTGGGAACACAGTGTAGTTTTATGTAGTAGACTTAAAACCTTGAGAGCTGTTAGGAAGGGCCCGAGCTCTTTAGGGGGTAGCCTTTTAGAACAGGGCATAGCAAACCACGAGGGTAATCCTCGGTACACCATGGCACATCCAAGGTGTACCCGGTCTAAGAGTTAGATTCTAGGATAGGTAGTTAGACTCGACCCGAGGGTCAGGTTGGAGTACGAAACCGATAGACTCGTATGCCGGGTAAGAATACCAAAGCCCTAAGGAATCCCTGTTTTCGAGGAAGGCTAGAGTGAGACTTAGAGCTAAGCTAGGCGGAGACCAAATTTATTTAAGTGGAGTAGTGGTAGTATGGGTGACTGTAACGTCCTAATTCCTGAATTCAGAAATAATACCTGTTGGGAGCATCCTTTCCAATTTCTCAAAATTATTTCGTTCATTGTCGATATCCACAAACAATACATCACGACGCTTAGGTAATCCAACAGTTCCATAAGCATAAGCCATCCATACACAACTCAATGAATTACAGTTAAAATGCCACTCAATGGCTTACTATAACTTCACATATTCTTATCCTATCCACTACATCTCATTCTATCCACTACATCACAATTCTAAATAAAAGGGCTACAATATTCTTGAATGACGTTATTCCCTTAATTGTTCTATGCTTAACTTTCGCTAAGATCAATAAAATCACTCATTCTCCCCCTTTGGGTGGGCACCCCATGAATAAGTATCTTCAACCACAATCCTTGAGAGGTTTTCTAGGTAATTTTTATGTTGGCTTTCTCCAATATCCTATGTCATTTCCTATTTCCCATACTACCCAAAGGGTTGAAACTTAAACAGGTTTCATAAAACCCCGGGTCGAGGTTTCTAACTCAATGCTTAACGTGCACACCAAACCTTGGATGAAACTAGAAGTTACATAGATTGTTGGGGGACCCTAACTCTCGATGGTTACACTTGATCTAAACTTGGTGTTGTTAACAACCTGACCTTACTCTAGGTGTTCTCTAATTGAACTCATGTTCATTTTATGGTTCCATTGAAACTAGCATCATGGAATCAATCACATGTAAACACTTAACCCCTCAAACCACGAAACTCGCACCAGCGAAATAGTCCAGCACTTGAGTCGTGTTCAAGGAGTATACATCTACACTTTCCACTCATGCATCAATCAAGACTTGACATATAACAAGCGCACATACCGTACTAAGGAGACACTCATTACTCCAACAAGAAAAATACTCATACCACTAACGCAGGGGAAATCCCCACGGATCATGGTATGATCCTGATAAACCTCTACTCATCCCCTAAATCACTTTAGTAAACTTTCCCCTCATCACCCATACTACCACTACCCCACTTAAATGAATTTGGCCTCCACCTAGCTTGGTTCTAAGTCTCACTCTGGCCTTTCTCGAAAACAGGGATTCCTAAGGGCTTTGGTACTCTAACCCGACTTACGAGTCTAACGGTTTAGTACTCCAACCTGACCCTCGGGTCGAGTCTAACTACTTATCCTTAAATCTAACACTTAGACTGGGTACACCTTGGATGTGCCATGGTGTACCATGGTTTACCCCATGTAGTTTCCTATTCCTTGTTCTATAAGGCTACCCCCCTTAAGGGCTCAGGCCCCTCCTATCAGTCCTCAAGGTTTTAAGTCTAATAAGGAAAACTACACCGTGTTCCCAAAAGCTGGCTAGTTTGAAATGTAATCTTATAAACAACATTATTTCATCACTAGTTTCTAAAACAGCAATGCACGGGTCATAACAAAAGGACATAGAGTTATGGCCAAGTGAGCATAGCCTGTCGGGGCAACAACAAAAATGGCAGCAAGGCTCCTCTGACGCACATATGATAAAGAGTGGACAAACTCCTATTGTTCATCCGGAGAAAAACCAATCTCATCTAACCGAGCATGACAGTGAGTAGACCTGATTGTATGTATCCTGCCAACACGTTCACATAAGCAGAAATCAATATTATCTATCATTTCAACCTAGGGAACCGAGTGCGAAAATATGCTCTATCATAGGATATCGGAGGCTACTGCCTAAAGCTGACGACTGCAACAATTCAAGGAGTATCCAATTGCCCTGGTGAGCCATGAGACACACCCATGCCTAGAATGATGGTGGAAAATTTAGAAACAAGGAGAATGGAGGGAGAATGTTCAACACCTAACAATGAATTCAGTCCACCAGGCTTAGCACTAATCCTTAACAAAACTTTATTTAGATATTGGTCACTGACCCTTGTAGGAGATATGCACTAAGTAAAAATTCCACATTCCGCAATATTTTTCTTCATACACGGACTATGAAGATCAAGGTTCTTCCGCTGAGGAAGCAGACGGAGAAGAAACTGAGGAGCCCAACCCATAGACTTAGCTCTACAACTGATGAATTAGAAAATAGGTGACTACCCGCGTACTAACAAAATAGTCCTAAACATAGGTAACGGAAAATGTTTAGACGCGGACAAAATACAACAATGTATTAAGCAGTGACGCCAATAATCATAAAACTTCAATTCTAGAAACACATAGAATTGAAAGGAACTGACCATGATTGCAACCTACCAGGTACTTCTAACCATCCAAGTTTCCAATTTCACTCACCCTCTTTTAATTATTGGGTTTACTCCCTAGCTCAAACAGAACTGATCATGAGGTCCTCATTAAGTGATAACGCCTAACCATAAATTAAACATGAATAACAAGGTTGTGTACAAAAAGGGGCCGAAAATAATAAGGAAGCTCTAAGGTAGAACAGGGTGGGTAGTGAGTGATGGTCCTTGAACTTAAATCCCCTCTATTTGTTCATTGTACTTAGGCTCTTGTTTTGTTCCTAATAATTTTAAAAACCATGACCTAGGTTCTTCTAATGTAGTCTTCACCCTCCATTCTCTAATCAAGCCCTTTGCGCGTCCTGGGTCATTTTACCACTAATCTTAAAACTCCAAGCATGAGTGCTTCGGAAACCCAACTCAAGGCTTTAAACCAATAACAGTGTCTCCATACCTAGTAGGTTAGTTCCTCTATCCTCTAATGGATTCCACCTGTCCTTTACCATCCAACCAAGCATCCAATCCCAAAACTATGAAATTCTAAATTCTAAGATCGTTCAACCCATACCCTAGAAATTCACAATCAATTCCCTACGTATAAGACATTCAAGCAACGCAACCAAACAGACATGTCATGCAATCATTCAAGCAAAACAAATATCATGATTAATCAAACTAATTACATTACCAAGGTTCACATACAAGCAACCGACACTCTCCTCACCCACTAGGGAGCCTACTCATTTTTGTTTCCCCTCTGTGTATATGTATGTTGCATTTCCATTTGCATGTTTCCCTTACACTGTATGCATGGTCACATTCACTGGGACGTAGTCCCATCCCACGATATGGGAATTACATTCAGATGTGCATGTCACTGTCCGAATGCTTGACTGGAGGTTTGAGGGCTCTTTTGGGATGGGTGTTTGTAGCCTTGTTATTGTGATCTCATTTTGGGAATTGCGGTGTAGTGGATAGGATGTGAATTTGTAGTATCGTATTTTAGCCACTCGGTGGCGTTTTGATTGTAATCACTAAGTTGTATTTAGTTGATTTACGCTTAAGAAACCATTGGATTATCTAAGCATTTATGATGTTTTGCTTGTTGATATCGAAAATGCGCGAAGTAATTTCAAGAATTTGAAAATGGTGCTCCCAACAGGTATTATTTATGAATTTAGAAATTAGGATGTTACATTTTGCCTTTCCCCAAAATCTTAATTCGGCAAAGAAGGGAGCTTTGTGAGTGTATCAATCACCAACTGAAGACCCTTTACTTAAAGGGATTTACAGCTAAAGAGTTTGAAGTGGAATTTGTTAAATACATAATAACAAATGCAGGAGTGATGGAAAGGATTACCATTTGGTTTGCTAATGTCTGCTTATGGGATGAAGTTATTGCAACTGTGTGTTTGCTATCATATCCAAAGGCAACTACCAACTTGTCCATCATTCTCAAGCCTAGGAAGAAGTGCATGGAAAGAGTTGGTGGGAGCTTTGAAGAATGGGTGTCAAGTCTAAGACTCTAATATTGGTTTCTATTTTCTAGCTACAAAAATGTATTTTCTCTACCATTCCTAAGTTTTGAATCTTCCATGTTATCGGCCGTGTGTTTCATTGGATGTGATTTTCTTTGATTTTGTGAATACATACTAGTTATTCAAAATAATGGTTGTTTTACTCCAATAGTGTAATTTACTTTCCAAATGAACTAAATGAGGCGGGTTTTTTAAAAATTTCTAAAATAGTCCAAGTTCTGTATGAAAAGAAATCACATAAAGAGATGTGAAATTTTATTCTTTGATGTACAATATGGTGGAAATGAAATTTAAACTTACTGTTTCATATAAAATATTCTTTAATATTATTTTAAACATAGTCATATTTCACAAATATAACTTAAATAATTAATAAGAGAGGATTTATTTAATCTATTTTAAAATTAATTATGTCATATTCCCTAAATACAAATTATCTTATTGTAGTTGGAAAAGTCTCAAAAAGTGGGTTGAATTGAGACACGTCTATGCCTTCGTGAAAAAATTAAAACTCTTTTATGACTTCAAATCTCTAGTTTTACAACTAGGATGTCAAAGTTTTAGTTACGGTCAGAAGCAACTGAGTCTAAGCATGTTCAACAGATATATCTATATATATATATATATATATATATATATCAGAAAATCTATTACGATAAGATATGGTAAGAAGAAAAACTTGTTTACTTAAATATGTAGTTTGTGAATCTTTAATGAATATTCTTCAGACATGTAACTTTATTTCTCAGTTAGTTTTAATAAATAGTTTCAGTTAGAAGACTTAGAAACAATTTTGCAGTGTGTCTAACAGTAATGTAAATAAACAGAGACACGATCAGAAGAGAATAACACAACAAGATTTATCATGGTTCACTCTTATCGACAAGAGCTACGTCCAGTCCCCACCTTAGTGAGATTTCCCTCTAACTTCTTCAAAGTTACAAGTATTATCCTTCAAGAGCATTTTCAAGCTTCTAATTATTCTCCATCAAGGGCCTTTTCATGCTTCTAAATATTTTCCTTCACGGACCTCTTCAGGCTCCTGGGTATTCTCCTTCACTGGCCTCTTCAGGCTCCTAATTATTCTTGTCCAAGATTGTCAACTCAACACCACAGTCCAGAAACAATGTCTGACTTTGTGGAGGAGATACAACATAAATGGATAAAGTAAAAGTCGTTTTAGCTTGATGTCTTAAACACATAGAGTATGAATCAATAGTTGAATCCTCATGCTAAATTACAAAAGAATTTACAAACAATAAACCCCACAAATAAACTCAGAAATTTTGATAAACATCAAAGTATGTGTGGGTCATAAGCAATTAGATAGATGAAGCGGTGATAGAAAACTCTTGGGCAGCGCTTCAGCTTTTTGCTTAATGTTCTCTCATCTTGCTTCTGAGTTCCAAGCACCTATTTATAGGTTGGGATAAGAATATAGCCGTTTACAGCCGTTGGGAATCCTCAACAGCTCTTTCCCTTGTGTCAGGAACTTTTTACGCATCAGCATGCTTGACTTGCTTTTGTCTGATCCATTATGCTTATGCGTCTGAGTTACTATTTTGCTAGAGTTCTGTATCTGATGATTTGCTTCTAGCTTGAAGTAGATATTCTTCAAATTACTTTGTGTGAGACTTTAGTTTCTACGTCTAAGTATGATTTCAAATGCGTCCGAGTCTAATTTCGATCTGAGCTTCGAATGTGTCTGAGTCTAATTTGGATATGACCTTTAGATTCGTCTGAGTCTAATCTAATTGCATCTGCATCTGAGTCTGGTCTGATTATGTGCATATGTTTTTGATATTTTACTTCTGTCTTTTGTCAAGGCTTCTCGCATTTGCTTTTTGTGTGCTTGCTTCTGTGCACTTGGTTATTGTTTTTTGCTTCTGCTTTTTTATTCTCTCTTTATCCAAGCATGAGATGAAACAGTTCAAAACCTCTGATTTAAGAACTGACTAGGCTTAAGAACCTTTCTGTTGTTACTTCTCTGATGACAATATTTTCTGATTTTGCTAAGAAGCTTCTGATGTAAGTGATGTTCTGATCAAGGATTCTTCTTAAGTCTTTTGCTTCTGATACAACCATTTTGGTTCTATCAGCTTTCTGATCTTAGGTTATTTTCTGAAGTTCTCATCAGCATGAGTAAACTTTCTTCTAAGATTTTCTTCTTGATACACTGTCAGTCTTGCTTCTTAGATTCATTTATGCTTCTAAGTCTTGTAAGAAGTGTCTGCTTCTGAGTTCAACTTACATCTAAGCTCAGCTTGCTTCTTACCTCATTTTTCGTTTGACCTTAGCTTGTGTATGACCACGTTTCTACTTCTTTAATTTTCTTCTTAGCATTACTCAAGTCTTCTTGACCGATGATAATTTCTTTTTATGTCTTGAGACTTGACCCTTGAATCTGAGATGCTTCTTAAGATGATGAATCTTGGTGCATGGTTGATCTAGTTACCTGTTTCAACGTATTTTTGCACACTTAAGTGTCTCAAATCTCATGAAACACATTAGTAACTTAAGAACAAAAAATCTTAACTTTGATCTAAATGTTTGTTATCCATAAAACCATTTCATAGAGGGTTTTAATTCTTACACTTATTTTATTTTATTTTTATAAGATATCTATACTTGAAGAATACCACTTCTCTATTTTTTTATTTTGATAGGAAGTTTTGTTAACAATAATAAGAATACATGCATCATAATATATTTTTCTTAAAATGTTTAATGAATATATTAGACTAATATAATATAATTTTAAAAATAAAATATATTTAATTAAAATAGCATTTAATAGTAGTATGAAGTCAAATTTACTAACATGTGACATAAAACTAATATAATCAATTACAAGTTTTTGACATTTAAAATTTAATGAATTTAAATGTAATACTTTTTTCTGGAACATTTAATATATTACATACAATAAATGTAAAATTTAATAATAAATATTAGATGCATCATATTAAACATTTCTTATAGTATTTAGCAAATATAGCTTTCAATAGTACTATTAATTCAATTTAACAAATAATTTATTTTCCCTTAAAAATAAGAGAAATGTTAACGAGTGTTCTTATTGTATTTGTTAAGGAACAAAAAAATAAAATGTTTTTATTGTATGATATATCATTAATGTTATAAATGTAGTCAATACCGTAATTTCTAATAAATGTAAATTTATTTTTCTACTAGATTTGATCAAAGTTAGATTCTGGAATTTGATTTTAACTAGGGTTGTTAATGGGTTTCGCTAACCTGACCCGAAACCAATTGATCAGTTTACCCGGGTTCTAGGGTAGACCCGGTCCAAAGAATATAAAAACTATCATTTGTGTCACCAATATCATTTCCCACAGCCACAGAAATTGAAAACGAGGCCTACTTACTGCCCTAGCCTCCTCTTCAGCCTCCCCCTCAAGCCCGCCAACGCGTCTACCTTTGGCCGCCCCCTCAAGCTCGTCGTGCGTTTTCCATTTGCCTCTTTCCTCCTGCCACTCTGCCTTCGGCTTCACCCTCTCCTGCGCGTGTCTGCGACGTGCCCGGTCCGCTTAACTTGTGTCGTGTCGTCCGCTCGTCAGTTTAACAACTCTCGGTTGTCGCTCAGTCGTTCATCCGTGTCGGTAAGTTGTCTTAGCCACTTTTTGCTTGATCTATTGTCTTCGCCATTGTTGTGCTTGATCTGATGATTGATAAATCAAAATACCTTAAAGAAGTGTGGTGATTGTGAGCTTGTGTCTCCATGAAATTCATGTTTTGTTAATTGTTATGCTTTAACATAAAGAAGTTTGGTGATTGATAAAAATGCCTACTTGAACTGCTCTAAAATGATGATTAAATGTGGAAATCTGATTTCTGGAGATCATGGACCGTTAAAAGCAACATAAGCCATTTTTTCATTTTTTTGTAACAGCCCAACTGGCCCAAACGAGTAGGCCCAACCCGAGAACCCAACCTGAACCGACCTAACCATACTCGGTTCGGTTCAACTTACGAAATTTTATTACCCAACCCGTGTAACATGCTCGGTTCGTTTCAAAAAACCCACATACCCAACCAAACCCGGACCGAGAACAACTCTAATTTTAACTAAAGTTCAGAGAGTTCCTTTTTTGTTTTCAAATTGGTGTGTTAATCCCCTAGCCTCTTTTGACTAGTTTTGTTTTCATGTAAATATATATGCGTTAGAGGATTTGTTGTATTCTATTTAATGAATTTGGCTTTTAAAAAAGGTTTTGATATATACCAATTAAGTTGCAATATATGGTATTAATTGAAGAATCTCTCCAAAGATAAACCATTTGCCAAAAAACAGATCAAACTTTGTCTGTTTATAAACCATCGACGATGCCCTCGTGTTGATGACATTAAATACGAATTAAGAACTATATTTTTGAAACTCATACACTTATTCATTAATTAATTTCTTAAATTGCCCCTTTACTCAATTCACCAAATAATAGTAAAAAAAATATTTACTCAGAGAAATGTTGAAAAAAATGAATATTTAACCATTAATCATTTTCTTAAATTAGCTTTTGACCCATTTTACAAATAATAAAATAATTGACTTTGAAAGAAATGTTGAAAAGTGAAAATATATAATTATTAAGTAATTTTTTAAGTTAATTCTTTGACTCAATTCACCAAATAATTAAAAAAAGATTAACTCATAAAGAAAGGTAGAAAATAGTGGATACATAATTATTAATTAATTTCATAAATTAAATTTGATTTCTATTTAAAAAATAAAAGAAATTGGGACGTTACATTATGGTATTAGAGCCGAGCCTTTACTAATATGGTGTGGTTCGTGGACGAACCAGTCGGAAGCTGGTGGGCATTTGAGAGCCCGAGGCTGATGAGGGCGAGGAGTGATCGCCGGTGCAAAGAGGCACACACAAGGAGCGGCTCTTGGCAAGCTTCTAAACAAAAAAGGGACACATGGATGAACCGAACCCACACCCAAATGAGAGGGATCCGGAGGCTGTGCAGGTGTGAGACTGTACAATTGAGGATAGCTTAAAGGAAATTGTTGTGGTGAACTATACCAACAAGTTGCATCTTCTTTTCGGAAGCTCATAACATAAGAACTCCATAGTTAAGCGTGCTTGGCTTGGAGCAATTCTGGGATGGGTGACCTTCTGGGAAGTCTCCCGGAAAGTGTGCAAGTGAGGACAGAGCACACTGGAAAGACTCGTGTTGGTTTGTGGGGACCCTCATCACTCCTGCAAGCGGCTCGGGGGCGTTATAGAGACTGATTACCCCTCTACTTGGTGCGTTGTACACGAGATTATGCTTAGTGACGTGAGCAGGATGCCTTGGTTAGGAACCTCCACCCTAGAAACCTTATAGAACCTCCACCCTAGAAACACTTGCTAGATAGAGAGAGTCACGTGGGTTTATTTCCAAAAATAGAACCTCCACCCTAGAAACCTTATAGAATGTCACCCTTAGGTCTTAGTTGACACGACGCACACTTAGAGGAAAAAAAAATGAGTAGGCTCCCTAGTGGGTGAGGAGTGTGTTGGTTGCTTGTATTTGAGCCTTGGTGATGTGATTTGTTTGATTAATTATGATGATTGTTTTGCTTGAATGATTGCATGGCATGTATGTCTGATTGCGTTTCTTGAATGTCTTGTATGTAAGAGGGTTGATTGTATATTTCTAGGATATGGATTAAACGATCTTAGAATTTAGAATTTCGCGAATTGAGGATTTCAAGCATGGTTGGATTATAGAGGATAGTTGGAGTTCATGAGAGGATAGAGGAACTAACGTCCTCGGTGTGGAGACACTGTTATTGGCTTAGATCCTTGAGTTTGGGTTCGAGGAGCACCTATGCTTGGAGTTTTAAGATTTGTGGTAAATGAACCAGGAAGTGTAAAGTACTGTCTTAGAGAATGGAGGGTGAAGACTACATTAGAAGAACCTAGATCATGGTTTTTAAAATTATTAAGAACATGATAAGAGTCGGAGTACAATGAACATATAGAGCAGATTTAAGTTTCAGGACCATGACTTAATACCCACCTTGTTCTACCTTAGAGATCCATTTTTAATTTCGGCCCCTTTTTGTATACAACCTTGATATTCATGTTTGATTTATGGTTGGACACTATCGCTTAATGAGGACCTCATGATCAGTTCCGTTTGAGCTACGGAGTAAACCCAATAATGTAAAGGGAGTGAGCGAAATTGGAAACTTGGATGGTTAGAGGTACCTAGTAGGTTGCAATCATGGTCAGTCCCTCTCAGTTCTATGTTTACTTGGCTATTAGCACTTAAGGAACAAGGTTCCTTGTTATATGAGTCAAAGTGTTTTTTTTTTCTTTTTTTGAGTAGAAGTTTTACAATTCTCGATTTCATTGCTTAATACAACGTTGTCTGTCTTTCACGTTTGAGCATTTCGGTTACCTACGTTTAGGAATCTGTTGTTAATACATAGGTAGTTACCCATTTTTCTAATTCATCAGTTGTAGAGCTAAGTCTATAGGTTGGGCTCCTCAGTTTCTTCTCTGTCCGCTTCCTGAGCGGAAGAACCCTGATCTTTATAGTCTGTTGGAGAAGAAAACTCTTGCGGAATGTGGAATTGCCACTTAGCGCATATCTCCTACTAGGGTCAATGACCGATATCTAATTAATGTTTTGTTAAATGTTAATGCTAAGCTTGGTGTGCTGAATTCATTGTTAGGTGTTGAACACTCTCATTCCATTCCCCTTTATTCTAAAGCTCCCACCATCATTCTTGGCATGGATGTGTCTCATGGTTCACCAGGGCAATTGGATATTCCTTCAATTGCTGCGGTTGTCAACTCTATGCTGTAGCCTCTCATATCCTAGGACAGTGCATGTGTTCGTACTTAGTCCCCTAGGTTGAAATGACACATAATCTTGATTTCAGCTTATGTGCACGTGTTGGAAGGAAAGATACAATCAAGTCTACACACAGTCATGTCCGGTTAGATGAGATTGGTTTTTCTCCGAATGAACTATAGGAGTTTGTCCACTCTTTATCATATGTGTATCAGAAGAGCCCCACTGCCATTTTTGTTGTTGCTCCGACAGGCTATACTCACTTGGCTGCAACTCTATGTTCTTTTGTTAAGACCTGTGCGTTGTCGTTTAAGAAACTAGTGATGAAATAGTGTTGTTTATAAGATTACATTTCAAACTAGCCAACTTTTTGGGAACACAATGTAGTTTTATGTAGTAGACTTAAAACCTTGAGAGCTGTTAAGAAGGGCCCAAGCTCTTTAGGGGGTAGCCTTTTAGAACAGGGCATAGGAAACCACGAGGGTAATCCTCGGTACACCATGGCACATCCAAGGTGTACCTGGTCTAAGAGTTAGATTCTAGGATAGGTAGTTAGACTCGACCCGAGGGTCAGGTTGGAGTACGAAACCGATAGACTCGTATGCCGGGCAAGAATACCAAAGCCCTTAGGAATCCCTGTTTTCGAGGAAGGCCAGAGTGAGACTTAGAGCCAAGCTAGGCGGAGACCAAATTCATTTAAGTGGAGTAGTGGTAGTATGGGTGACTGTAACGTCCTAATTCCTGAATTCAGAAATAATACCTGTTGGGAGCACCATTTCCAATTTCTCAAAATTATTTCGTTCATTGTCGATATCCACAAACAATACATCACGACGCTTAGGTAATCCAACAGTTACATAAGCATAAGCCATCCATACACAACTCAATGAATTACAGTTAAAATGCCACTCAATGGCTTACTATAACTTCACATATTCTTATCCTATCCACTACATCTCATTCTATCCACTACATCACAATTCTAAATAAAAGGGCTACAATATTCTTGAATGACGTTATTCCCTTAATTGTTCTATGCCTAACTTTCGCTAAGATCAATCAAATCACTCATTCTCCCCCTTTGGGTGGGCACCCCATCACTGTTAGGAAGGGCCCGAGCTCTTAAGGGGGGTAGTATTTTAGAACGGGGCATAGGAAACCACAAGGGTAAACCCCGATACACCATGGCACATCCAAGGTGTACCCGGTCTAAGAGTTAGATTCCAGGATAGCTAGTTAGACACGACCCGATGGTCAGGTTGGAGTACGAAACTGTTAGACTCGTAAGCCGGGTTAAAATACCAAAGCACTTAGGAATCCCTGTTTTCGAGGAAGGCCAGAGTGAGACTTAGAGCCAGGCTAGGCGGAGCCAAATTCATTCAAGTGGAGTAGTGGTAGTATGGGTGACTGTAACGTCCTAATTCCTGAATTCAGAAATAATGCCTGTTGGGAGCAGCATTTCCAAATTCTCGAAATTATTTTGCTCATTGTCGATATCCACAAACAATATATCACGATGCTTAGGTAATCCAACAGTTCCATAAGCATAAGCCTTCCATACACAACTGAATGAATTACAGTTAAAATGCCACTCAGTGGCTTACTACAACTTTACAGATTCTTATCTTATCCACTACATCTCATTCTATCCACTACATCACAATTCCAAATCAAATGGCTACAATAATAAGTATTTGAAAATCCATCTACGTGAGTCCTCAGCTTTCCAGTCTAGCCTCCAGACAACAACCTGCACAACTGAATATATTCCCCACAACGAGAGGTGAGACTAACGTCCCAGTGAGTGCGATAAAAGTGTGTTCGAAGTGGGGAGTCAGACAATTGAGATGCAACAAGCATATGTATACATTTCGTAATTGCATCAAGAGTACACATACATGAGCGTAAGTAAACATAGTCAGAAATTCTAGTACATATACAATGTCTATGAAATGATGCAACATGTCTGTGACGTGTTGTTACCGACACCGGGGTCTGTCCACTGTAACGTAATCTGTGATTGAGCGCTCGGCCATGTGAGCAAGGACCGTCTTCCAGGGCCACATAAAAATTAAGTTTTATTAAGCATGTATGGATCATGACTTTGATTATTTTTAGGGTGAGGATCCCCCATCTTCCTCTTGGCCGAGAGGTCGATGAGAGTACCTTGTCTTTCTTAAACATGGGTGCCCGAAGGCCTGTGATGGTCCGAAGACCCTGTGATAGCCCGAAAGCTCTGTGATAGCCCGAAGGCAATCTGATAGTCCGAAGACCCTTGCAATATATTCAATGATGGCCATAGACCCATGAATGATCAAGAGTATAGTCAATATATTTGCAAGTATAGAATCCCCAAATCTACTAACCTAGGATTTGGAATCCAAGCACATACAACCAATCCCATCAACAATCCATCCTAAGCATGTCTATAATCACTCATATTCAACAATAATAGAGAGGGGAAGTTAGAATAGGGGTCATACATAGATTATCAAACTACATGGAAAGTGAGTGAGAACCACACTCACCCACTCATTCCTAGTTCCATTTCCTACAACCTTCTCCTAACTTGGTTTTCTCATCCAAAACTCTCCCCACTTTAGTTTCGCCACCTCATTTCCTTTGCTCCTAAAAACCATTCTCTACTATTTTCAGCGTACCTACTGGTTAAGACAGGGAATGACACACTTATCCCCAACCCTTCTTGATAACCTACCTTTCCATCTTAGTCTATCCAATTTTAACCTCTTATTCTCATTATCATACCTGGTAATTCTTTCAATAACCTCTTAAAACTCGAGACACTTATTTTATTTACCTAATTCTTGTCTAAACTCATATTCTAACCCTCAAGTTTTCATGCCACTTCCAACCTTCCGTTTCTTGACTGGATTCACAACATAAAGCTCCAACTACGGTTCCTAGGCTCTAATTTTGGGATGTTACAATTCTACCCCCTTAAATTAATTTTGTCCTCAAAATTTGCTCTGAATACCCCGTCACAAGGTCACCCTCCTATTCTTAACTATATTTTCATACTTGGAATCCTACCAATTTGTCGCTTAATAACCAATACCTCTATTTCTTAAGGTGGCTAAAAGGGAACTAGGGGTCAATTGCACTCCTAAACTTGTCTTCTTGATTCTATCCTCATAGGCTAAATCTTGAATGACGTTATTCCCTTAATTGTCCTATGCCTAACTTTCACTAAGATCAATCAAATCACTCATTCTCCCCCTTTGGGTGGGCACCCCGTCACTAAGTATCTTCAACCACAATCCTAGAGAGGTTTTCTAGGTAATTTTTATGTTGGCTTTCTCCATTATCCTATGTCATATGCCTATTTCCCATACTACCCAAAAGGTTGCAACCTAAATGGGTTTCATAAAACCCCGGGTCGAGGTTTCTACCTCAATCCTTATCGTGCGCACCAAACCTTGGAAGAAACTAGAAGTTACATAGATTGTTGGGGGACCCTAACTCTCGATGAATACACTTGATCTAAACTTGGTGTTATTAACAACCTGACCTTACTATAGGTATTTTCTAATTTAATTCATGTTCATTTTATGGTTCCCTTGAAACTAGCATCATCGAATCAATCACATGTAAACACTTAACCACTCGAACCACGAAACACGCACCGGTGAAATAGTCCAACACTTGAGTCGTGTTCAAGGAGTATATATCTACACTATCCTCTCATGCATCAATCAAGAGTTGACATGTAACAAGCGCACATGCCGTACTAAGGAGACACCCATTACTCCAACAAGAAAAACACTCATACCACTAACGCAGGGGAAATTCCCACGGATCATGGTATGATCTTGATAAACCTCCACTCGTTCCCTAACTCGCTTTAGTAAATTCTCACCTCATCACCCATACTAACACTACCCCACTTAAATGAATTTGGCCTCCGCCTAGCTTGGCTCTAAGTCTCACTCTGGCCTTTCTCGAAAACAGGGATTCCTAAGGGCTTTGGTACTCCAACCTGACTTACGAGTCTAACGGTTTTGTACTCCAGCCTGACCCTCGGGTCGGGTCTGACTACCTATCCTGGAATCTAACTCTTAGACCAGGTACACCTTGAATGTGCCATTGTGTACCGGGGTTTTCCCCCTGTAGTCTCCTATTCCTTTTTCTATAAGGCTACCTATCTTAAAAGCTCAGGCCCCTCCTATCAGCCCTCAAGGTTTTAAGTCTACTACATAAAACTACATTGTGTTCCCAAAAGCTAGCTAGTTTGAAATGTAATCTTATAAACAACACTATTTCATCACTAGTTTCTAAAACATCAACGCACAAATCTTAACAAAAGGACATAGAGTTAGGACCAAGTGAGCGTAGCCTGTCGGAGCAACAACAAAAATGGCAACGGGGCTCCTCTAACACACATATGATAAAGAGTGGAAAAACTCTTATTGTTCACCTGGAGAAAAACCAATCTCATCTAACAGGGCATGATAGTGAGTAGACCTGATTGTATCTATCCTGCCAACACCGGCACATAAGCAGAAATCAAGATTTTCTATCATTTCAACCTAGGGAACTGAGTACGAAAACATGCTTTGTCCTAGGATATCGGAGGCTACTGCCTAGAGCTGATGACCACAACAATTGAAGGAGTATCCAATTGCCCTGGTGAGCCATGAGATACACCCATGCCTAGAATGATGGTGGAAACTTTAGAAACAAGGGGAATGGAAGGAGAATGTTCAACACCTAACAATGAATTCAGTCCACCAGGCTTAACTTAATCCTTAACAAAACTAATTAGATATTGATCATTGACCCTCGTAGGAGATATGCACTGAGTAACAATTCCACATTCCGCAAGATTTTTCTTCTTCCATGGACTATGAAGATCAGGGTTCTTCCGCTGAGGAAGCAGACAGAGAAGAAACTGAAGAGCCCAACCCATAGACTTAACTCTACAACTGATGAATTAGAAAATAGGTGACTACCCGCGTATTAACAACATAGTCTTAAACCTAGGTAATAGAAAATGCTTAGACGAGAATCAGGGGATTTTGGAGTGCTTTCTAGACGTTTTTTGCTTGAGCGAGACCCTTCTCACCCAAGCAAGAATCTTCCAGAGAAGGAAATGCTCTCTAGAGTATTCTCTCTCTAGCGAGAAGCATATCGATTGAGTGAGAATGCGAATTCAGAAGCTTCTCAGCATTCTCGCCCAAGCGAGAAGGGCTAGCTTGAGCGAGAGTGCGCGTGCCTGTTTTTAAAAACACAAAGCTAGGGTTATTTTCTTCATTCCCTTTTATTCCTTTTTATTTTAGAGAGAGGGAGATTTCTAGAAAGAGGAGGAGCTCTTGGAGCCAAGAAGAAAGAGGAGAAGCCAAGGATCTCCACTCCCAACCTTCCCCAGCTTCCTTCCTCTTCCCTTTGAGCTTCCATAAAGATGAGTATAGCTCACACACTATCACCCATGTTTGTATGAGTACTTCTCAATGAACCCTAAACCCTAAACAACAAAGTATGTGTGGGTCATAAGCAATTAGATAGATGAAACAAAAATAGAAAACTCTTGGGCAGCGCTTCAGCTTTTTGCTTAATGTTCTCTCATCTTGCTTCTGAGTTCCAAGAACCTATTTATAGGTTGGGATAAGAATATAGTTGTTTATAGACATTGGGAATCCTCAATAGCTCTTTTCCTTGTGTTAGGAAATTTTTACACATCAACACACTTGACTTGCTTTTGTCTGATGCATTATGCTTATGCGTCTGAGTTACTTTTCTGCTTCTGACTTGTAATATTGCTTGAGTTCTGTATCTGATGATTTGCTTCTAGCTTGAAGTAGATATTCTTCAAATCACTTTGTGTGAGACTTTAGTTTCTACGTCTAAGTATGATTTCAAATTCGTCCGAGTCTAATTTCGATACGACCTTTAAATGTGTCTGAGTATAATTTGGATCTGACCTTCAGACGCGTCTGAGTCTAATCTAATTGCATCTGCATCTGAGTCTGGTCTGATTATTTGCATACTGTTCTGATATTTTAATTCTGTCTTTTGTCAAGGCTTCTTGCATTTTCTTTTTGTGTACTTGCTTCTGTGTACTTGGTTCTTGTTTTTCTTCTGCTTTTTCATTCTCTCTTTATCCAAGCATGAGTTGATACAATTCAAAACCTCTCTGATTTAAGAACTGACTGGGCTTAAGAATCTTTCTGCCGTTACTTCTCTGATGACAATATTTTCTGATTTTGCATGCAAAGAAGCTTCTGATGTAAGTGATGTTCTGATCAAGGATGCTTCTTAAGTCTTCTGTTTATGATACAACCATTTTGGTTCTATCATCTTTCTAATCTTAGGTTATTTTATGAAGTTCTCATCAACATGAATCAACTTTCTTCTGAGATTTGCTTCTTGATACACTGTCAGTCTTGCTTCTTAGATTCGTTTATGCTTCTAAGTCTTGTCGGAAGTGTTTGCTTCTGAGTTCAACTTACTTCTAAGATCAGCTTGCTTCTTACCTCAGTTTTCGTTTGACCTCAGATTGCGTATGACCTCATTTCTACTTCTTTAATTTTCTTCTTAGCTTTACTCAAGTCTTCTTGACCGTTGATAATTTCTTTTTATATCTTGAGACTTGACCGTTGAATCTGAGATGCTTCTTAAGATGATCGAGGAATCTTGGTGCATGGTTGATCTTGTTACTTGTCTTAGCGTATTTCTGCACACTTAAGCATCTCAAATCTCACAAAACACATTAGTAACTTAAGAACAAAAAATCTTAACTTTGATATAAAGTTTTGTTATCGTTAAAACCATTTCACATAGGGTTTTGACTCTTACACATATTTTATTTTATTTCTAAAATATATCTATACTTGAAGAATACCACTTCTCTATTTTTTTATTTTGATAGTTGGAAGTTTTATTAACAATAATAATAATAAATGCATCATAATATTTTTTCTTAAAATGTTTCATGAATATATTAGACTAATATAATATAATTTTAAAAATAAAATATATTTAATTAAAATAGCATTTAATAGTAGTATGAAGTCAAATTTACTAACATGTGACATAAAACTAATATAATCAATTACAAGTTTTTTACATTTAAAATTTAATGAATTTAAATGTAATACTTTTTTTCAACATTTAATATATTACATGCAATAAATGTAAAATTTAATAATAAATATTAGATGCATCATATTAAACATTTCTTATAGTATTTAGCAAATGTAGCATTCATTAGTAGCATTAATTCAATTTAACAAATAATTTATTTTCCCTTAAAAATAAGAGAAATGTTAACTAGTGTTCTTAATGTATTTGTTAAGGAACAAAAAAATAAAATGTTTTATTGTATGATATATCATTAAAGTTGTAAATGTAGTCAATACCGTAATTTCCAATAAATGTAATTTTATTTTTCTACTAGATTTGATCAAAGTTAGATTCTAGAATTTGATTTTAACTAGGGTTGTTCATGGGTTTTGCTAACCTGACCTAAACCCAATTGATCGGTTTACCCGGGTTCTAGGGTAGACGCAGTCCAAAGAATATAAAAACTATCATCTATGCGTTGGGCAACGGGTTGGGTGTTTGTGAACCGATGGAACCCAACCCAACCCGATGCCTTAATATTATATGCATTAAAAATTACTTTCCCTATCTAATTTTGCTCCCTTGTGCAATTCATTTCATTTGTGTCATCAATTTCATTTCCCACAGCCACAAAAATTGAAAACGAGCCCTACTTACTGCCCTAGCCTCCTCTTCGGCCACCCCCTCAAGCTCGACGTTGCGTCTGCCTCTGGCCGCCCCCTAAGCTCTTCGTGCGTCTACCATTTACCTCCTGCCTCCTGCCACTCTGCCTTCGAGTTCCCCCTCTCCTGCGTGTGTCTGTGTCGTGCCTGGTCCGCTTGCCTCGCGTCGTATCGTCCGCTCGTTAGTTTAACAACTCTTGGTTCTCGCTTAGTCGCTCATCTATGTCGGTAAGTTGTCTTAGCCACTTTCTGCTTGATCTATTGTCTTCGTCATTGTTGTGCTTGATCTGATGATTGATAAATCAAAATACCTTAAAGAAGTGTGGTGATTGTGAGCTTGTGTCTCCATGAAATTCATGTTTTGTTAATTATTATGCTTTAACATAAAGAAGTTTGGTGATTGATAAAAATGCCTACTTGAACTGCTCTAAAATGATGATTAAATGTGCAAATCTGATTTCTGGAGATCATGGACCGTTAAAAGCAACATAAGCCATTTTTTTTTTCATTTTTTTGTAACAGCCCAACTAGCCCAAATGAGTACGCCCAACCCGAGAACCCAACCTGAACCGACCCAACCATACTCGGTTCAGTTCAATTTGCGAAATTTTTTTACCCAACTCGTGTAGCATGCTCGATTCGGTTCTAAAAAACCCACAAACCCGACCAAACCCGGACCGAGAACAACCCTAATTTTTACTAAAGTTCAGAGAGTTCCTTTTTTGTTTTCAAATTGGTATGTTAATCCCCTAGCCTCTTTTGACTAGTTTTGTTTTCATGTAAATATATATCCGTTAGAGGATTCGTTGTATTCTACTTAATGAATTTGACTTATAAAAAAGTTTTTGATATATACCAATTAAGTTGCAATATATGGTACTAATTGAAGAATCTCTCCAAAGATAAAACATTTGCCAAAAAACAGATCAAACTTTGTTCGTTTATAAACCACCGACGATGCCCTCGTGTTGTTGACATTAAATACGAATTAAGAACTATATTTTTGAAACTCATACACTTATTCATTAATTAATTTCTTAAATTACCCCTTTACTCTATTCACCAAATAATAGTAAAAAAAATCTTTACTCATAGAAATATTGAAAAAAATGAATATTTAACCATTAATCATTTTCTTAAATTATCTTTTGACCCATTTTATAAATAATAAAATAATTGACTTTGAAAGAAATGTTGAAAAGTGAAAATATATAATTATTAAGTAATTTCTTAAGTTAATTCTTTGACTCAATTCACCAAATAATTAAAAAATGATTAACTCATAAAGAAAGGTAGAAAATAATGGGTACATAATTATTAACTAATTTCATAAATTAAATTTTATTTCGATTTAAAAAGTAAAAGAAATAAATCCTGATGGCTTTGGAAAAACACTTGACTAAAAAATAAATGATGATTAGTATGAATCTAACGTTACTTTAAAGAAGAAAAGGGATGTAAATTCGTGCTACGTGTGTGCTACAGCAAAGCAAACGTGTGAACTTTGTAACATCCCAAAATTAGAGTGTAGGAACCGTAGTTGTAGCTTTAGGCTATGGATCCGGCCAAGAAACAGAAGGTTTAAGTGGAATGAAAATTTGAGGGTTAGAATATAAGTTTAGACAAGAATTAGGTAAGAGTCTCGAGTTTTAAGAGGTTTTTGAAATAATTACCAGGTATGATAATGAGAATAAGAGGTTAAAATTGGATAGAGTAAGTTGGAAAGATAGGTTATCAAGAACAGTTAGGGAGAAGTGTGTCATTTTGTATCTTAACCAGTAGGTACGTTAAAAATAGTAATGAATAGATTCTAGGAGCAAAGGAATTCATGTGGTGAAACTAAAGTAAGGAATTAAGTCTTAGGATTCTCACTCTAGCGAGAAGGGCTCGCTTGAGCGAGTTATGCAGAAAAAGTTAGGACTTTTGTCTCTGCAGATTTCGCTTGAGCGAGAGTGGTCTCACTCGAGCGAGAATCAAGGGATTTTGGAGTGCTTTCTGGACGTTTTTCGCTTGAGCGAGACCCTTCTCACCTAAGCGAAAATCTTCCAGAGAGGGGAATGCTCTCTGGAGTATTCTCGCTCAAGTGAGAAGCATCACGCTTAAGCGAGAATGCGAATTCAGAATCTTCTCAGCATTCTTGCCCAAGCGAGAAGGGCTCGCTTGAGCGAGAGTGCGCGTGCCTGTTTTTTAAAAACGCAAAGCTACGGTTATTTTATTTATTCCCTTCGGTTCCTTTTTATTTTAGAGAGAGAAAGGGAGATTTCTAGAAAGAGGAGGAGCTCTTGGAGACAAGAAGAAGGAGGAGAAGCCAAGGATCTCCACCCCTAACCTTCCCCAGCTTCCTTCCTCTTCCCTTTGAGCTTCCATAGAGGTGAATATAGCTCACACACTATCGCCCATGTTTGTATGAGTACTTCTCAATGAACCCTACTCTTTCTTCCACTTTCTCTAAGAATGTATGTGGTTGTTGTTTGGTTAAATTTGTTTAGATTAAATATATGAGTATTATTGAGGTTGTATGCATAGAACTCCAAATTAGGGCTTGCTTTTGGGTGTTTTATCTTGGGATTAACATGTTGGGGTGATGAAGCCATTATGAAAATGTCTAGATTTATCATGATCTATATGTCATTTATCATATGTGTTGCTGCATATGTATCCTTTGCTGTTGGCCTCTGACCTAGTTAATTGGAAAATGAGTTTGAGCTTCGGCTCCCAGTAAAAATGAATTTGGCTACAACCCAGTAAAATGGCTTCGACCCCAGGTTTTGGATTCTGCCCTAGTTTTGGCTTCGGCCCAGTTGACTTAATAAGGAAAAGATTGATTTTAGAAATTGAGTTAAGACTTGGGTGATTAGTACCCAGTTAATAAAGGTGATTAGTACCCAAAGAATAAGGGTGATTAGTACCCAGAGATTAAGGGTGATTAGTACCCAAAGAAGTTCCATGTAGTCTGAGCTCAGGTATAGCCAATCGGTCGGGTTATGCCAATCATTTGCATTCATGTTTAAGTTTATGTTCATGAAGAGTTATTGTATGTTGAGTTGCACTCGTATGTTATTTCGTTGAGCTAAGATATGATATTATGAGGTAAGGTGACTAGAATATTTTATGTATGACATATTGATTGGTGATGATATGTTGCATGTCGTATGTCTGCCTCCCCACACTGCTTGCATGCATAGCTATGCTTGTTGAGACCATAGTCTCACCCCACATTGCGGGGATACATTTCAGTTATGCAGGTTGGTTTGGTAATCGCATAAAGGATGAAGTGAAGCTCAGAGTGCGAATCGCCTCTCCTCAGATATTAGTTTGGATTCGTCGAGTGTTTGAAGTGTAATTAAATGTGTATTTGTATTATGCTAGGGTTCATGTAATTAGGAGGAATTATATATGTTGATCCACCGAGTGGCAGATGGATCATAAAATGTATGTAGAATGTGTAACGTATTCAACTTAGGTAAGCGTTTGAATTACTTAAGCGTTTAATGAGTGTGTATATAAAGATATCAGCAATGGTGCGAAATAATTTCAGAAATTTGAGAATAGTGTCTCCAACGGGCATTATTCTTGAATTAAGAAATTAGGACGTTACATTATGGTATCAGAGCCGAGCCTCTCCTAGTACGGTGTGGTTCGTGGACGAACCAGGCGGAAGCTGGTGGGCATGTGAGAGCCCGAGGCTGATGAGGGCGGGGAGTGATCGCCGGTGCAAAGAGGCACAAACAAGGAGCGGCTCCTGGCAGGCTTCTAGGCAAAAAAGGTACACATGGATGAACAGAACCCACACCCAAATGAGAGGGATCCAGAGGCTGTGCAGATATGGGACTGTACAATTGAGGATAGCTTAAAGGAAATTGTTGTGGTGAACTATACCAACAAGATGCATCTTCTTTTTGGAAGCTCATAACATAAGAACTCCATAGTTAAGCGTGTTTGGCTTGGAGCAATTCTGGGATGGGTGACCTTCTGGGAAATCTCCCGGAAAGTGTGCAAGTGAGGACAGAGCACACTGGAAAGACTCGTGTTGGTTTGTGGGTACCCTCATCACTCCTGCAAGCGGATCGGGGGCGTTATAAATGGTATCATAGCAGTTCAATCCAATTGGACTGTGTTTAAGTTAGTTGCCCGTGACTTGTTATAATCCCACCATACCCCGTACTCAGTATAGGGACTGATCACCCTTCTACTTGGTGCGTTGTACACGAGATTATGCTTAGTGACGTGAGTAGGATGCCTTGGTTAGGAAGTCGGTACACTTCTCTAACAAGGTTAGAGCCACCCACTTGCTAGATAGAGAGAGTCACATAGGTTTATTTCCAAAAATAGAACCTCCACCCTAGAAACCTTATAGAACGTCACCCTTAGGTATTAGTTGACACGACGCACACTTAGAGGAAACAAAAATGAGTAGTCTCCCTAGTGGGTGAGGAGAGTGTTGGTTGCTTGTATTTGAGCCTTGGTGGTGTGATTTGTTTGATTAATTATGATGATTGTTTTGCTTGAATGATTGCATGTCATATATGTCTGATTGCATTTCTTGAATGTCTTGTATGTAAGAGGGTTGGTTGTAAATTTCTAGGATATGGATTGAACGATCTTAGAATTTAGAATTTCGCGAATTGAGGATTTCAAGCATGGTTGGATTATAGAGGACAGTTGGAGTTCATGAGAGGATAGAGGAACTAACGTCCTAGGTGTGGAGACATTGTTATTGGCTTAGATCCTTGAGTTTGGGTTCAAGGAGCACCTATGCTTGGAGTTTTAAGATTTCTAGTAAATGACCCAGGAAGTGTAAAGTACTTGCTTAGAGAATGGAGGGTGAAGACTACAGTAGAAGAACCTAGATCATGGTTTTTAAAATTATTAGGAACATGATAAGAGTTGGAGTACAATGAACATATAGAGCAGATTTAAGTTTAAGGACCATGACTTAATACCCACCTTGTTTTACCTTAGAGATCCATTTTTAATTTCGGCCCATTTTTGTATACAACCTTGATATTCATGTTTGATTTATGGTTGGACACTATCGCTTAATGAGGACCTCATGAACAGTTCCTTTGAGCTACGGAGCAAACCCAATAATGTAAAGGGAGTGAGCAAAATTGGAAACTTGGATGGTTAGACGTACCTAGTAGGTTGCAAACATGGTCAGTCCCTCTCAGTTCTAGGATAGGTAGTTAGACTTGACTCGAGGGTCAGGTTGGAGTACGAAACCGATAGACTCGTATGTCGGGCTAGAATACTAAAGCCCTTAGGAATCCCTGTTTTCGAGGAAGGCCAGAGTGAGACTTAGGCCAAGCTAGGCGGAGACCAAATTCATTTAAGTGGAGTAGTGGTAGTATGGGTGACTGTAACGTCCTAATTCCTGAATTGACAAATAATACATGTTGGGAGCACCATTTCCAATTTCTCAAAATTATTTCGTTCATTGTCGATATCCACAAACAATACATCACGACGCTTAGGTAATCCAACAGTTCCATAAGCATAAGCCATCCATACACAACTAAATGAATTACAGTTAAAATGCCACTCAGTGGGTTACTCTAACTTCACATATTCTTATCCTATCTACTACATCTCATTCTATCCACTACATCACAATTCTAAATAAAAGGGCTACAATATTCTTGAATGACGTTGTTCCCTTAATTTTTCTATGCCTAACTTTCGCTAAGATCAATCAAGTAATTCATTCTCCCCCTTTGGGTGGGCACCCTGTCACTAAGTATCTTCAACCACAATCCTAGAGAGGTTTTCTAGGTAATTTTTATGTTGGCTTTCTCCAATATCCTATGTCATTTCCTATTTCCCATACTACCCAAAGGGTTGCAACTTAAACAGGTTTCATAAAACCCCAGGTCGAGCTTTCTAACTCAATGCTTAACGTGCACACCAAACCTTGGATGAAACTAGAAGTTACATAGAATGTTGGGGACCCTAACTATCGATGGTTACACTTGATCTAAACTTGGTGTTGTTAACAACCTGACCTTACTCTAGGTGTTTTCTAATTGAATTCATGTTCATTCTATGGTTCCATTGAAACTAGCATCATGGAATCAATCGCATGTAAACACTTGACCCCTCAAACCACGAAATTCGCACCGGCGAAATAGTCCAACACTTGAGTCATGTTCAAGGAGTATACATCTACACTATCCACTCATGCATCAATCAAGACTTGACATATAACAAGCGCACATATCGTACTAAGGAGACACCCATTACTCCAACAAGAAAAATACTTATACCACTAACGCAGGGGAAATCCCCACGGATCATGGTATGATCCTGATAAACCTCTACTCGTCCCCTAAATCACTTTAGTAAACTTTCCCCTCATCACCCATACTACCACTACCCCACTTAAATGAATTTGGCCTCCGCCTAGCTTGATTCTAAATCTCACTCTGGCCTTTCTCGAAAACAGGGATTCCTAAGGGCTTTGGTACTCTAACCTGACTTACTAGTCTAACGGTTTCGTACTCCAACCTGACCCTCGAGTCGGGTCTAACTACTTATCCTTGAATCTAACTCTTAGACTGGGTACACCTTGGATGTGCCATGGTGTACCATGGTTTACCCCACGTAGTTTCCTATTCCTTGTTCTATAAGGCTACCCCCCTTAAGGGCTCAGGCCCCTCCTATCAGTCCTCAAGGTTTTCAGTCTACTACATAAAACTACACCGTGTTCCCAAAAGCTGGCTAGTTTGAAATGTAATCTTATAAACAACACTATTTCATCACTAGTTTCTAAAATAGCAATGCAGGTCATAACAAAAGGACATAGAGTTACTGCCAAGTGAGCGTAGCCTGTCGAAGCAACAACAAAAATGGCAGCAAGGCTCCTCTGATGCACATATGATAAAGAGTGGACAAACTCCTATAGTTCATCCGGAGAAAAACCAATCTCATTTAACCGGGCATGACAGTGAGTAGACCTGATTGTATCTATCCTACCAACACGTTCACATAAGCAGAAATCAATACTATCTATCATTTCAACCTAGGGAACCGAGTGCGAAAATATGCTCTATCCTAGGATATCGGAGGCTACTGCCTAAAGCTGACGACCGCAACAATTGAAGGAGTATCCAATTGCCCTGGTGAGCCATAAGACAAACCCATGCCTAGAATGATGGTGGAAACTTTAGAAACAAGGGGAATGGAAGGAGAATGTTCAACACCTAACAATGAATTCAGTCCACCAGGTTTAGCATTAATCCTTAACAAAACTTTATTTAGATATTGGTCATTGACCCTCGTAGGAGATATACACTGAGTAATAATTCCACATTCCACAAGATTTTTCTTCTTCCATGGACTATGAAGATCAGGGTTCTTCCACTGAGGAAGCAGACAGAGAAGAAACTGAGGAGCCCAACCCATAGACTTAGCTCTACAACTGATGAATTAGAAAATAGGTGACTACCCGCGTACTAACAAAATAGCCCTAAACATAGGTAACACAAAATGTGTAGACGCGGACAACATACAACAATGTATTAAGCAATGACACCAACAATAATAAAACTTCAATTATAGAAACACATAGAATTGAAAGGAACTGACCATGATTGCAACCTACTAGGTACTTCTAACCATCCAAGTTTCCAATTTCACTCACCCTCTTTTAATTATTGGGTTTACTCCCTTGCTCAAACAGAACTGATCATGAGGTCCTCATTAAGTGATAGTGCCTAACCATAAATCAAACATGAATAACAAGGTTGTGTACAAAAAGGGGCCGAAAATAATAAGGAAGCTCTAAGGTAGAACAAGGTGGGTATTGAGTGATGGTCCTTAAACTTAAATCCCCTCTATTTGTTCATTGTACTTTGGCTCTTGTTTTGTTCCTAATAATTTTAAAATCCATGACCTAGGTTCTTCTAATGTAGTCTTCACCCTCCATTCTCTAATCAAGCCCTTTACGCGTCCTGGGTCATTTTACCACTAATCTTAAAACTCCAAGCATGAGTGCTCCTGAAACCCAACTCAAGTCTTTAAACCAATAACAGTGTCTCCACACCTAGTAGGTTAGTTCCTCTATCCTCTATTGGATTCCACCTGTCCTTTACCACCCAACCAAGCATCCAATCCCTAAACTGTGAAATTCTAAATTCTAAGATTGTTCAACCCATACCCTAGAAATTCACAATCAATTCCCTATGTATAAGACATTCAAGCAACGCAACCAAACAGACATGTCATGCAATCATTCAATCAAAACAAATATCATGATTAATCAAACTAATTATATTACCAAGGTTCACATACAAGCAACCAACACTCTCCTCACCTACTAGGGAGCCTACTCATTTTTGTTTCCCCTAAGTGTGTCTCTTTAGATACCATCTGAAAAGTGTAGCCCTCTGAAGATCTCTGATAAAGACTCAAGTAATTTTCAACGCCTTTTGAAACAAGTCTTTGGTCTATCCTTTTTAAGGCAAGTTGCTCAGAGACTTTCCTGCACGGTTGAATTACATGAACCACAATGGAAATATCTACAACACAATCTTTGCAGTGTTCAGAACAGAGACAGTTTTGCGCATCTACCTTATACTGTGTCAGAAGCTATCAGAAGCTGTATCACAACAGGATTAAGAGCATTTAATGGTATCTCTCAACAGTGATTTCAATAGACTTCATCTCAAGCATCTATAAATAGCTTCATACAGAACCATGCAACACAGAGAACAAGCTAAGAAAGAAAGATCCCATACGCTGCAAGTTTTTCGCTGTAAAAACACTCTGATTGATTTTATTTATACTTGAATCTTCTTATCCTGAGAATAACTCAATTATCTTGTACAATATTTTTGTTTGAGCTCTGAACTTGTATAGTTCTTACGCTTAAACTTTCTCATACCTTTAAACACTTGGGTGTTGAGCCTGGAGAGGCTTGTTAAACAATATTTGGGTTGAGCCTGAAGAGGCTTGTGAGAAAACAATAGTTGTTGTTAAAGAGCCTGAAGAGGCTCGTGTAAGGTCCAATAATCCCTTCAAAGTGGTTTTAATTATGACAACCAAATCAATGCAACTTAGCATAATTCTGATTCTAAAAGAACTAACCATTTCATTTGAGAATGTGTCCAAAAGCAACAGGTTTCATCTTGCAGAAGGACAAATATGAGAAGCTTCATTTTAATGGATAACAGATGCAATAAGTAGAAAGAATGACAAATCTGTGAAGGAAAACTTGAAATAAAGATTAGTAAATTAAAAGTAACTCATTCAAGCATTCAGAAACTATCAAGCACTTCTCACAGTTTCCAGAAACAAGAAGAAGCATCTCAAGAACTCCAAATGAAATTGTTTTAGAAGGAAGATTCATTTTAAGAGGAAATTCTAAGTAGAAAGCAAAAACAGAATTTCATTCTTAAGATATATCAACTGCAAAACATGAAACATGTCACAGAAGCATGGAAATCATCTGCAGTTGATCAGAATCAATTCTGCAGAAGGGATGTGCAAGTATAGACTCTGCAGAAGCAGCAAATTAAACCAGAAAGTCTAAAATGAATCTCCTGCTGATTTAGCTGAGTAACACAAGTTGAAATACACTTGAAATAATCCAGAAATTATCCTCAGCAAATTCACAAAAGCATTGGTGAAGAAATGAGCCAGTTTTGTTGTCTGCAGAAGCAAGTTCTGTAGAAGCATGAAGACCAGTCAACAAGACAGCTGTACCTGTCAGCTTTTGCAGCTATACCTAAAAGGGACATGTCAAAGCATCACAGCTGGATCATTTTGACTGCATTCCAATGGCTACAAGGCTCCTCAACTATAAAAGGAGGTGCTCTCTTCACCATGAAACACACCTCTCACTCCAGAAGCATAAAATAATCTCTACTCTTTCACTGTCAGCTTCTGGAACCTTTGCTCTCTCCTCAAATTCTTTCTAATCCGCTTATACAAGTTGTTGAGGGGGAGTTTTCCTCACTAGGAAATTCTGCTGCTGCTCTGATTGTAAAATAGTGAGCTGTTTGTACTTTACCTTGCTGTTTCTGTGCTTCTGTAAGGTCAGAGAGATTGGTCTGTTGTAAAATCTCTTGTGACACATTAGGTGAAGTATTTGGAGAGGTTGCAAAGGCTCTGGTGTGAGCCTGTGAGTGTTTGGAGTCTGCAGAAGGGAATTCTGCAGATTTCTGGACCTGTGCTTATGCAGAAAGTCCTGCAGTAAGTCAGGGTCTATTTCTGTGAGTTTGGTGATTTTGTAGAAAGCCTAAAGAGGCTGTGGAAAAAGAATACTAGTGGTAGTGTGTACCCAAAGGTTGTAACTGATTTATTAGTGAGAAAAATCCTACAGAAGGTAGGGACTGGATGTAGCCTCAGGTTGGAAGAGGTGAACCAGTATAAAAACCTTTGTGTTTTCTTCTTTCCCTTACTTTCTTAACTTCTGCATGTGCACAAAAAGATTTCTAAACTAATAATACATAAGTAAGTGTCAACTAAATTGATTCCACCAAAGGAATCCTATTTTCAGCATAATAAGCATTAATACTTACAATTCTTGTAACACCCGCAATTTTTCTTAGTGGTGTATAAATAGAATAAAGAAAATTTTAAAATAGTAATAATCATTTAATTATAAAGTATTTAGTAGCTTTTAATAGACAACCAAATTTATAATACCCAACCACAATTATGAGTAAATTTCTCTAGAGAGGTGTTTGAGAAAATAACCTAAGACACCTTTAGTAATTATACAGTTAAGGAAAATATAGATTTAATTATTAAAAATAGCTAAAACTCTAAGGTATCTATACCTTTATTCAAAATACTCTTAATATAATTAGTGATGAGTTTTAGAAAATTATTTAGAATTTTTCTAGCACTTCTGGGCAAAAAGATCAAAATGCCCCAGTTAACAATATAACCATAGCCAGCATATGAAAAAAATTGTAGAAAAATATGGAAGATATATTTTGAACCTTAAAAGATGATTTAAAATTATAATTATAATTCTATACAATCTCTGTAAATAAAACCTTAATTTTCTCTCTCTGCTTACTGTAACGCCCACTTCTTACCGTTTTACCGCATTTCGTGTTTTATTGAATTGTTAAAATTATTTTTTATCACCAAAAATTATATTTTAAAATTTAGAATTTAATTTCCTATTTTTAGGGAATTTCTGGGAATTTTTGGGGTTTTTCTGTGAAAATGACCCTTTTGCCCCTCCTGTCTCTTGAACCGGGCCCGAATACTCTTGATCCGGGCCAGAAAAATTTGCACAACTCTTCCTTTCCTCCTTCTAGAAACCGTGCATGTGTGTGTGTGTTGCATGGGAGACACTTGTCTCATCCTTTCTTCCTTCCAAGACAAGTGTCTAGCTTATGATATTATGACATTAAAAGACTAAAACATTTATTTCTTTCTCCTTTCCTACATGCAAGGTTCCTTTTCATTCTCTCATTTCTCTTTTCTCTCCTCATTGAAGCCGTGAGTTCCCCTCTCCTTTCTCTCAAAATCTCCATTTTTCCTTCTCACACTTTCAAGCTTAAGGTTCCATCCTTGAACCCTAAGCTTAAACACTAAGCCTTCTAGCCTTGCAAAGCTTTGTTGGTGACCAAAAGGAGAGATTTTGGGCTGTTTTGTGAGCTGATTCTGCATCTATTTCTTGAGGTTATTTCTTAGGTAAGGGGGGGAGAACTTGAACTCTAGTAGGCTTTGTAACTAGAGTCAAGGATTTACCCTTGAATCCTTGCTTTTCTAACCTTGTTTTTACTTGAAAAATCATCTTTTTGGAACTTCTTTTGAATGTATATTTTCGGATCTGTTGAGCTGGGTTGTGATTGATGTTTGCATGTTTGTTTTGATGCTTGAAATGTGTTTAATTGATGGATTTGGATGCATGCAAGCCAAGCTAAAATTTTTGCAAAATTTCTCCCTTTTTCCTTGATGCTTTCGGCCAAGAGAGTAAAAATGGGGCTGCATGTATTCTAAAATTGTTTTGATGATTGTAATGTGTTTAGATGATGATTTGATGAACATGCATGTGGTTGGATGGATTTACACAATTGTTTGATGATTGATCTTGTAAAAGATTGGTGTTTTGAGCTTGAAATTGGAGACTATGAACTCAAAATGGATGTGGATGATCTTGGGTGACTTATTTGTGATATATGGCATTTATATTGTTTATTGATGAATGTGTGAAGTTTTGGTAAAGATTGGATGTTGTGAAAAATTTGAAGTTTTGGATGAACATTCAAGGGTGTTCTTGATGTTCATGAGTGTTCTTGATGAAACTCATCAAGAATGTCCTTTTGATCCTAAAAAGATCAAAAGGATGTTTAAAACATGTTTTTGGGCTAAATTGGCCCAAAAGGACTAAAGAATAAATTTGTAACAAAAAGGACTAAATTGCAAATAAGATACGTTTTTAAATTACGTAATTAAATTCGGATTTTTATTTTAACTAAAATAAAAATCTATTTAAAAGTCACATTTTTATTTATTATGAATAAAAATGGGCTCTCATGGGTCCAATAACCTTTAGGCTTTTGTTTAGTCCCAAAGCCTTCAAAAAGAAAGTCAAAACTCCATTTAAAAGACAACTAAAAATAATTCATGGGCTTAGGCTTAGATTAGGGTTGAACTTCAACACCAATCTAAGTTGTGAAAAATTAAATTTTAGGATTTATTTGTAGGCTTAACTAATTTAATCACCTATGTTGATTAGCCTAAATTACTTAGGTTAATTAATAATTAATTAAGTCTAAAGATAATTAATATTAATATAAGTGTTAATTAAGTAATTAATCTCTAAGACGGTCAAAAACTAATTAATTACAATTTAACCTTAATCAAGCATAATTAAAAACCCTAACCCAAGATTAAGGAAGAGATTAAGGGATAATTAGAAATTAATTAGGATCTTAAGTAAGGATTAAGACTTAATTAAAGAAGGATAAGATTAGTTGAAATTCGAGTAATGAAGACTAGTTATGATTAAAGGTTAAGTCTAATCTTAATTAGTCATACAAATAGAATTAGGATTAGTAATGCCTTTCATAAGACATATCCATAAGCCTCAGTAAATTGTAGGACTTAAGTGAACATGATTATCAATAAAGCTAGCACAAGCCACCTTAAAAGATTTTAACCAACACTTTCTTTCTACATAAAACTTGAGAAGCTTGGCAAGAGAGTGTGATTTGGTTTTCCTCAAAAGAAAGACCTTGAATCTACAAGGTTGCACCACGATAAAGTGGTGACGTAAAAAGATTCAATGGGCTTGTCTGAAGGACGTAATATTGTAAGTGTTTGCGGTGTGACATACATCATGTGCATCAATAATGATTAAGGTTCAAAAGCCTTACGACCTATATGGCAATACCACTCTAGTACAGTGTGAAACTGGATGGGACGGGTGCACTGGGTTTTGCAAAGAACACCAGCGGTCCAGTAAAGGAGACCAGCCCTGAGGATAAGTCAGGTCCCGGAATGGCATAAGTGGCGTAGGCTCGCCCCCTACTGTTGTGCAAACGGGGTACAGGCTTGACTATCCTGTCGCTCTCAAGTTTTCATAATCAGCGAGTTTGTCTGGAAGTCGGAAAATCGTCTTGGCCAGAGATTGAGCAATGCTCTTCGTACTATTTGCTAGTACAGACTATACTCCTGATATATTGTACATATATGGTCGAGCAGTTGCTATGTGCTCTGCTTTTGGTGTTGTTTTCCTGGGCCCTCATGCATTATATATATATGTATAGCATGGTAGCATCAGCTGCATACTTGTGATTGAGATTATGTGGATGTTTGTGAATATTTTATTGATGCTCTAGTTACTATGCCCTACTTGTTGTGAGTTCATGTGATGTTCTCACCCTTCTTTTCTATCTCTTCTTTCTATGTTCTTCTCGTCACGTTGACAGTCGGTATCGAGGACTTCCGTCATGACGTCGATGCTGGAGAGAATCAGATGGTTGCCAAGGGGCACCCGGAAGGTGACGGGAATCCCGCGCATGTGTGAGTTCTTTGGGGGGGGTTTGTGTCACCATCACGCACCCCAGACTTCCTCTTGTACCTGAAAAGGACTAGGTTGTGTTGAGTCTAGGTAGTACGCAACTCTGATTTAGGAATCTCTCCTTTTGTATTCTGTTAGAGGTCTCATTTATTTTACTACCGGAACTCATGTTTTAAGGTGGTCATGTGGGTATTGGAGAGGTACATCGATGCTACTTAATATGTATGTATGTATTTATGTCACACTGTTTTATGTTCTCTCAAGGTCTTTAACCATGTGTATGTTGTGTATGCGCGTAAGGTGTAATTCTTTTGACGCTTACGGAAAGATAAGTTTTTTGAAAGTGAAGGAAAGGATATTTCATAAGTACTTAAAATAAAGCTAGAGAGGTAATAGGTCAATGACACCTAAATCCTTTTCAAAAAAAAAAAAAAAAAAACTTCCGCATTTTTTTGACGTTCTACTTCGCTGGTCACGTGTAATGCATGTGGTACTTTTAGTGGTAACTAGGGGTATCACAATTCTACTTGTGGATATCCATCTTCTAATAAACAGCCAAGAACTTATCTTGAGCAGAATTTTATTAGAAGATATAATTGCAGAATTTTAAAAAGAATCACAATTCAACCCCCCCTTCTTGTGATTCAACCATATACTTCAATTGGTACCAGAGCTTGCCTCTTGGGTTGAACTCACTTAAGAGTGAGAGAGGAAAAGATCAAGGTAATGGCAAACCATGGAGCTTCAATGTTCATTCCAGAAGGATCATCCACAAACAGACCACCAGCTTTCAATGGAAAAGACTATTACTATTGGAAGGATAGAATGAAATTGTTCTTGGAATCTCAAGGTATTGATCTATGGGATACTATAGAAAATGGGAATTACATTCCCATTACAAGAAGAACCAGAGTTCTGGCTCCTTCCAAAGATGGTGAGTCTGAAATTGTTGAAGAAGCACCAAAACCCAAACTTAGAGAAGAATGGACACAAGATGACAAACAAAGGTATCTTCTAAACTCTAAAGCTAAATTTTTTTCTTTTTTGTACATTAAGTAGAGGTGAATATGATAAAGTTGCTGGCTGCAACACAGCAAAAGAAATATGGGATACTTTAAAAATTGCTCATGAAGGAACAGACCAAGTAAAAGAATCTAAAATCAACATTTTAATTCACCAATATGAAATGTTTAACATGGTTGAACATGAAACTATAGATGAAATGTTTAGTAGATTTACTATTATTATAAATGATTTAAAATCACTTGGTAAAAGCTATTCAAATCAAGAACAAGTAAGAAAAATACTTAGAAGTCTCCCAAGAATTTGGAAACCAAAACTTATAGCAATTCAGGAAGCAAAGGATCTAGTTGTACTCAAGCTTGATGAGCTTCTTGGCTCTTTAAAAGTCCATGAACAAGAACTCATGGATGAATTGCCAAGAAAGGACAAGTCAATAGCTCTAAAAGTAAGCGCATCTAGAAGAAGTGCTTCTGCAGAAGATAAATCTTCAGAAGGAGAATCATCCTCTTCTGAAAATGATGATGAGCTATCCTTTATGTCAAAAAGAATACAAAGGTTAATCAGAAGAAAAGGCAAAGGAAAGAAATTTTTCAATTTCAAGAAGGAAGGACCAAAAGGTGAAAACAGCAAAGGTCCTATCATCTGCTATGAATGCAACAAACCAGGACACATCAAGGCAGAGTGTCCACAGCTGAAAGAATCAAGACCATTCCAGAAGAAGAAGGCCATGTTGGATACATGGGATGATTCTGACAGCTCTGCAGAAGAAGAAGATGAAGCTGAAACTACACATTTGTGCTCAATGGCTGCAAAAGATGAAGAAGATGAGGAACAAACAAAAGGGTCCAAGAAGAAAGAGCTATGGTTCTTGGACAGTGGATGCTCCAGACATATGACTGGAAACAGAAGCAAATTCACTCAGCTATAAATGATGGAAGGTGGAACAGTAACATTTGGAGACAACAACAAGGCTCAAATCAAAGGTATTGGAAAGATAGGTATGCAAGGTTCTACCCAAATTAATAATGTATATTATATGAAAGGGTTAAAACATAATCTTCTTAGCATTAGTCAGTTATGTGACAGTGGCTATGAAGTTATGTTTCAACCTACATTCTGTGAAATTAGAGAATCATCTACTAAAAGAGTATTATTCTCAGGTATTAGAAGCAAGAATCTATATAGCATAAGTCTAGAAGAACTTCCACATCAAACCTGTCTTGCTTCTTTTGAAAATAAAAAATGGATTTGGCATAGAAAAGTTGGCCATTTGAACATGAAAAATATCTCTAAACTTTCCAAACTAGAACTTGTAAAAGGATTGCCAAAGCTGAAATTTGATAAAGATAAAATTTGTGAAGCATGTGTAAAGGGAAAACACACTAAGTCAAGTTTTCATCCCAAAAATCTAATAACTACAAAAAGGACTTTAGAACTGCTTCACATTGATCTTTTTGGTCCAACTAAAACACCTAGTTTGGGAGGAAAGAAGTTTGGGCTTGTGATAGTAGATGATTACTCTAGATTTACATGGGTCTTGTTCTTGGATACTAAGGATGAATCTTTCAGAATCTTTCTCAAGAAAGTTGAAAATGAAAGAAACCAAAAGGTAGCTTCTGTAAGAAGTGACCATGGAGGGGAATTTGAAAACTATTTTTTCAAAAACTACTTTGATGAAAATGGAATTTCTCACAACTTCTCTTGTCCTAGGACTCCACAACAAAATGGAGTTGTAGAAAGGAAGAATAGAACCCTCCAAGAAATGACAAGAACTATGTTAAGTGACAGTGGAATTCAAAAATACTTTTGGGGAGAGGCTGTTTCCACTGCATGTTACATACTTAACAGAGTTTCTATCAGAAGCATCCTTAATAAAACTCCATATGAACTATGGAAAGGAAGAAAACCCAACATTGCCTATTTTCACTTATTTGGAAGTGAATGCTTCATATTAAACAATAAGGATAACCTCGAGAAATTTGATGCTAAATCTGAAAAAGGAACATTTCTTGGTTACTCCATCACCTCTAAAGCATATAGAATTTATAATCTTAAAAATCAAACAATAGAAGAAAGCATGCATATTATTTTCAATGATGCTAATTCTCCTTCTCAAGCATGTGACAAGCAAGATTCTGATGATGAAAGTCAGTCAAAGAAAGTGCCTTCTGAAAATCATAGTTCTGCAGAAAAGGTTGCAGAAGCTGTAGGTGCTTCTGGAGAAGATTCTGACTGTCAAAAATAGAATCTGCCTAGAAGCTGGAAATCTGTGACTTACCATCCTCATGACCAAGTAATTGGAAATGTTGAGGAAGGTGTAAAAACCAGAAGACAACTAAGAAATGACACAACTCTTCTTTCTCAAGTTGAACCAAAGAGTGTCCAAGAAGCACTTGATGAAGAATCATGGGTTGAAGCTATGAAAGAAGAACTAGACCATTTTGAGAAAAACAAGGTCTGGACTCTTGTACCTCAACAAAATAATCGCACCATAATTGGCACAAAATGGGTATTCAGAAACAAAATGAATGAAGAAGGTAAAGTTATTAGAAACAAAGCAAGGTTAGTGGCTCAAAGATATAACCAACAAGAAGGTATTGATTTTGATGAAACTTTTGCTCCAGTAGCTAGATTAGAAGCTATTAGAATCCTTCTTGATTTTGCTGCATTTAAAAACTTTAATCTTTATCAAATGGATGTGAAAAGTGCTTTTCTAAATGGTTTCATAAGTGAGGAAGTTTATGTACACCAACCTCCTGGTTTTGAAAACAAAAAACATCCTAATCATGTTTTCAAATTAACAAAAGATTTGTATGGTTTAAAACAAGCTCCTAGAGCTTGGTATGAAAGACTCAACATCTTTCTCTTACAAAATTAATTTTCAAGAGGTCAAATTGACACTACCCTTTTCCGAAAAACTTCCAATAAGGATCTTCTCATTGTTCAAATTTATGTTGATGATATAATATTTGGATCTACTAATTTGAAAATGTGTGAACAATTTTCTGAACTTATGAAAGGTGAATTTGAAATGAGTCTCATGGGTGAATTGAAGTTCTTCCTAGGACTTCAAATCAGACATGAGAAGTATGGAATCTTTATAAACCAAGAAAAATACACTAAAGATCTCTTAAAGAAATATAAAATGGAAGGTTCAAAATCCATGAGGACTCTTATGCATCCCTCTGCAGTTTTAAATCTGGATGAAAATGGTAAACATGTTTCTGAAAAGAAATATAGAGGAATGATAGGATCTCTATTATACTTAACTGCTAGTAGACCTGACATTTTACACTCTGTAAGTCTATGTGCAAGATTTCAATCTTCTCCCAAAGAATCACATGTTGCAGCTGTAAAAATAATTTTTAGATATCTTGCTGGAACTACAAATCTTGGATTATGGTACAAGAAAGGAACAGATTTTGAGCTCACAGGTTATTGTGATGTTGACTATGCTGGAGATAAGTTGGACAGAAAAAGTACTAGTGGAAGCTGCCAATTTCTTGGAGAATCATTAATCTCTTGGTCTTGCAAGAAGCAGCCCACCATAGCTTTGTCAACCACAAAAGCAGAATATATTTCAGCAGCAAGCTGTTGTTCTCAAATGCTTTGGATTAAACATCAAATGGAGGACTACTGCTTGAGGTACACTAATATTCCTATCTTATAATACCAGTGCAATTAACTTGTCCAAGAATCTAATCCAGCATTCTAGATCTAAGCATATTGATATTAAACATCATTTCATTAGAGATCATGTCCAGAAGCATGACATTGAACTGAAATTCATTGAAACCAAACTTCAAATTGCTGATATTTTTACAAAACCTCTTGTTGAAGATAGATTTGTGTTTCTTAGAAATAAAATTAACTTGAAATGCTTGATTTCTTGAATTATCAACGAAATCTTTCTGCTTCTGGAACTAGAAAGTTCCACAGAAGCATGTGGAGAAGCTTAAAATAGAATGTTTCTCTGTAGAAACATAAAACTGTAACAATTACAGTAGTATGTTTAGCTTCAGGAATAAAAAACATACTCCTCACCTTCTGCAGAATCTAATGTATGTAAAAATCCATCTTCTGCAGATATCCATCTGCAAAAGATAATTCCTCAACTGTTTTTGTCCACCTGCTAATCAGGTGAGACAGCTGTACAGTGATTGTTGACCAACAATCATATGTTGTCACATCTCTTATCCTAGGAAAGGTCTCTATCCATCACGAGCTTCAATAAACTTCAAGCCTTTCTTGGTAAGTCAACTGTGTAGGGTCAACAACCTTTTCACTTTATCAAGGATACAAAAGGAACAAAGAAAAGCTAGCTTTTGTCCTTAGCTAAAAAGGTGCAGGGTGGTTGTTACATAATTAGGGAAATTTAAAGCTTATAACCGTTGGATATATAACCAAGGTTCTAAAAAACTGCGCGCACGCCCTGAACTTTCTCTATCCCTCTCTCCTTCTCAAATAAGGCAACGGCTAGTTGGGTTCTACTATTTAGGATAGTCTCTAAGTTGAAGGAACACCTCACTGGCTTCTCAAAACTCAAACATTTCACATTCCAGCCATACTCTGCTTTCTTTTCATCATCTCATTTCTCTCTGTCTCTACTTTTCATCCTTCTCTCATCATGAGAATTAAGCAAATCGCATTGGAGAAGAAAGACTCCTCCTCCACAGAATCTGATGATTTTATTATAATAGGTAATGAAATAGTGCCTTACATTGATCCTCTACATGCTCAGCCTCTTGCAACTCAGCCCTCTGTTTCTAGCCACTCAACAGAGCAAGATTCTGCTCCTACTGAACCCACAACCTTTGAACCTCAACCTGATCAAACACCCTCTCAACCCTCTACCACACCAAAACCTTCAGCTGAAAATCCATCCAAGAAACAAACTGATCCTGTATTATATGTAAGAAGGTCTCAGAGGCATCGTGCAGGTTCAACCTTCAAAATAATAGGAAGTGATCCCAAAAAACCAATAAGTATAAACTCTCCTTCTCCCTCACACGCTGATAACCATGAGGACACCAAGTCTGCTGAAAAGAAAGAGGAGAACTCAAGTCTAAGGGAAGAAGAAAGTGATCCCTCAGAAGGATCACAAGACTCCAACTGTGACCTTTTTCCTGACAAGGAATTACTAAAAATCTTCTATGAAAAATGGGAATGGAAGACAGTCATCCCTGGTAAGATATTTCTCCTAAGAGAAATCAAAGAATGTGGATGGCAGATTGGACATTTTGTCCAGAAGCAAGAATGGGGAGACTATCTCCTCATAAGGGAACCGGTCTATGAGAGGCTTGTAAAGGCATTTTATGCTTCTGCAAGCCAGTATAGAAGTGATGGCAATTCCTTAATAGTGGAAATTAAGGGTTCAACAATTGTAGTCACTCCAGAGACTATTGATGAAGCCCTAGGATGTGATGCTGTCTAAAACAAGCTATTTGATGACTGGTATGCCTCAGCTGGTGTGACAAAGCAGGAAGTTACAAAGAAAGTCCTTCACCATTCTAATTCACAACTTCAATCCAGCAAACTGATTCACATTTGTAGGTTGTTCCACAAACTCTGCTGCTATTCACTCTTACCTAGAGCTGGTACTCTAGAAAGAGTCACTGATCAAGATCTTATGGTAATCTATCATCTTCTTTTTGGAAAACCTTTCTCCTTATCTTATCTAATCCTGAGAAGCATGATTTCCTTAGCTAACCCCCAGAGAGCATATGCTAGTTTACCTTATGGCATGCTTCTCACAAGGATTTTTAGACTCAATAACATCCCTCTAGAAGATGAAGCTTCTAGTGATACTTGAAGCTTCTTTGGAAAAATAAATGTGCAGAGGATGCTGATTGAAATTGAGCCATCTCATAACTATTCCAGTCCAAGTGACACTGAAGAAGAGGAAAATACAGCACCCGGAACAAAAAAAGGGAAGATTCAGACCTTTTCCAGAAAGAGGAAAGGTCATTCTGCTGGTGCTTCTGGAGAACCACCAAACAAAAATCTGAAGGTTTCCTCTCCTTCTTTAGATCCAAATGTGTCTGCTAAATCCACATCTCTGTCTCTTGACTCCACTTCAGGGGAAGAAGCTGTTTCTCAGCCCAAGTCACCACCTACAGAAGCACCCCAGCATGCAGAATCTCAAGAAACTATCAGTGCTTCTGCATGGGCAGCTGATACATTGGCCAATTTGGCTCAAACTCTTCCTGATTCCCCTCCTTCCCCTCAGATTGATTCTCCAGTACGAATTCCATCCCCTACAAGATCAATTCCAACTGATGACACTCCAACCATAGAGAAGAAAGAAGAAGCATAAGTTCAGAAGGAGGCTACTATTTCAATCCCTTCTGTAGGAACTTTTGGAACAGATATGGTAAATCAGTTCCTAGCTTCTCCAATTCTTGATTCTGGTATACCTGCTACATCTCCTCTAAGAGACAACATCCCTATCATCTCTTCTCATCTTTCTTCAATGAACACCTTTCTACAGCAACTGAGTTCAGAGAAGGTTCTCACACCTCCTTCTGAATCGACAGACAAGGCTGAGCAAGCTAAACAAGCTTCTACTGTTGCTTCTGGATCTACATCTTCTTCAAAATCTCTTGAAAAACATGTCCAGAAGATTAATGCTGACATGAAGAAATTGTTCACCAATGTTAATACACTACAAGCCACTATCAATGAGATGATAGAAAGGTTTACCTAGCACCAGTTCTGGCTAAACAGCTTTGTTCTTCCAATCATTGCACCCCAAGCTCCACCAATGCCCTTCACACAGCTTCAGCCTCCTCAAAACATACTCCGACCTTCAACCTGCTCATCATCTGACCATTCTTCTCCATCAAAATGAAGATGATGATTCTGCTTCTCCTCATACACTTCCCTTGTGTTTTTTGATTGATGACAAAGGGGGAGAAGTAGTACTAGGTAGTTTAGGGCTGATATTTGCTGATATCTTTTGGATTCTGACTGTGACTATTTTATTATTATGATTATGACTTTTTGGTATAATCCTTTTGATTAATGATGAATGACAAATGATGATGTTTGCTACATATTTCTAAGTTTACTAAATGATCAAATTAAAAAAAATTGAATCTGTATTGAATCATACAATTTGCTGCAAATAAATTATAAATCAGTCTTGAAATCATATAATCTACAACAATCATTATTCCCCAAATAAATGCTAAAATTAAAGGGGAGTTTGGTATTAAAAATCAGAATTATCTAAGTGATCCTTGATTAGGTTGTCATCATCAAAAAGGGGGAGATTGTAAGGTCCAAGAATCCCTTCAAAGTGGTTTTAATTATGACAACCAAATCAAATGCAACTTAGCATAATTCTGATTCTAAAAGAACTAACCAGTTCATTTGAGAATGTGTCCAGAAGCAACAAGTTTCATCTTGCAGAAGGACAAATATTCGAAGCTTCATTTTAATGGATAACAGAAGCAATAAGTTGAAAGAATGACAAATCTGTCAAGGAAAACTTGAAAATAAAGATGAGTAAATTAAAAGTAACTCATTCAAGCAGTCAGAAGCTATCAAACACTTCTCACAGTTTCTAGAAACAAGAAGAAGCATCTCAAGAACTCCAAATGAAATTGTTTTAGAAGGAAGATTCATTTTAGGAGGAAATTCTAAGTAGAAAGCAAAAATAGAATTTCATTCTTAAGATATATCAACTGCAGAACATGAAACATGTCACAGAAGCATGAAAATCATCTGCAGTTGATCAGAAGCAATTCTGCAGAAGGGATGTGCAAGTATAGACTCTGCAGAAGCAGCAAATTAAACCAGAAAGTCTAAAATGAATCTCCTGCTGATTTAGCTGAGTAACACAAGTTGAAATACACTTGAAATAATCAAGAAATTATCTTCATCAAACTCACAGAAGCATTGGTGAAGAAATGAGCCAGTTTTGCTGTCTGCAGAAGCAAGTTCTGTAGAAGCATGAAGACCAGTCAATAAGACAATTGTACCTGTCAGCTTTTGCAGCTGTACCTAAAAGGAACTTGTCAAAGCATCACAACTGGATCATTTTGACTGCATTCCAACGGCTACAAGGCTCCTCAATTATAAAAGGAGGTGCTCTCTTCACCATGAAACACACCTCTCACTCCAGAAGCATAAAATAATCTCTGCTCTTTCACTGCCAGCTTCTGGAACCTTTTCTCTCTCCTCAAATTCTTTCTAATATGCTTATACAAGTTGTTGAGGGGGAGTTTTGCTCACTAGGAAATTCTGCTGCTGCTCTGATTGTAAAATAGTGAGTTGTTTGTACTTTACCTTGCTGTTTCTGTGCTTCTGTAAGGTCAGAGAGACTGGTCTATTGTAAAATCTCTTGTGACACATTAGGTGAAGTATTTGGAGTGGTTGCAAAGGCTCTGGTGTGAGCCAGTGAGTGTTTGGAGTCTGCAGAAGGGAATTCTACAGATTTCTGGACCTGTGCTTCTGCATAAAGTCCTGCAGTAAGTCAGGGTCTATTTCTGTGAGTTTGGTGATTCTGTAGAAAGCCTGAAGAGGGTGTGGAAAAAGAATACTAGTGGTAGTGTGTACCCAAAGGTTGTAACTGATTTGTTAGTGAGAAAAATCCTACAGAAGGTAGGGACTGGACGTAGCCTCAGGTTGGAAGAGGTGAACCAGTATAAAAACCTTTGTGTTTTCTTCTTTCCCTTACTTTCTTAACTTCTGCATGTGCACACAAAGCTTTCTAAACTAATAATACCTAAGTAAGTGGCAACTAAATTTATTCCACCAAAGGAATCCTACTTTCAGCATAATAAGCATTAATACTTACAATTCTACTTGTGGATATCAATCGTCTAATAAACAACCAAGAACTTATCTTGAGCAGAATTTTATTAGAAGATATAATTGCAGAATTTTAAAAAGAATCACAATTCAACCCCCCTTCTTGTGATTCAACCATATACTTCAGCTTGATAGAAAAGAATACTTGTAATCTTCTAAAGATTAATGGAAATCTAGGTGCTGTGTTTTACTCTGGGACTAGACGTAGCTCACTGTGGTTGTGAGTGAACCTGGATAAATCCTCTGGTTAAGTTATCTTTTCTCTTAACTCTTTAAATTCAGTTTAAAGCTAACAAGAAGGGAATTGAATTGGTTCGTATAAAAGCTTAAACGTAAACTCAGTTTTTCAGAAAATAAGTTTTATCAGTCTAAACGATCTTCAGACGCAACATTAAACTTCAAATAATTGCATATCATCTGAAAGCTTTTATAAAAACACTTTCTTGAGAAAAGGTTTTCAAAAATGTTCAAGTTTTATTGAAACACTATTCAATCCCCCTTCTAGTGTTTCCCTGTGTGTTTCTACAGTTGAAGCGCGTTGAAGCACGCTGAAGCGCGTGTCTCTACTGCACCAGGGGAAATCTCTAACTTAAGCGCGCGTCTCGGCAGCATAAAGGAGCGTCTTTGTTTGGAGTGCACTGAAGCGCATTAAGGCGCGCTCAGGCGCGTGCACGAGGATCTGGTTATTAAAACAGAGAGTCCCACTCTCTTCTCTCATTCTCTTCGCATCCCTAGGGTTTCTAGAGAGAGAGAGGGAGAGTTTTAGTGAGAGAAAGCATGAGGAAGAATGAGCTAGCTGGTTGGAAGCTTCCCTACCATCTTGGAGCTTGGATCTCCTAAAATCTTCCCTTCTTTTGCTTCCATTTTTCCTCGTCTTTCCTTGCTCTAGGTGAGTGTGGTTCACCCACTATATTGCATTTTGATTGAAAGCTTAAATAACTTGTTGGCCCCTGTAAAATATGTGGTTTTTGCTTTTGGTCCTTATAAAATTATCTTTATTCTTTTGATCCTCATAAAATTCAGAAATTTTAAAAAAGTCCTTATTGCCACTTGTCATGCATCCATCTATGCCACAAAAGTAATCATGCTGAGGTGGCATATGATGTGTCGTATCTAGATGCATGACATATCATCAAAAAATGATAATAAGGACCTTTTTCAAAATTTTCAAATTTTATAAGGACCAAAAGAATAAAAATAATTTTATAAGAATAAAAAGCAAAAACCACATATTTTACAAGGACAAAAAAGTTATTTAAGCCTTGATTGAACTCCCTTGTATGTTCCCTATCCTCACTTCTCTTGCTTATGTTGTTGATTGTGGTTGATTAGAGGTGAATCTAGGGTTAGTTGTTGGATTGATTTGGTTATATGTTGTTATGGATCAAACCCTAGGTTAGAGGATTTGGGAATTTGGTGAAATTATGGATTGTTGATGTTGAAACCTTTGTAATGTTATACATTCTTGCTTATGCTCATATTCATGAAATTACTGTCATTTCTTACATTTCTAGCCCATTCATGTTGAAAGAAAAGGAATTTCATGGGTCTTCGGACCAATGAGGGGTCTTTGGACCAAAGAGGTGAAAGAGAGGTAATCATCACATTTGCTCCTAGGCCGAGGGGTAAATGGGGTTTCTCAGTTAAGAATGAACCACATGTATGTTTGATAATAAAACTTAATGAGGGTGGTCCTGGACGATGGTCCTTGGTCACATGGCCGAGCGCTCAAAAGAGGTTAACAGTGAAAAGACACCCTTGGTGTGGGTTTGCGGTTTGAGGTTAAGTTTGAGTTTGATTGCATGAATGCATGGGTGGTCTCCACCAAAGAAATTGTGTTGTGCATTGCTTGACTACCTGGTAGATTTGGGATGTATAGCATAACATGTATCTATGTATATGTATGTTGCATTTCCATTTGCATGTTTCCCCTACACTGTATGCATGGTCAGATTCACTGGGACATAGTCTCATCCCACGATATGGGAATTACATTCAGATGTGCAGGTCGCTGTCCGAATGCTTGACTGGAGGTTTGAGGGCTCTTTTGGGATGGGTGTGTGTAGCCTTGTTATTGTGATCTCATTTTTGGAATTGCGGTGTAGTGGATAGGATGTGAATTTGTAGTATCGTATTTAAGCCACTCGGTGGCATTTTGATTGTAATCACTAAGGTGTATTTAGTTAATTTACGCTTAAGTAACCATTGGATTATCTAAGCATTTATGATGTTTTGCTTGTTGATATCGAAAATGCACGAAGTAATTTCAAGAATTTGAAAATGGTGCTCCCAACAGGCATTATTTATGAATTTAGAAATTAGGACGTTACATTTTGCCTTTCCCCAAAATCTTAATTTGGCAAAGAAGGGAGCTTTGTGAGTGTATCAATCACCAACTGAAGACCCTTTACTTAAAGGGATTTACAGGTAAAGAGTTTGAAGTGGAATTTGTTAAATACATAATAACAAATGCAGGAGTGATGGAAAGGATTACCATTTGGTTTGCTGATGTCTACTTATGGGATGAAGTTATTGCAACTGTGTGTTTGCTATCATATCCAAAGGCAACTACCAACTTGTCCATCATTCTCAAGCCTGGGAAGAAGTACAAGGAAAGAGTTGGTGGGAGCTTTGAAGAATGGATGTCAAGTCTAAGACTCTAATATTGGTTTCTACTTTCTAGCTACAAAAATGTATTTTCTCTACCATTCCTAAGTTTTGAATCTTCCATGTTCTCGGCCGTGTGTTTCATTGGATGTGATTTTCTTTGATTTTGTGAATACATACTAGTTATTCAAAATAATGGTTGTTTTACTCCAATAGTGTAATTTACTTTCCAAATGACCTAAATGAGGCGGGTTTTTTAAAAATTTCTAAAATAGTCCAAGTTCTGTATGAAAAGAAATCACATAAAGAGATGTGAAATTTTATTCTTTGATGTACAATGGAGGAAATGAAATTTAAACTTACTGTTTCATATAAAATATTTTTTAATATTATTTTAAACATAGTCATATTTCACAAATATAACTTAAATAATTAATAACATAGGATTTATTTAATCTATTTTAAAATTAATTATGTCATATTCCCTAAATACAAATTATTTTATTGTAGTTGGCAAAGTCTCAAGAAGCGGGTTGAATTGAGACACGTCTATGCCTTCCTGAAAAAAATTAAAACTCTTTTCTGACTTCAAATCTATAGTTTTACAACTACGATGTCAAAGTTTTAGTTACGGTCAGAAGCAACTGAGTCTAAGCATGTTCAACAGATATATATATATATATATGAAAATCTATTACGATAAGATATGGTAAGAAGAAAAACAGTTTCTAAGTATATTAAGTAGTTGTGAAAAACTTGTTTACTTAAATATGTAGGTTGTGAATCTGTAATGAATATTCTTCAGACTTGTAACTTTGTTTCTTAGTTAGTTTTAATAAATAGTTTCAGTTAGAAGACTTAGAAACAATTTTGCAGGGTGTCTAACAGTAATGTAAATAAATAGAGACACGATCAGAAGAGAATAACACAACAAGATTTATCATGGTTCACTCTTATCGACAAGAGCTACGTCCATTCCCCACCTTAGTGAGATTTCCCTCTAACTTCTTCAAAGTACAAGTATTATCCTTCAAGAGCCTTTTCAAGCTTCTAAGTATTCTCCATCAAGGGCCTTTTCATGCTTCTAAATATTTTCCTTCACGGACCTCTTCAGGCTACATGGTATTCTCCTTCACGGGCCTCTTCAGGCTCCTGATTATTCTTGTCCAAGATTGTCAACTCAACACCACAATCCAGAAACAACTCCTGACTTTGTGGAGGAGATACAACATAAATGGATAAAGGAAAAGTCGTTTTAGCTTGATGTCTTAAACACATAGAGTATGAATCAATAGTTGAATCCTCATGCTAAATTACAAAAGAATTTACAAACAATAAACCCCACAAATAAACTCAGAAATTTTGATAAACATCAAAGTATGTGTGGGTCATAAGCAATTAGATAGATGAAGCAGTGATATAAAACTCTTGGGCAACGCTTTAGCTTTTTGCTTAATGTTCTCTCATCTTGCTTCTGAGTTCCAAGCACCTATTTATAGGTTGGGATAAGAATATAGCCGTTTACAGCCGTTGGGAATCGTCAATAGCTCTTTCCCTTGTGTCAGGAACTTTTTACACATCAGCACGCTTGACATGCTTTTGTCTGATGGATTATGCTTATGCGTCTGAGTTACTATTTTGCTAGAGTTCTGTATCTGATGATTTGCTTCTAGCTTGAAGTAGATATTCTTCAAATTACTTTGTGTGAGACTTTAGTTTCTACGTCTAAGTATGATTTCAAATGCGTCCGAGTCTAATTTCGATCTGACCTTCAAATGTGTCTGAGTCTAATTTGGATATGACCTTTAGATTCGTATGAGTCTAATCTTATTGCATCTGCTTCTAAGTCTGGTCTGATTATGTACATACGTTTCTGATATTTTACTTCTGTCTTTTGTCAAGGCTTCTCGCATTTGCTTTTTGTGTGCTTGCTTCTGTGTACCTAGTTATTGTTTTTTGCTTCTGCTTTTTTATTCTCTCTTTATCCAAGCATGAGATGAAATAGTTCAAAACCTCTCTGATTTAAGAACTGACTAGGCTTAAGAACCTTTCTGTTGTTACTTCTCTGATGACAATATTTTCTGATTTTGCTAAGAAGCTTCTGATGTAAGTGATGCTCTGATCAAGGATTGTTCTTAAGTCTTTTGCTTCTGATACAACCATTTTGGTTCTATCATCTTTCTGATCTTAGGTTATTTTCTGAAGTTCTCATCAGCACGAGTAAACTTTCTTCTAAGATTTTCTTCTTGATACACTGTCAGTCTTTCTTCTTAGATTCGTTTATGCTTCGAAGTCTTGTCAGAATTGTCTGCTTCTGAGTTCAACTTACATCTAAGCTCAGCTTGCTTCTTACGTCATTTTTCGTTTGACCTTAGCTTGTGTATGACCTCGTTTCTACTTCTTTAATTTTCTTCCTAGCTTTACTCAAGTCTTCTTGACTGATGATAATTTCTTTTTATGTCTTGAGATTGACCCTTGAATCTGAGATGCTTCTTAAGATGATGAATCTTGGTGCATGGTTGATCTGGTTACCTGTCTCAACGTATTTCTGCACACTTAAGCGTCTCAAATCTCACGAAACACATTAGTAACTTAAGAACAAAAAATCTTAACTTTGATCTAAATGTTTTTTATCCATAAAACCATTTCATAGAGGGTTTTGATTCTTGCACCTATTTTATTTTATTTTTATAAAATATCTATACTTGAAGAATACAACTTCTCTATTTTTTTATTTTGATAGGAAGTTTTGTTAACAATAATAAGAATACATGCATCATAATATATTTTTCTTAAAATGTTTAATGAATATATTAGGCTAATATAATATAATTTTAAAAATAAAATATATTTAATTAAAATAGAATTTAATAGTAGTATGGAGTCAAATTTACTAACATGTGACATAAAACTAATATAATCAATTACAAGTTTTTGACATTTAAAATTTAATGAATTTAAATGTAATACTTTTTTCTGGAACATTTAATATATTACATGCAATAAATGTAAAATTTAATAATAAATATTAGATGCATCATATTAAACATTTCTTATAGTATTTAGCAAATGTAGCATTCAATAGTAGTATTAATTCAATTTAACAAATAATTTATTTTCCCTTAAAAATAAGAGAAATGTTAACGAGTGTTCTTATTGTATTTGTTAAGGAACAAAAAAATAAAATGTTTTTATTGTATGATATATCATTAATGTTATAAATGTAGTCAATACCGTAATTTCTAATAAATGTAAATTTATTTTTCTACTAGATTTGATCAAAGTTAGATTCTGGAATTTGATTTTAACTAGGGTTGTTAATGGGTTTCGCTAACCTGACCCGAAACCAATTGATCCGTTTACCCGGGTTCTAGGGTAGACCCGGTCCAAAGAGTATAAAAACTATCATTTGTGTCGTCAATTTCATTTCCCACAGCCACAGAAATAGAAAACGAGTCCTACTTACTGCCCTAGCCTCCTCTTCAGCCTCCCCCTCAAGCCCGCCGATGCGTCTGCCTCTGGCGGCCCCCTCAAGCTCGTCGTGCGTTTTCCATTTGCCTCTTGCCTCCTGCCACTCCGCCTTCGGCTTCACCCTCTCCTACGTGTGTCTGCGACGTGCCCGGTCCGCTTGTCGTGTGTCGTGTCGTCCACTCGTCAGTTTAACAACTCTCGGTTCTCGCTCAGTCGTTCATCCGTGTCGGTGAGTTGTCTTAGCCACTTTCTGCTTGATCTATTGTCTTCTCCATTGTTGTGCTTGATCTGATGATTGATAAATCAAAATACCTTAAAGAAGTGTGGTGATTGTGAGCTTGTGTCTCCATGAAATTCATGTTTTGTTAATTGTTATGCTTTAACATAAAGAAGTTTGGTGATTGATAAAAATGCCTACTTGAACTGCTCTAAAATGATGATTAAATGCGCAAATCTGATTTCTGGAGATCATGGACCGTTAAAAACAACATAAGCCATTTTTTTCGTTTTTTTGTAACAGCCCAACTGGCCCAAACGAGTAGGCCCAACCCGAGAACCCAACCTGAACCGACCTAACCATACTCGGTTCGGTTCAACTTACGAAATTTTGTTACCCAACCCGTGTAACATGCTCGGTTCGGTTCCAAAAAACCCACATACCCAACCAAACTCGGACCGAGAACAACTCTAATTTTAACTAAAGTTCAGAGAGTTCCTTTTTTGTTTTTAAATTGGTGTGTTAATCCCTAGACTCTTTTGACTAGTTTTGTTTTCATGTAAATATATATGCGTTAGAGGATTCGTTGTATTCTATTTAATGAATTTGGCTTATAAAAAAGTTTTTGATATATACCAATTTAGTTGCAATATATGGTACTAATTGAAGAATCTCTCCGAAGATAAAACATTTGCCAAAAAATAGATCAAACTTTGTCTGTTTATAAACCATCGACGATGCCCTCGTGTTGATGACATTAAATATGAATTAAGAATTATATTTTTGAAACTCATACACTTATTCATTAATTAATTTCTTAAATTTCCCCTTTACTCAATTCACCAAATAATAGTAAAAAAATATTTACTCATAGAAATGTTGAAAAAAATGAATATTTAACCATTAATCATTTTCTTAAATTAGCTTTTGACCCATTTTGTAAATAATAAAATAATTGACTTTGAAATAAATGTTGGAAAGTGAAAATATATAATTATTAAGTAATTTCTTAAGTTAATTATTTGACTCAATTCACCAAATAATTAAAAAAGATTAACTCATAAAGAAAAGTAGAAAATAGTGGATACATAATTATTAATTAATTTCATAAATTAAATTTAATTTCTATTTAAAAAATAAAAGAAACAAATCCTGATGGTTCATGTAATTAGGAGGAATTATATATGTTGAGCCACCGAGTGGCAGATGGATCATAAAATGTATGTAGAATGTGTAACGTATTCAGGTTAGGTAAGCGTTTGAATTACTTAATCGTTTGATGAGTGTGTATGTAAAGATATCGGTAATGGCGCGAAATAATTTCTGAAATTTGAGAATAGTGTCTCCAACGGGCATTATTCTTGAATTAAGAAATTGGGACGTTACATTATGGTATTAGAGCCGAGCCTCTCCTAATATGGTGTGGTTTGTGGACGAACCAGTCGAAAGCTGGTGGGCATTTGAGAGCTGGAGGCTGATGAGGGCGGGGAGTGATCGCCGGTGCAAAGAGGCACAAACAAGGAGCGGCTCCTGGCAAGCTTCTAAACAAAAAAGGGACACATGGATGAACCGAACCCACACCCGAATGAGAGGGATCCAGAGGCTGTGCAGGTATGGAACTGTACAGTTGAGGATAACTTAAAGGAAATTGTTGTGGTGAACTATACCAACAAGATGCATCTTCTTTTTGGATGCTCATAACATAAGAACTCCATAGTTAAGCGTGCTTGGCTTGGAGCAATTCTGGGATGGCTGACCTTCTGGGAAGTTTCCCGGAAAGTGCGCAAGTGAGGACAAAGCACACTGGAAAGACTCATGTTGGTTTGTGGGGACCCTCATCACTCCTGCAAGCGCCTCAGGGGCGTTACAAATGGTATCAAAGCAGTTTAATCCAATTAGACTGTGGTGAAGTTAGTTGCCCGTGACTTGCTATAATCCCACCATACCACGTACTCAGTATAGGGACTGATCACCCCTCTACTTGGTGCGTTGTACACGAGATTATGCTTAGTTACGTGAGCAGGATACCTTGGTTAGGAATTAGGTACACTTCTCTAACAAGGTTAGAGCCATCCACTTGCTAGATAGAGAGAGTCACATGGGATTATTTCCAAAAATAGAACCTCCACCCTAGAAACGTTATAGAACGTCACCCTTAGGTCCTAGTGGACACGAGGCACACTTAGAGGAAACAAAAATGAGTAGGCTCCCTAGTGGGTGAGGAGAGTGTTGGTTGCTTGTATTTGAGCCTTGGTGATGTGATTTGTTTGATTAATTATGATGATTGTTTTGCTTGAATGATTGCATGACATGTATGTCTGATTGCGTTGCTTGAATGTCTTGTATGTTAGAGGGTTGATTGTAAATTTCTAAGATATGGGTTGAACGATCTTAGAATTTAGAATTTCGTGAATTGCGGATTTCATGGTTGGTTGGATTATAGAGGACAGGTGGAGTTCATGAAAGGATAGAGGAACTAACGTCCTAGGTGTGGAGACACTGTATTGGCTTAGAGCCTTTAGTTTGGGTTCGAGGAACACCTATGCTTGGAGTTTAAAGATTTGTGGTAAATGACCCATGAGGCGTAAAGGGCTTGCTTAGAGATTGGAGGGTGAAGACTACATTAGAAGAAGCTAGATGATGGTTTTTAAAATTATTAGGAACATGATAAGAGTCGGAGTACATTGAACAAATAAAGGAGATTTAAGTTTAAGGACCATGACTCAATACCCACCTTGTTCTACCTTAGAGATCCCTTATTATTTTCGGTCCCTTTTTGTATACAACCTTGATATTCATGTTTGATTTATGGTTGGATACTATTGCTTAATGACGACCTCATGATCAGTTCCGTTTGAGCTAGGGAGTAAACCCAATAATGTAAAGGGAGTGAGTGAAATTGGAAACTTGGATGGTTAGAGGTACCTAGTAGGTTGCAATCATGGTCAGTCCCTCTCAGTTCTATGTTTACTTGGCTATCAACACTTATGGAACAAGGTTCCTTGTTATTTGCGTCAGAGTGTTTTTTTTTTCTTTTTTTGAGTAGAAGTTTTACAATTATCGATTTCGTTGCTTAATACCTTGTTGTCTATTTTTTACATTTGAGCATTTCTGTTACCTACGTTTAGGACTCTGTTATTAGTACACGGGTAGTTACCTATTTTTCTAATTCATCAGTTGTAGAGCTAAGTCTATAGGTTGGGCTCCTCAGTTTCTTTTCTGTCCGCTTCCTGAGCGGAAGAACCCTGATCTTTATAGTCCATGGGAGAAGAAAACTCTTGCGGAATGTGGAATTGCCACTCAGAGCATATCACCTACGAGGGTCAATGACCAGTATCTAATTAATGTTTTGTTAAAGATTAATCCTAAGCTTGGTGTGCTAAATTCATTGTTAGGTGTTGAACATTTTCCTTCCATTCCCCTTGTATCTAAAGCTCCCATCATCATTCTCATCATTCTCGGCATGGATGTGTCTCATGGCTCACCAGGGAAATTGGATATTCCTTCGATTGTCGCGGTTGTCAACTATAGACAGTAGCCTCTCATATCCTAGGATAGGGCATGTGTTCGTACTCAGTCCCCTAGGTTGAAATGATACATAATCTTGATTTCTGCTTATGTGCACGCGTTAGAAGGATAGATAGAATCAAGTTTACACACAGACATATCTGGTTAGATGAGATTGGTTTTTCTCCGGATGAAATATAGGAGTTTGTCCACTCTTTATCATATGTGTATCACAGGAGCCACGCTGCCATTTTTGTTGTTGCTCCGACAGGCTACACTCACTTGGCTTCAACTCTATGTTCTTTTGTCAAGACTTGTGCGTTGTCATTTTAGAAACTAGTGATCAAATAGTGCTGTTTATAAGATTACATTTCAAACTAGCCAACATTTTGGGAGCACAGTGTAGTTTTATGTAGTAGACATAAAACCTTGAGGGCTGTTAGGAAGGGCCCGAGCTCTTAAGGGGGGTAGTATTTTAGAACAGGGCATAGGAAACCACGAGGGTAAACCCCGATACACCATGGCACATCCAAGGTGTACCCGGTCTAAGAGTTAGATTCCAGGATAGGTAGTTAGACACGACCCGAGGGTCAGGTTGGAGTACGAAACCGTTAGACTCGTAAGCCGGGTTAGAATACCAAAGCACTTAGGAATCCCTGTTTTCGAGGAAGGCCAGAGTGAGACTTAGAGCCAGGCTAGGCGGAGGCCAAATTCATTCAAGTGGAGTAGTGGTAGTATGGGTGACTGTAACGTCCTAATTCATGAATTCAGAAATAATGCCTGTTGGGAGCAGCATTTCCAAATTCTCGAAATTATTTTGCTCATTGTCGATATCCACAAATATTACATCACGACGCTTAGGTAATCCAACAGTTACATAAGCATAAGCCTTCCATACACAACTGAATAAATTGCAGTTAAAATGCCACTCAATGGCTTACTACAACTGAATGTGTTCGTACTCTCCCCACTTTAGTTTCGCCACCTCATTTCCTTTGCTCCTAAAAACCATTCTCTACTATTTTCAGCGTACCTACTGGTTAAGACACGAAATGACACACTTATCCCCACCCCTTCTTGATAACCTGCCTTTCCATCTTAGTCTATCCAATTTTAACCTCTTATTCTCATTATCATACCTGGTAATTCTTTCAATAACCTCTTAAAACTCGAGACTCTTATTTTATTTACCTAATTCTTGTCTAAACTCATATTCTAACCCTCAAGTTTTCATGCCACTTCCAACCTTTCGTTTCTTGACCGGATTCACAGCCTAAAGCTCCAACTACGGTTCCTAGGCTCTAATTTTGGGATATTACAATTCTACCCCTTCAAATTAATTTTGTCCTCAAAATTTGCTCCGAATACCCCGTCGTAAGGTCACCCTCCTATTCTTAACTATATTTGCATACTTGGAATCCTAGCAATTTGTCGCTTAATAACCAATACCTCTATTTCTTAAGGTGGCTAAAAGGGAACTAGGGGTCGATTGCACTCCTAAACTCGTCTTCTTGAATCTATCCTCATAGGCTAAATCTTGAATGACGTTATTCCCTTAAGGGTGTGTTTGTGAGATTAGAGAGGAGGGAAAGGAAAGGATTGGAAGGAGAAGGGAGGGGGAGAAAAGGAGGGAAAGACTTTGTAAAATACTTAAACTCACAAACACAAAGGGGGGGAAGGGCTTCCAATAAACCCTTCTGTTACCTCCCTTCCCCTCGAAAATTCAACTCACAAACATACCCTAATTGTTCTATGCCAAACTTTCGCAAAGATCAATCAAATCACTCATTCTCCCCCTTTGGGTGGGCACCCCGTCACTAAGTATCTTCAACCACAATCCTAGAGAGGTTTTCTAGGTAATTTTTATGTTGACTTGACATGTAACAAGCGCACATGCCATACTAAGGAGACACCCATTACTCCAACAAGAAAAACACTCATACCACTAACGCAGGGGAAATTCCCACGGATCATGGTATGATCCTGATAAACCTCCACTCGTTCCCTAACTCGCTTTAGTAAATTCTCCCATCATCACCCATACTACCACTACCCCACTTAAATGAATTTGGCCTCCGCCTAGCTTGGCTCTAAGTCTCACTCTGGCCTTTTTGGTAAACAGGGATTCCTAAGGGCATTGGTACTCTAACCCGGCTTACGAGTCTAACGGTTTTGTACTCTAGCCTGACCCTCGGGTCGGGTCTAACTACCTATCCTTGAATCTAACTCTTAGACCAGGTACACCTTGGATGTGCCATGGTGTACCGAGGTTTTCCCCCTGTAGTTTCCTATTCCTTTTTCTATAAGGCTACCTATCTCAAAAGCTCAGGCCCCTCCTATCAGCCCTCAAGGTTTTAAGTCTACTACATAAAACTACATTGTGTTCCCAAAAGCTAGCTAGTTTGAAATGTAATCTTATAAACAACACTATTTCATCACTAGTTTCTACAACATCAACGCCCGGATCTTAACAACAGGACATAGAGTTGGGGCCAAGTGAGCGTAGCCTGTCGGAGCAACAACAAAAATGGCAACGGGGCTCCTCTGACACACATATGATAAAGAGTGGAAAAACTCTTATAGTTCACCTGGAGAAAAACCAATCTCATCTAACCGGGCATGATAGTGAGTAGACCTGATTGTATCTATCCTAAGAAGACGTGCACATAAGCAGAAATCAAGATTTTCTATCATTTCCACCTAGGGAACTGCGTGCGAAAACATGCTCTTTCCTAGGATATCGGAGGCTACTGCCTAGAGCTGACGACCGCAACAATTGAAGGATTATCCAATTGCCCTGGTGAGCCTTGAGATACACCCATGCCTAGAATGATGGTGGAAACTTTATAAACAAGGGGAATGGAAGGAGAATGTTCAACACCTAACAATGAATTCAGTCCACCAGGCTTAACGTTAATCCTTAACAAAACTAATTAGATATTGGTCTTTGACCCTCGTAGGAGATATGCACTGAGTAACAATTCCACATTCCGCAAGATTTTTCTTCTTCCATGAACTATAAAGTTCAGGGTTCTTTCACTGAGGAAGCAGACAGAGATGAAACTGAAGAGCTCAACCCGTAGACTTAGCTCTACAACTGATGAATTAGAAAATAGGTGACTACCCGTGTACTAACAACATACTCTTAAACCTAGGTAATAGAAAATTCTTAGACGAGAATCAGGGGATTTTGGAGTGCTTTCTGGACATTTTTTGCTTGAGCGAGACCCTTCTTACCCAAGCAAGAATCTTCCAGAGAGGGGAATGCTCTCTAGAGTATTATCTCTCAAGCGAGAAGCATATCGATTGAGTGGCAGATGGATCATAAAATGTATGTAGAATGTGTAACGTATTCAGCTTAGGTAAGCGTTTGAATTACTTAAGCATTTAATGAGTGTGTATATAAAGATATCATCAATGGCGCGAAATAATTTCAGAAATTTGAGAATAGTGTCTCCAAAGGGCATTATTCTTGAATTAAGAAATTAGGACGTTACATTATGGTATCAGAGCCGAGCCTCTCCTAGTACGGTGTGGTTCGTGGACGAACTAGGCGGAAGCTGGTGGGCATGTGAGAGCCCGAGGCTGATGAGGGCGGGGAGTGATCGCCAGTGCAAAGAGGCACAAACAAGGAGCGGCTCCTGGCAGGCTTCTAAGCAAAAAAGGTACACATGGATGAACCAAACCCACACCCAAATGAGAGGGATCCAGAGACTGTGCAGGTATGGGACATTACAATTGAATATAGCTTAAAGGAAATTGTTGTCGTGAACTATACCAATAAGATGCATCTTCTTTTCGGAAGCTCATAACATAAGAACTCCATAGTTAAGCGTGCTTGGCTTGGAGCAATTATGGGATGGGTGACCTTATGGGAAGTCTCCCGGAAAGTGTGCAAGTGAGGACAGAGCACACTGGAAAGACTCGTGTTGGTTTGTGGGGACCCTTATCACTCCTGCAAGCGGCTCGGGGGCGTTACAAATGGTATTAGAGCAGTTCAATCCAATTTGACTGTGGTTAATTTAGTTGCCCGTGACTTGCAATAATCCCACGATACCCTGTACTCAGTATAGGGACTGATCACCCCTCTACTTGGTGCGTTGTACACGAGATTATGCTTAGTGACGTGAGTAGGATGCCTTGGTTAGGATGTCGGTTCACTTCTCTAACAAGGTTAGCGCCACCCACTTGCTAGATAGAGAGAGTCACGTAGGTTTATTTCCAAAAATAGAACCTCCACCCTAGAAACCTTATAGAACGTCACCCTTACGTCTTAGTTGACACGACGCACACTTAGAGGAAACAAAAATGAGTAGGCTCCCTAGTGGGTGAGGAAAGTGTTGGTTGCTTGTATTTGAACCTTGGTGATGTGATTTGTTTGATTAATTATGATGATTGTTTTGCTTCAATGATTGCATGGCATGTATGTCTAATTGCGTTTCTTGAATGTCTTGTATGTAAGAGGGTTGATTGTAAATTTCTAGGATATGGATTGAATGATCTTAGAATTTAGAATTTCGCGAATTGAGGATTTCAAGCATGGTGTGATTATAAAGGACAAGTGGAGTTCATGAGAGGATAGACGAACTAACGTCCTAGGTGTGGAGACACTGTTATTGGCTTAGATCCTTGAGATTGGGTTCGAGGAGCACCTATGCTTGGAGTTTTAAGATTTGTGGTTAATGACCCAGGAAGTGTAAAGTACTTGCTTAGAGAATGGAGGGTGAAGACTACATTAGAAGAATCTAGATCATGGTTTGTAAAATTATTAAGAACATGATAAGAGTCAGAGTACAACGATCATATAGAGCATATTTAAGTTTAAGGACCATGACTTAATACCCACCTTGTTCTACCTTAGAGATCCATTTTTAATTTCAGCCCCTTTTTGTATACAACCTTGATATTCATGTTTGATTTATGGTTGGACACTATCGCTTAATGAGGACCTCATGTTTGATTCATGTTCGTTTGAGCTACGGAGTAAACCCAATAATGTAAAGGGAGTGAGCGAAATTGGAAACTTGGATGGTTAGAGGTACCTAGTAGGTTGCAATCGAGGCCAGTCCCTCTCAGTTCTATGTTTACTTGGCTATTAGCACTTAAGGAACAAGGTTCCTTATTATATGAGTCAAAGTGTTTTTTTTCTTTTTTGAGTAGAAGTTTTACAATTCTCGATTCCGTTGCTTAATACAACGTTGTCTGTTTTTCACGTTTGAGCATTTCGGTTACCTATGTTTAGGATTTTGTTGTTAATACACAAGTAGTTACCCATTATTCTAATTCATCAGTTGTAGAGCTAAGTCTATAGGTTGGGCTCCTCAGTTTCTTCTCTGTCCGCTTCCTGAGCAGAAGAACCTTGATCTTTATACTCCATGGGAGAAGAAAACTCTTGCGGAATGTGGAATTTCCACTTAGCGCATATCTCCTACTAGGGTCAATGACCAGTATCTAATTAATGTTTTGTTAAAGATTAATGTTAAGCTTGGTGTGCTGAATTCATTATTAGGTGTTGAACATTCTCATTCCATTCCCCTTTATTCTAAAGCTCCCACCATCATTCTTGGCATGGATGTGTCTCATGGCTCACCAGGGCAACTGGATATTCCTTCGATTGATGCGGTTGTCAACTCTATGCAGTAGCCTCTCATATCCTAGGACAGGGCATGTGTTCGTACTCAGTCCCCTAGGTTGAAATGACACATAATCTTGATTTCAGCTTATGTGCACGTGTTGGAAGGATAGATACAATCAAGTCTACACACAGTCATGTCCGGTTAGATGAGATTGGTTTTTCTCCGAATGAACTATAGGAGTTTGTCCACTCTTTATCATATGTGTATAAGAGGAACACCGCTGCCATTTTTGTTGTTGCTCCAACAGGCTATACTAACTTGGCTGCAACTCTATGTTCTTTTGTTAAGACCTGTGCGTTGCCATTTTAGAAACTAGTGATGAAATAGTGTTGTTTATAAGATTACATTTCAAACTAGCCAACTTTTTGGGAACATAGTGTAGTTTTATGTAGTAGACTTAAAACCTTGAGAGCTGTTAGGAAGGGCCCGAGCTCTTTAGGGGGTAACCTTTTAGAATTGGGCATAGGAAACCATGAGGGTAATCCTCGGTACACCATGGCACATCCAAGGTGTACCCGGTCTAAGAGTTAGATTCTAGGATAGGTAGTTAGACTCGACCCGAGGGTCAGGTTGGAGTACGAAACCGATAGACTCGTATGCCGGGCTAGAATACCAAAGCCCTTAGGAATCCCTGTTTTCGAGGAAGGCCAGAGTGAGACTTAGAGCCATGCTAGGCAGAGACCAAATTCATTTAAGTGGAGTAGTGGTAGTATGGGTGACTGTAACGTCCTAATTCCTGAATTCAGAAATAATACCTGTTGGGAGCACCATTTCCAATTTCTCAAAATTATTTCATTCATTGTCGATATCCACAGACAATACATCACGACGCTTAGGTAATCCAACAGTTACATAAGCATAATCCATCCATACACAACTCAATGAATTACAGTTAAAATGCCACTCAGTAGCTTACTATAACTTCACATATTCTTATCCTATCCACTACATCACAATTCTAAATAAAAGGGCTACAATATTCTTGAATGACGTTATTCCCTTAATTGTTCTATGCCTAACTTTCGCTAAGATCAATCAAATCACTCATTCTACCCCTTTGGGTGGGCACCCCGTCACTAAGTATTTTCAACCACAATCCTAGAGAGGTTTTCTAGGTAATTTTTATGTTGGCTTTCTCCAATATCCTATGTCATTTCCTTTTTCCCATACTACCCAAAGGGTTGCAACTTAAACAGGTTTCATAAAACCCCGAGTCGAGGTTTCTAACTCAATGCTTAATGTTCACACCAAACCTTGGATGAAACTAGAAGTTACATAGATTGTTGGGGGACCCTAACTCTCGATGGTTACACTTGATCTAAACTTGGTGTTGTTAACAACCTGACCTTACTCTAGGTGTTTTCTAATTGAATTCATGTTCATTCTATGGTTCCATTGAAACTAGCATCATCGAATCAATCGCATGTAAACACTTAACCCCTCAAACCACGAAACTCGCACCGGCGAAATAGTCCAGCACTTGAGTCGTGTTCAAGGAGTATACATCTTCACTATCTACTCATGCATCAATCAAGACTTTACATATAACAAGTGCACATACCGTACTAAGGAGACGCCCATTACTCCAACAAGAAAAATACTCATACCACTAACGCAGGGGAAATCCCCACGGATCATGGTATGATCCTGATAAACCTCTACTCGTCCCTTAAATCACTTTAGTAAACTTTCCCCTCATCACCCATACTACCACTACCCTACTTAAATGAATTTGGCCTCCGCCTAGCTTGGTTCTAAGTCTCACTCTGGCATTTCTCAAAAATAGGGATTCCTAAGGGCTTTGGTACTCTAACCCGACTTACGAGTCTAACGGTTTCGTACTCTAACCTGGCCTTCGGGTTGGGTCAAACTACTTATCCTTGAATCTAACTCTTAGACTGGGTACACCTTGGATGTGCCATGGTGTACCATGGTTTACCCCATGTAGTTTCCTATTCCTTGTTCTATAAGGCTACCCCCCCTTAAGGGCTCAGGCCCTCCTATCAGTCCTCAAGGTTTTTAGTCTACTACATAAAACTACACCGTGTTCCCAAAAGCTGGCTAGTTTGAAATGTAATCTTATAAACAACACTATTTCATCACTAGTTTCTAAAACAGCAATGCACGGGTCATAACAAAAAGACATAGAGTTACAACCAAGTGAGCGTAGCCTGTCGGAGCAACAGCAAAAATGGCAGCAAGGCTCCTCTGACGCACATATGATAAAGAGTGGACAAACTCCTATAGTTCATCCGGAGAAAAACCAATCTCATCTAACCGGGCATGACAGTTAGTAGACCTGATTGTATCTATCCTGCCAACACGTTCACATAAGCGGAAATCAATATTATCTATCATTTCAACCTAGGGAACCGAGTGTGAAAATATGCTCTATCCTAGGATATCGGAGGCTACTACCTAAATCTGATGACCACAACAATTGAAGGAGTATCCAATTGCCATGGTAAGCCATGAGACACACCCATGCCTAGAATAATGGTGGAAACTTTAGAAACAAGGGGAGTGGAAGGAGAATATTCAAAACCTAACAATGAATTCAGTCCACCAGGCTTAGCATTAATCCTTAACAAAACTTTATTCAGATATTGGTCATTGACCCTCGTAGGAGATATGCACTGAGTAACAATTCCACATTCCGCAAGATTTTTCTTCTTCCATGGACTATGAAGATCAGGGTTCTTCCGCTGAGGAAGCAGACATAGAAGAAACTGAGGAGCCCAACCCATAGACTTAGCTCTACAACTAATGAATTAGAAAATAGATGACTACCCGCGTACTAACAAAATAGTCCTAAACATAGGTAACAAAAAATGTTTAGATGCGGACAACATACAACAATGTATTAAGCAATGACGCTAATAATCATAAAACTTCAATTCCAGAAACACATAGAATTGAAAGGAACTGACCATGATTGCAACCTACCAGGTACTTCTAACCATCCAAGTTTCCAATTTCACTCACCCTCTTTTAATTATTGGGTTTACTCCCTATCTCAAACGGAACTGCTCATGACTCCTCATTAAGTGATAGTGCCTAACCATAAATCAAACATGAATAACAAGGTTGTGTACAAAAAGGAGCCGAAAATAATAAGGAAGCTCTAATGTAGAACAAGGTGGGTATTGAGTGATGGTCCTTAAACTTAAATCCCCTCTATTTGTTCATTGTACTCTGGCTCTTGTTTTGTTCCTAATAATTTTAAAAACCATGACCTAGGTTCTTCTAATGTAGTCTTCACCCTCCATTCTCTAATCAAGCCCTTTACGCGTCCTGGGTCATTTTACCACTAATCTTAAAACTCCAAGCATGAGTGCTCCTGAAACCCAACTCAAGGCTTTAAACCAATAACAGTGTCTCCACACCTAGTAGGTTAGTTCCTCTATCCTCTAATGGATTCCACCTGTCCTTTACCATCCAACCAAGCATCCAATCCCTAAACTGTGAAATTCTAAATTCTAAGATCGTTCAACCCATACCCTATAAATTCACAATCAATTCCCTACGTATATGACATTCAAGCAACGCAACCAAACAGACATGTCATGCAATCATTCAAGCAAAACAAATATCATGATTAATCAAACTAATTACATTACCAAGGTTCACATACAAGCAACCAACACTCTCCTCACCCACTAGGGAGCCTACTCATTTTTGTTTCCCCTAAGTGAGTCTCTTTAGATACCATCTGAAGAGTGTAGCCCTCTGAAGATCTCTAATAAAGACTCAAGTCATTTTCAATGCCTTCTGAAACAAGTCTTTGGTCTATCCTTTTTAAGGCAAGTTGCTCAGAGACTTTCCTGCACGGTTGAATTACATGCACCAGAAAGAAAATATCTACAACGCAATCTTTGCAGTGTTCAGAACAGAGACAATTTTGCGCATCTACCTTGTACTGTGTCAGAAGCTATCAGAAGTTATATCACAACGGGATTAAGAGCATTTAATGGTATCTCTCAACAGTGATTTCAACGGACTTCATCTCAAGCATCTATAAATAGCATCATGCAGAACCATGCAACACAAAGAACAAGCTAAGAAAGAGAGAGCCCATACGCTGCAAGTTTTTTCGCTGTAAAAACACTCTGATTGATTTTATTTTTACTTGAATCTTCTTATCCTGAGAATAAATCAATTATCTTGTACAAAATTTTTGTTTGAGCTCTGAACTTGTATAGTTCATACGCTTAAACTTTCTCATACCTTTAAACACTTGGGTGTTGAGCCTGGAGAGGCTTGTTTGTAAAACAATATTTGGGTTAAGCCTGAAGAGGCTTGTGAGAAAACAATACTTGTTGTTAAAGAGCCTGAAGAGGCTTGATAGAAAAGAATACTTATAATCTTCTGAAGATTAATGGAAATCTAGGTGTTGTGTTTTACTCTGGGACTAGACGTAGCTCACTGTGGTTGTGAGTGAACCTGGATAAATCCTCTGGTTAAGTTATCTTTTCTTTAACTCTTTAAATTCAGTTTAAAGCTATCAAGAAGGGAATTGAATTGGTTCGTATAAAAGCTTAAACGTAAACTCAGTTTTTCAGAAAACAAGTTTTATCAGTCTAAATGATCTTCAGACGCAACATTAAACTTCAAATAATTGCATATCTTCTGAAAGCTTTTATAAAAACACTTTCTTGAGAAAAGGTTTTAAAAAATGTTCAAGTTTTACTGAAACACTATTCAACCCCCCCTTCTAGTGTTTCCCTGTGTGTTTCTACAGTTGAAGCGCGTTGAAGCACGCTGAAGCGCGTGTCTCTGCTGCACCAGGGGAAATCTCTAACTTTATCGCGCTCAAGCACGCTAAAGTGCGCGTCTCTGCAGCATCAAGGAGCGTCTTTGTTTGGAGTGCACTAAAGCGCATTAAGGCGCGCTCAAGCGCGCGCACGAGGATCTGGTTATTAAATCAGGGAGTCCCACTCTCTTCTCTCATTCTCTTCGCGTCCCTGGAGTTTCTGGAGAGAGAGGGAGAGTTTTAGTGAGAGAAAGCATGAGGAAGAATGAGCTAGCTGGTTGGAAGCCTCCCTACCATCTTGGAGCTTGGATTTCCTAAACTCTTCCCTTCTTTTGCTTCCATTTTTCTTCGTCTTTCCTTGCTCTAGGTGAGTGTGGTTCACCCACTCAATTGCATTTTGATTTAAGGCTTAAATAACTTGTTGGCTCCTGTAAAATATGTGATTTTTTCTTTTGGTCCTTATAAAATTATCTTTATTCTTTTGATCCTCATAAAATTCAGAAATTTTAAAAAAGTCCTTATTGCCACTTGTCATGCATCCATCTATGCCACAAAAGTAATCATGCTGAGGTGGCATAAGATGTGGCGTATCTAGATGCATGACATATCATCAAAAAATGATAATAAGGACCTTTTTCAAAATTTTCAAATTTTATAAGGACCAAAAGAATAAAAATAATTTTATAAGAATCAAAAGCAAAAACCACATATTTTACAAGGACCAAAAAGTTATTTAATCCTTGATTGAACTCCCTTGTATGCTCCCTATCCTCACTTCTCTTGCTTATGTTGTTGATTGTGGTTGATTAGAGGTGAATCTAGGGTTAGTTGTTGGATTGATTTGGTTATATGTTGTTGTGGATCAAACCCTAGGTTAGAGGATTTGGGAATTTGGTGAAATTATGGCCCTTGTAATGTTATACATTGTTGCTTATGCTCATATTCATGAAATTACTATCATTTCTTACATTTCTAGCTCATTCATGTTGAAAGAAAAGGAATTTCATGGGTCTTCGGACCAAAGAGGGGTCTTCGGACCAATGAGGTGAAAGAGAGGTAATCATCACATTTGCTCCTAGGCCGAGGGGTAAATGGGGTTTCTCAGTTAAGAATGAACCACATGTATGTTTGATAATAAAACTTAATGAGGGTGGTCCTGGACGATGGTCCTTGGTCACATGGTCGAGCGCTCAAAAGAGGTTAACAGTGAAAAGACACCCTTGGTGTGGGTTTGTGTTTTGAGGTTAAGTTTAAGTTTGATTGCATGAATGCATGGGTGGTCTCCACCAAAGAAATTGTGTTGTGCATTACTTGACTACCTGGTAGATTTGGGATGTATAACAGAACATGTATCTATGTATATGTATGTTGCATTTCCATTTGCATGTTTCCCCTACACTGTATGCATGGTCACATTCACTGGGACGTAGTCTCATCCCACGATATGGGAATTACATTCAGATGTGCAAGTCGCTGTCCGGATACTTGACTGGAGGTTTGTGGGCTCTTTTGGGATGGGTGTTTGTAGCCTTGTTATTGTGATCTCATTTTGGGAATTGCGGTGTAGTGGATAGGATGCGAATTTGTAGTATTGTATTTAAGCCACTCGGTGGCATTTTGATTGTAATCACTAAGTTGTATTTAGTTGATTTACGCTTAAGTAACCATTTGATTATCTAAGTGTTTATGATGTTTTGCTTGTTGATATTGAAAATGCACGAAGTAATTTCAAGAATTTGAAAATGGTGCTCCCAACAGGCATTATTTATGAATTTAGAAATTAGGACGTTACATTTTGGCTTTCCCCAAAATCTTATTTTGGCAAAGAAGGGAGCTTTGTGAGTGTATCAATCACCAACTGAAGACCCTTTACTTAAAGGGATTTACAGGTAAAGAGTTTGAAGTGGAATTTGTTAAATACATAATAACAAATGCAGGAGTGATGGAAAGGATTACCATTTTGGTTTGCTGATGTCTGCTTATGGGATGAAGTTATTGCAACGGTGTGTTTTTTATCATATCCAAAGGCAACTACCAACTTGTCCATCATTCTCAAGCCTGGGAAGAAGTACATGGAAAGAGTTGGTGGGAGCTTTGAAGAATAGGTGTCAAGTCTAAGACTCTAATATTGGTTTCTACTTTCTAGCTACAAAAATGTATTTTCTCTACCATTCCTATGTTTTGAATCTTCCAAGTTATCAGCCGTGTGTTTCATTGGATGTGATTTTCTTTGATTTTATGAATACATACTAGTTATTCAAAATAATGGTTGTTTTACTCCAATAGTGTAATTTACTTTCCAAATGACCTAAATGAATCGGGTTTTTTAAAAATTTCTAAAATAGTCCAAGTTCTGTATAAAAAGAAGTCACATAAAGAGATGTGAAATTTTATTCTTTAATGTACAATGGTGGAAATGAAATTTCAACTTACTGTTTCATATAAAATATTCTTTAATATTATTTTAAACATTGTCATATTTCACAAATATAACTTAAATAATTAATAACATAGGATTTATTTAATCTATTTTAAAATTAATTATGTAATATTCCCTAAATACAAATTATCTTATTGTAGTTGGCAAAGTCTCAAGAAGCGGGTTGAATTGAGACACGTCTATGCCTTCGTGAAAAAAATTAAAACTCTTTTCTGACTTCAAATCTCTAGTTTTACAACTAGGATGTCAAAGTTTTAGTTACGGTCAGAAGAAACTGAGTCTAAGCATGTTCAACAAATATATATATATATCAGAAAATCTATTACGATAAGATATGGTAAGAAGAAAAACAGTTTCTAAGTATATTAAGTAGTTGTGAAAAACTTGTTTACTTAAATATGTAGGTTGTGAATCTTTAATGAATATTCTTCAGACATGTAACTTTGTTTCTCAGTTAGTTTTAATAAATAGTTTCAGTTAGAAGACTTAGAAACAATTTTGTAGGGTGTCTAACAGTAATGTAAATAAACAAAGACACGATCAGAAGAGAATAACACAACAAGATTTATCATGGTTCACTTTTATCGACAAGAGCTACATCCAGTCCCCACCCTTAGTGAGATTTCCCTCTAACTTCTTCAAAGTTACAAGTATTATCCTTCAAGAGCCTTTTCAAGCTTCTAAGTATTCTCCATCAAGGGCCTTTTCATGCTTCTAAATATTTTCCTTCACGGACCTCTTCAGGCTCCATGGTATTCTCCTTCACGGGCTTCTTCAAGCTCCTGATTATTCTTGTCCAAGATTGTCAACTCAACACCGCAGTCCAGAAAACAACTTCTGACTTTGTGGAGGAGATACAACGTAAATGGATAAAGGAAAAGTCGTTTTAGCTTGATGTCTTAAACACATAGAATATGAATCAATAGTTGAATCCTCATTCTAAATTACAAAAGAATTTACAAACAATAAACCCCACAAATAAACTCAGAAATTTTGATAAACATCAAAGTATGTGTGGGTCATAAGCAATTAGATAGATGAAGCGGTGATAGAAAACTCTTGGGCAGTGCTTCAGCTTTTTGCTTAATGTTCTCTCATCTTGCTTCTGAGTTCCAAGCACCTATTTATAGGTTGGGATAAGAATATAGCCGTTTACAGCCGTTGGGAATCCTCAACAGCTCTTTCCCTTGTGTTAGGAACTTTTTACACATCAGCACGCTTGACTTGCTTTTGTCAGATGCATTATGCTTATGCGTCTGAGTTACTATTTTGCTTGAGTTTTGTATCTGATGATTTGCTTATAGCTTGAAGTAGAAATTCTTCCATTTACTTTGTGTGATACTTTAGTTTCTACGTCTAATTATGATTTCAAATGCGTCCGAGCCTAATTTCGATCTGACCTTCAAATGTGTCTGAGTCTAATTCGGATATGACCTTTAGATTCGTCTGAGTCTAATCTAATTGCATCTGCATCTGAGTCTGGTCTGATTATGTGCATACATTTCTGATATTTTACTTCTGTCTTTTGTCAAGGCTTCTCGCATTTGCTTTTTGTGTGCTTGCTTCTGTGTACTTGGTTATTGTTTTTTTGCTTCTGCTTTTTTATTCTCTCTTTATCCAAGCATGAGATAAAACAGTTAAAACCTCTCTGATTTAAGAATTGACTAGGCTTAAGAACCTTTCTGTTGTTACTTCTCTGATGACAATATTTTCTGATTTTGCTAAGAAGCTTCTGATGTAAGTGATGTTCTGATCAAGGATTCTTCTTAAGTATTTTGCTTCTGATACAACCATTTTGGTTCTATCATCTTTCTGATCTTAGGTTATTTTCTAAAGTTCTCATCAGCATGAGTAAACTTTCTTCTAAGATTTTCTTCTTGATACACTATCAGTCTTGCTTCTTAGATTCGTTTATGCTTCTAAGTCTTGTCATAATTGTCTGCTTCAGAGTTCAACTTACATCTAAGCTCAGCTTGCTTCTTACCTCATTTTTCGTTTGACCTTAGCTTGTGTATGACCTCGTTTCTACTTCTTTAATTTTCTTCTTAGCTTTACTAAAGTCTTCTTGACCGATGATAATTTCTTTTTATGTCTTGAGACTTGACCCTTGAATCTGAGATGCTTCTTAAGATGATGAATCTTGGTGCATGGTACCTGTCTCAACGTATTTCTGCACACTTAAGCGTCTTAAATCTCACGAAACACATTAGTAACTTAAGAACAAAAAATCTTAACTTTGAATCTAAATGTTTGTTATCCATAAAACCATTTCATAGAGGGTTTTGATTCTTACACTTATTTTATTTTATTTTTATAAGATATCTATACTTGAAGAATACCACTTCTCTATTTTTTTATTTTGATAGGAAATTTTGTTAACAATAATAAGAATACATGCTTCATAATATATTTTTCTTAAAATGTTTAATGAATATATTAGACTAATATAATATAATTTTAAAAATAAAATATATTTAATTAAAATAGCATTTAATAGTAGTATGAAGTCAAATTTACTAACATGTGACATAAAACTAATATAAACAATTACAAGTTTTTGACATTTAAAATTTAATGAATTTAAATGTAATACTTTTTTTTTGGAACATTTAATATTATTACAAGCAATAAATGTAAAATTTAATAATAAATATTAGATGCATCATATTAAACATTTCTTATAGTATTTAGCAAATATAGCATTCAATAATAGTATTAATTCAATTTAACAAATAATTTATTTTCCCTTAAAAATAAGAGAAATGTTAACGAGTGTTCTTATTGTATTTGTTAAGGAACAAAAAAATAAAATGTTTTTATTGTATGATATATCATTAATGTTATAAATGTAGTCAATACCGTAATTTCTAATAAATGTAAATTTATTTTTCTACTAGATTTGATCAAAGTTAGATTCTAGAATTTGATTTTAACTAGGGTTGTTAATGGGTTTCGCTAACCTGACCCGAAACCAATTGATCAGTTTACCCGGGTTCTAAGATAGACCCTGTCCAAAGAGTATAAAAACTATCATTTGTGTCATCAATTTAATTTCCCACAGCCACAGAATTTGAAAACGAGCCCTACTTAGTGCCCTAGCCTTCTCTTCAGCCTCCCCCTCAAGCCCACTGATGCGTCTGCCTCCGGCCGCCCCCTCAAGCTTGTCGTGCGTTTTCCATTTGCCTCTTGCCTCCTGCCACTCTGCCTTCGGCTTCACCTTTTCCTGCGTGTGTCTGCGACGTGCCCGGTCCGCTTGCCTTGTGTCGTGTCGTCCGTTCATCAGTTTAACAACTCTCGGTTCTCGCTCAGTCGTTCATCCGTGTCAGTAAGTTGTCTTAGCCACTTTCTGCTTGATCTATTGTCTTCGCCATTTTTGTGCTTGATCTGATGATTGATAAATCAAAATACCTTAAAGAAGTGTGGTGATTGTGAGCTTGTGTCTCCATGAAATTCATGTTTTGTTAATTGTTATGCTTTAACATAAAGAAGTTTGGTGATTGATAAAAATGCCTACTTGAAATGCTCTAAAATGATGATTAAATGTGCAAATCTGATTTCTGGAGATCATGGACCGTTAAAAGCAACATAAGCCATTTTTTTCGTTTTATTGTAACAGCCCACTTGGCCCAAACGAGTAGGCCCAACCCGAGAACCCAACCTGAACCGACCTAACCATACTCGGTTCGGTTCAACTTACAAAATTTTATTACCCAACCCGTGTAACATGCTCGGTTCAATTCCGAAAATCCCACATACCCAACCAAACCCGGACCGAGAACAACTCTAATTTTAACTAAAGTTCAGAGAGTTCTGTTTTTGTTTTCAAATTGGTGTGTTAATCCCCTAGCCTCTTTTGACTAGTTTTGTTTTCATGTAAATATATATGCGTTAAAGGATTTGCCAAAGATAAAACATTTGCCAAAAAACAGATCAAACTTTGTCTGTTTATAAACCATCGACGATGCCCTCGTGTTGATGACATTAAATACGAATTAAGAACTATATTTTTTAAACTCATACACTTATTCATTAATTAATTTCTTAAATTGACCCTTTACTCATTTCACCAAATAATAGTAAAAAAAATATTTACTCATAGAAATGTTGAAAAAAATGAATATTTAACCATTAATCATTTTCTTAAATTAGCTTTTGACCCATTTTACAAATAATAAAATAATTGACTTTGAAAGAAATGTTGAAAAGTGAAAATATATAATTATTAAGTAATTTCTTAAGTTAATTCTTTGACTCAATTCACCAAATAATTAAAAAAGATTAACTCACAAAGAAAGGTAGAAAATAGTGGATACATAATTATTAATTAATTTCATAAATTAAATTTTATTTCTATTTAAAAAATAAAAGAAACAAATCCTGATGGTTCATGTAATTAGGAGCAATTATATATGTTGAGCCACCGAGTGGCAGATGGATCATAAAATGTATGTAGAATGTGTAACGTATTCAGGTTAGGTAAGCGTTTGAATTACTTAATCGTTTGATGAGTGTGTATGTAAAGATATCGGTAATGGCGCGAAATAATTTCTGAAATTTTAGAATAGTGTCTCCAACGGGCATTATTCTTGAATTAAGAAATTGGTACGTTACATTATGGTATTAGAGCCGAGCCTCTCCTAATATGGTGTGGTTCGTGGACGAACCAGTCGGAAGCTAGTGGGCATTTGAGAGCTGGAGGATGATGAGGGCGGGGAGTGATCGCCGGTGCAAAGAGGCACAGACATGGAGCGACTCATGGCAAGCTTCTAAACAAAAAAGGGACACATGGATGAACCGAACCCACACCCGAATGAGAGGGATCCAGAGGTTGTGCAGGTATGGGACTGTACAGTTGAGGATAGCTTAAAGGAAATTGTTGTGGTGAACTATACCAACAAGATGCATCTTCTTTTAGGAAGCTCATAACATAAGAACTCCATCGTTAAGTGTGCTTGGCTTGGAGCAATTCTAGGATGGCTGACCTTCTGGGAAGTTTCCCGAAAAGTGCGCAAGTGAGGACAAAGCACAATGGAAAGACTCATGTTGGTTTGTGGGGACCCTCATCACTCCTGCAAGCGCCTTAGGGGCGTTACAAATGGTATCAGAGCAGTTTAATCCAATTAGACTGTAGTTAAGTTAGTTACTCGTGACTTGCTATAATCCCACCATACCCCGTACTCAGTATAGGGACTGATCACCCCTCTACTTGGTGCGTTGTACACGGGATTATGCTTAGTGACGTGAGTAGGAAACCTTGGTTAGGAAGTCGGTACACTTCTCTAACAAGGTTAGAGCCACCCACTTGCTAGATAGAGGAGATTTAAGTTTAAGGACCATGACTCAATACCCACCTTGTTCCACCTTAGAGATCCCTTATTATTTTTGTATACAACCTTGATATTCATGTTTGATTTATGGTTGGACACTATCGCTTAATGAGGACCTCATGACCAGTTCCGTTTGAGCTAAGGAGTAAACCCAATAATGTAAAGGGAGTGAGTGAAATTGGAAACTTGCATGGTTAGAGGTACCTAGTAGGTTGCAATCATGGTCAGTCCCTCTCAGTTCTATGTTTACTTAGCTATCAGCACTTAAGGAACAAGGTTCCTTGTTATTTGAGTCATAGTGTTTTGTTTTCTTTTTTTGAGTAGAAGTTTTACAATTATCGATTTCGTTGCTTAATACCTTGTTGTCTATTTTTCACATTTGAGCATTTATGTTACCTATGTTTAGGACTCTATTGTTAGTACACGGGTAGTTACCCATTTTTCTAATTCATCAGTTGTAGAGCTAAGTCTATAGGTTGGGCTCCTCAGTTTCTTTTCTGTCCGCTTCCTCAGCGGAAGAACCCTGATCTTTATAGTCCATGGGAGAAGAAAACTCTTGCGGAATATGGAATTGCCACTCAGAGCATATCACCTACGAGGGTCAATGACCAGTATCTAATTAATGTTTTGTCAAAGATTAATCCTAAGCTTGGTGTGCTGAATTCATTGTTAGGTGTTGAACATTTTCCTTCCATTCCCCTTGTATCTAAAGCTCCCCCCATCATTCTCATCATTCTCGGCATGGATGTGTCTCATGGCTCACCAGGGAAATTGGATATTCCTTCATTGTCGCGGTTGTCAACTCTATATAGTAGCCTCTGATATCCTAGGATAGGGCATGTGTTCGTACTTAGTCCCCTAGGTTGAAATGATACATAATCTTGATTTCTGCTTATGTGCACGCGTTGGTAGGATAGATACAATCAAGTCTACACACAGACATGTCTGGTTAGATTAGATTGGTTTTTCTCCGGATGAACTATAGGAGTTTGTCCACTCTTTATCATATGTGTATCAAAGGAGGCCCACTGCCATTTTTGTTGTTGCTTCGATAGGCTACACTCACTTGGTTGCAACTCTATGTTCTTTTGTTAAGACTTGTGCGTTGTCGTTTTAGAAACTAGTGATGAAATAGTGTTGTTTATAAGATTACATTTCAAACTAGCCAACCTTTTGGGAGCACAGTGTAGTTTTATGTAGTAGACATAAAACCTTGAGGGCTTTTAGGAAGGGCCCGAGCTCTTAAGGGGGGAAGTATTTTAGAACAGGGCATAGGAAACCACGAGGGTAAACCCTGATACACCATGGCACATCCAAGGTGTACCCGGCCTAAGAGTTAGATTCCAGGATAGGTAGTTAGACACGACCCGAGGGTCAGGTTGGAGTACGAAACCGTTAGACTCGTAAGCCGGGTTAGAATACCAAAGCGCTTAGGAATCCCTGTTTTTGAGGAAGGCCAGAGTGAGACTTAGAGCCAGGCTAGGCGGAGGCCAAATTCATTCAAGTGGAGTAGTGGTAGTATGGGTGACTGTAACGTCCTAATTCCTGAATTTAGAAATAATGCCTGTTGGGAGCAGCATTTCCAAATTCTCGAAATTATTTTGCTCATTGTCGATATCCACAAACAATACATCATGACGCTTAGGTAATCCAACAGTTACATAAGCATAAGCCTTCCATACACAACTGAATGAATTACAGTTAAAATGCCACTCAGTGGCTTACTACAACTTTACAGATTCTTATCCTATCCACTACATCTCATTCTATCCACTACATCACAATTCCAAATCAAATGGCTACAATAATAAGTATTCGACAATCCATCTAAGTGAGTCCTCAGCTTTCCAGTCTAGCCTCGGTAGAACAACCTGCACAACTGAATATATTCCCCACAACGAGAGGTGAGACTAAACGTCCAAGTGAGTGCGATTAAAAGTGTGTGCGAAGTGGGGAGTCAGACAATTGAGATGCAACAAGCATACGTATACATTTCATAATTGCATCATGAGTACACATACATGAGAGTAAGTCAACATAATCAGAAATTCTAGTACATATACAATGTCTATGAAATGATGCAACATGTCTGTGACGTGTTGTTACCCGACACCGGGGTCTATCCACTGTAACGTAATCTGTTATTGAGCGCTCGGCCATGTGAGCAAGGACCGTCGTCCAGGGCCACATAAAAATTAAGTTTTACTAAGCATGCATGGATCATGACTTTGATTATTTTTAGGGTGAGGATCCCCCATCTTCCTCTTGGTCGAGAGGGTCGATGAGAGTACCTTGTCTTTCTTAAACATGGGTGCCCGAAGGCCTGTGATGGTCCGAAGACCCTGTGATAGCCCGAAGGCAATCTGATAGTCCGAAGACCCTTGAAATATGTTCAATGATGGCCAAAGACCCATGAATGCTCAAGAGTATAGTCAATATATTTACAAGTATAAAATCCCCAAATCTACTAACTTAGGATTTGGAATCCAAGCACATACAACCAATCCCATCAACAATCCATCCTAGGCATGTGTATAATTACTCATATTCAACAATAATAGAGAGGGGAAGTTAGAATAGGGGTCATACATAGATTATCAAACTACATGGAAAGTGAGTGAGAACCACAATCATCCACTCATTCCTAGTTCCATTTCCTACAACCTTCTCCTAACTTGGTTTTCTCATCCAAAACTCTCCCCACTTTAGTTTCGCCACCTCATTTCCTTTGCTCCTAAAAACCATTCTCTACTATTTTCAGCGTACCTACTGGTTAAGACACGGAATGACACACTTATCCCCAACCCTTCTTGATAACCTGCCTTTCCATCTTAGTCTATCCAATTTTAACCTCTTATTCTCATTATCATACCTGGTAATTCTTTCAATAACCTCTTAAAACTCGAGACTCTTATTTTATTTACCTAATTCTTGTCTGAACTCATATTCTAACCCTCAAGTTTTCATGCCACTTCCAACCTTCCGTTTCTTGACCAGATTCACAGCCTAAAGCTCCAACTACGGTTCCTAGGCTCTAATTTTGGGATATTACAATTCTACTCCCTCAAATTAATTTTGTCCTCAAAATTTGCTCCGAATACCCCGTCGCAAGGTCACCCTCCTATTCTTAACTATATTTGCATACTTGGAATCCTACCAATTTGTCGGTTAATAACCAATACCTCTATTTCTTAAGGTGGCTAAAAGGGAACTAGGGGTCGATTGCACTCCTAAACTCGTCTTCTTGAATCTATCCTCATAGGCTAAATCTTGAATGACGTTATTCCCCTAATTGTTCTATGCCTAACTTCCACTAAGATCAATCAAATCACTCATTCTCCCCCTTTGGGTGGGCACCCTGTCACTAAGTATCTTCAACCATAATCCTAGAGAGGTTTTCTAGGTAATTTTTATGTTGGCTTTCTCCATTATCCTATGTCATATGCCTATTTTCCATACTACCCAAAGGGTTGCAACCTAAAGGGGTTTCATAAAACCCCGGGTCGAGTTTCTACCTCAACCCTTAACGTGCGCACCAAGCCTTGGAAGAAACTAGAAGTTACATAGATTGTTGGGGGACCCTAACTCTCGATGATTACACTTGATCTAAACTTGGTGTTATTAACAACCTGACCTTACTATAGGTATTTTCTAATTGAATTCATGTTCATTTTATGGTTTCCTTGAAACTAGCATCATCGAATCAATCACATGTAAACACTTAACCCCTCGAACCATGAAACTCGCACCGGCGAAATAGTCCAACACTTGAGCGGTGTTCAAGGAGTATATATCGACATTATCCACTCATGCATCAATCAAGACTTCACATGTAACAAGCGCACATGCCGTACTAAGGAGACACCCATTACTCCAACAAGAAAAACACTCATACCACTAACGCAGGGGAAATTCCCACGGATCATGGTATGATCCTGATAAACCTCCACTCGTTCCCTAACTCGCTTTAGTAAATTCTCCCATCATCACCAATACTACCACTACCCCACTTAAAGAATTTAGCCTCCGCCTAGCTTGGCTCTAAGTCTCACTCTGGCCTTTCTCGAAAACAGGGATTCCTAAGGGCTTTGGTACTCTAACCGGGCTTACGAGTCTAACGTTTTTGTACTCCAGCCTGACCCTCGGGTCAGGTCTAACTACCTATCCTTGAATCTAACTCTTAGACCAGGTATACCTTGGATGTGCGATGGTGTACCGGGGTTTTCCCCCCTATAGTTTCCTATTCCTTTTTCTATAAGGCTTCTTATCTCAAAAGCTCAGGCCCCTCCTATCAGCCCTCAAGTTCTAAGTCTACTACATAAAACTACATTGTGTTCTCAAAAGCTAGCTAGTTTGAAATGTAATCTTATAAACAACACTATTTCATCACTAGTTTCTAAAACATCAACGCAGGGATCTTAACAAAAGGACAAAGAGTTGGGGCCAAGTGAGCGTTAGCCTGTCTGAGCAACAACAAAAATGGCAACGGGGCTCCTCTGACACACATATGATAAAGAGTGGAAAAACTCTTCTAGTTCACCTGGAGAAAAACCAATCTCATCTAACCGGGAATGATAGTGAGTAGACCTGATTGTATCTATCCTGCCAACACGTGGACATAAGCAGAAATCAAGATTTTCTATCATTTCAACCTAGGGAACTGAGTGCGAAAACATACTCTGTCCTAGGATATCGGAGGCTACTGCCTAGAGCTGACGACCGCAACAATTGAAGGAGTATCCAATTGCCCTGGTGAGCCATGAGATACACCCATGCCTATAATGATGGTGGAAACTTTAGAAACAAGGGGAATGGAAGGAGAGTGTTCAACACCTAACAATGAATTCAGTCCACCAGGCTTAACATTAATCCTTAACAAAACTAATTAGATATTGGTCATTGACCCTCGTAGGAGATATGCACTGAGTAACAATTCCACATTCTCGAAGATTTTTCTTCTTCCATGGACTATGAAGATCAGGGTTCTTCCACTGAGGAAGCAGACAGAGAAGAAACTGAAGAGCCCAACCCATAGACTTAGCTCTACAACTGATGAATTAGAAAATAGGTGACTACCCGCGTATTAACAAGATAGTCTTAAACCTAAGTAATAGAAAATGCTTAGATGAGAATTAGGGGATTTTAGAGTGCTTTCTGGACGTTTTTTGCTTGAGCAAGACCCTTCTTACCCAAGCAAGAATCTTCTAGAGAGGGGAATGCTCTCTAGAGTATTCTCTCTCAAGCGAGATGCATATCGATTGAGTGCCAGATGCATCATAAAATGTATGTAGAATGTGTAATGTATTCAGCTTAGGTAAGCGTTTTGAATTACTTAAGCGTTTAATGAGTGTGTATATAAAGATATAGCAATGGCGCGAAATAATTTCAGAAATTTTAGAATAGTGTCTCCAACGGGCATTATTCTTGAATTAAGAAATTAGGACGTTACATTATGGTATCAGAGCCGAGCCTCTCCTAGTACGGTGTGGTTCGTGGACGAACCAGGCAGAAGTCTGGTGGGCATGCGAGAGCCCGAGGTTGATGAGGGCGGGGAGTGATAGCCGGTGCAAAGAGGCACAAACAAGGAGCGGCTCCTGGCAGGCTTCTAAGCAAAAAAGGTACACATGGATGAACCGAACCCACACCCAAATGAGAGGGATCCAGAGGCTGTGCAGGTATGGGACTGTACAATTGAGGATAACTTAAAGGAAATTGTTGTGGTGAACTATACCAACAAGATGCATCTTCTTTTCGGAAGCTCATAACATAAGAACTCCATAGTTAAGCGTGCTTGGCTTGGAGCAATTATGGGATGGGTGACCTTATGGGAAGTCTCCCGGAAAGTGTGCAAGTGAGGACAGAGCACACTGGAAAGACTCGTGTTGGTTTGTGGGGACCCTCATCACTCCTGCAAGCGGCTCGGGGGCATTACAAATGGTATCAGAGCAGTTCAATCCAATTGGACTAGTGGTTTAAGTTAGTTGCCCGTGACTTGCTATAATCCCACCATACTCCGTACTCAGTATAGGGACTGATCACGCCTCTACTTGGTGCGTTGTACACGAGATTATGCTTAGTGACGTGAGTAGGATGCCTTGGTTAGGATGTCGGTACACTTCTCTAACAATGTTAAAGCCACCCACTTGCTAGATAGAGAGAGTCACGTAGGTTTATTTCCAAAAATAGAACCTCCACCCTAGAAACCTTATAGAACGTCACCCTTAGGTCTTAGTTGACACGACGCACACTTAGAGGAAAACAAAATGAGTAGGCTCCCTAGTGGGTGAGGAGAGTGTTGGTTGCTTGTATTTGAGCCTTGGTGATGTGATTTGTTTGATTAATTATGATGATTGTTTTGCTTGAATGATTGCATGGCATGTATGTCTGATTGCGTTTCTTGAATGTCTTGTATGTAAGAGGGTTGATTGTAAATTTCTAGGATATGGATTGAACGATCTTAGAATTTTGAATTTCGCAAATTGAGATTTCAAGCATGGTTGGATTATTGAGGACAGTGGAGTTCATGAGAAGATAGAGGAACTAACGTCCTTGGTGTGGAGACACTGTTATTGGCTTAGATCCTTGAGTTTGGGTTCGAGGAGCACCTATGCTTGGAGTTTTAAGATTTGTGGTAAATGACCCAGGAAGTGTAAAGTACTTGCTTAGAGAATGGATGGTGAAGACTACATTAGAAGAACCTAGATCATGGTTTTAAAATTATTAAGAACATGATAAGAGTCAGAGTACAATGAACATATAGAGCAAATTTAAGTTTAAGGACCACGACTTAATACCCACCTTGTTCTACCTAGAGATCCATTTTTAATTTCGGCCCCTTTTTGTATACAACCTTGATATTCATGTTTCATTTATGGTTGGACGCTATCGCTTAATGAGGACCTCATGATCAGTTCCGTTTGAGCTATGGAGTAAACCCAATAATGTAAAGGGACGTGAGCGAAATTGGAAACTTGGATGGTTCGAGGTACCTAGTAGGTTGCAATCATGGTCAGTCCCTCTCAGTTCTATGTTTACTTGGCTATTTGCACTTAAGGAACAAGGTTCCTTGTTATATGAGTCAAAGTGTTTTTTTTTTCTTTTTTTGAGTAGAAGTTTTACAATTCTCAATTCTGTTGCTTAATACAACGTAGTCTGTTTTTCACGTTTGAGCATTTCAGTTACCTACGTTTAGGAATCTGTTGTTAATACACAAGTAGTTACCCATTTTTCTAATTCATCAGTTGTAGAGCTAAGTCTATAGGTTGGGCTCCTCAGTTTCTTCTATATCCGCTTCCTGAGCAGAAGAACCTTGATCTTTATAGTCCATGGGAGAAGAAAACTCTTGCTGAATGTGGAATTGCCACTTAGCGCAATATCTCCTACTAGGGTCAATGACCAGTATCCAATTAATGTTTTGTTAAATATTAATGCTAAGCTTGGTGTGTTGAATTCATTGTTAGGTGTTGAACATTCTCATTCCATTCCCCTTTATTCTAAAGTTCCCACCATCATTCTTGGCATGGATGTGTCTCATTGCTCACCAGGGCAATTGGATATTCCTTCGATTGCTGTGGTTTGTCAACTCTATGCAGTAGCATCTCATATCCTAGGACAGGGCACGTGTTCGTACTCAGTCCCCTAGGTTGAAATGACACAGAATCTTGATTTCAGCTTATGTGCACGTGTTGAAAGGATAGATACAATCAATTCTACACACAGTCATGTCCGGTTAGATGAGATTGGTTTTTCTCCGAATGAACTATAGGAGTTTGTCCATTCTTTATCATATGTGTATCAGAGGAGCCCCGCTGCCATTTTTGTTGTAGCTCCGACAGGCTATACTCACTTGGCTGCAACTCTACGTACTTTTGTTAAGACCTGTGCATTTCCGTTTTAGAAACTAGTGATGAAATAGTGTTGTTTATAAGATTACATTTCAAACTAGCCAACTTTTTGGGAACACAGTGTAGTTTTATGTAGTAGACTTAAAACTTTGAGAACTGTTAGGAAGGCCCGAGATCTTTAGGGGGTAGCCTTTTAGAACAGGGCATAGGAAACCAGAGGGTAATCCTCGGTACACCATGGCAAATCCAAAGTGTACCCGGTCAAAGAGTTAGATTCTAGGATAGGTAGTTAGACTCGACCCGAGGGTCAGGTTGGAGTACGAAACCGATAGACTCGTATGCCGGGCTAGAATACCAAAGCCCTTAGGAATCCCTGTTTTCGAGGAAGGCCAGAGTGAGACTTAGAGCCAAGCTAGGCGGGAGACCAAATTCATTTAAGTGGAAGTAGTGGTAGTATGGGTGACCTTAACGTCCCTAATTCCTGTATTCAGAAATAATACCTGTTGGGAGCACCATTTCCAATTTCTCAAAATTATTTCGTTCATTGTCGATATCCACAAACAATACATCACGACACTTAGGTAATCCAACAGTTACATAAGCATAAGCCATCCATACACAACTCAGTGAATTACAGTTAAAATGCCACTCAGTGGCTTACTATAACTTCACATATTCTTATCCTATCCACTACATCTCATTCTATCCACTACATCACAATTCTAAATAAAAGGGCTACAATATTCTTGAATGACGTTATTCCCTTAATTGTTCTATGCCTACTTTCGCTAAGATCAATCAAATCACTCATTCTCCCCTTTGGGTGGGCACCCCGTCACTAAGTATCTTCAACCACAATCTAGAGAGGTTTTCTAGGTAATTTTTATGTTAGCTTTCTCCAATATCCTATGTCATTTCCTATTTCCCATACTACCCAAAGGGTTGCAACTTAAACAGGTTTCATAAAACCCCGGGTCGAGGTTTCTAACTCAATGCTTAACGTGCACACCAAACCTTGGATGAAACTAGAAGTTACATAGATTGTTGGGGGACCCTAACTCTCGATGGTTACACTTGATCTAAACTTGGTGTTGTTAACAACCTGACCTTACTCTAGGTGTTTTCTAATGAATTCATGTTCATTCTATGGTTCCATTGAAACTAGCATCATCGAATCAATCGCATGTAAACACTTAATCCCTCAAACCACGAAACTCGCACCGGCGAAATAGTCCAGCACTTGAGTCGTGTTCAAGGAGTATACATCTACACTATACACTCATGCATCAATCAAGACTTGACATATAACAACGCACATACCGTACTAAGGAGACACCCATTACTCCAACAAGAAAAATACTCATTCCACTAACGCAGGGGAAATCCCCACGGATCATGGTATGATCCTGATAAACCTCTACTCGTCCCCTAAATCACTTTAGTAAACTTTCCCTCATCACCCATACTACCACTACCCCACTTAAATGAATTTGGCCTCCGCCTAGCTTGGTTCTAAGTCTCACTCTGGCCTTTCTGAAAGCAGGGATTCCTAAGGGCTTTGGTACTCTAACCCGACTTACGAGTCTAACGGTTTCGTACTCCAACCTGACCCTCGGGTTGGGTCTAACTACTTATCCTTGAATCTAACTCTTAGACTGGGTACACCTTTGATGTGCCATGGTGTACAAAGGTTTACCCCCATGTAGTTTCCTATTCCTTGTTCTATAAGGCTACCCCCCTTAAGGGCTCAGGCCCCTCCTATCAGTCCTCAAGGTTTTAAGTCTACTACATAAAACTACACCGTGTTCCCAAAAGCTAGCTAGTTTGAAATGTAAACTTATAAACAAAACTATTTCATCACTAGTTTCTAAAACAGAAATGCACGGGTCATAACAAAAGGACATAGAGTTACGGCCAAGTGAGCGTAGCCTATTAGAGAACAGCAAAAATGGCAGCAAGGCTCCTCTGACGCACATATGATAAAGATGGACAAACTCCTATAGTTCATCCGGAGAAAAACCAATCTCATCTAACCGGGCATGACAGTGAGTAGACCTGATTGTATCTATCCTGCCAACACGTTCACATAAGCAGAAATCAATATTATCTATCATTTCAACCTAGGGAACCGAGTGCGAAAATATGCTCTATCCTAGGATATCGGAGGCTACTGCCTAAAGCTGATGACCGCAACAATTGAAGGAGTATCCAATTTCCCTGGAGCCATGAGACACACCCATGCCTAGAATGATGGTGGAAACATTAGAAACAAGGGGAATGGAAGGAGAATGTTCAACACCTAACAATGAATTCAGTCCACCAGGCTTAGCATTAATCCTTACCAAAACTTTATTTAGATATTAGTCATTGACCCTCGTAGGAGATATGCACTGAGTAACAATTCCACATTCCGCAAGATTTTTCTTCTTCCATGGACTATGAAGATCAGGGTTCTTCGCTGAGGAAGCAGACAGAGAAGAAACTGAGGAGGCCAACCCATAGACTTAGCTCTACAACTGATGAATTAGAAAATAGGTGACTACCCGCGTACTAACAAAATAGTCCTAAACATAGGTAACAGAAAATGTTTAGACGCGGACAACATACAACAATGTATTAAGCAATGACGCCAATAATCATAAAACTTCAATTCTAGAAACACATAAATTGAAAGGAACTGACCATGATTGCAACCTACCAGGTACTTCTAACCATCCAAGTTTCCAATTTCACTCACCCTCTTTTAATTATTGGGTTTTCCCTAGCTCAAACGGAACTGATCATGAGGTCCTCATTAAGTGATAGTGCCTAACCATAAATCAAACATGAATAACAAGGTTGTGTACAAAAAGGAGCCGAAAATAATAAGGAAGCTCTAATGTAGAACAAGGTGGGTATTGAGTGATGGTCCTTAAACTTAAATCCCCTCTATTTGTTCATTGTACTTCGGCTCTTGTTTTGTTCCTAATAATTTTAAAAACCATGACCTAGGTTCTTCTAATGTAGTCTTCACCCTCCATTCTCTAATCAAGCCCTTTACGCGTCTTGGGTCATTTTACCACTAATCTTAAAACTCCAAGCATGAGTGCTCCTGAAATCCAACTCAAGGCTTTAAACCAATAACAGTGTCTCCACACCTAGTAGGTTAGTTCCTCTATCCTCTAATGGATTCCACCTGTCCTTTACCATCCAACCAAGCATCCAATCCCCAAACTGTGAAATTCTAAATTCTAAGATCGTTCAACCCATACCCTAGAAATTCACAATCAATTCCCTACATATAAGACATTCAAGCAACGCAACCAAACAGACATGTCATGCAATCATTCAAGCAAAACAAATATCATGATTAATCAAACTAATTACATTACCAAGGTTCACATACAAGCAACCAACACTCTCCTCACCTAGGGAGCCTACTCATTTTTGTTTCCCCTAAGTGTGTCTCTTTAGATACCATCTGAAGAGTGTAGCCCTCTGAAGATCTCTGATAAAGACTCAAGTCATTTTCAACGCCTTCTGAAACAAGTCTTTGGTCTATCCTTTTTAAGGCAAGTTGCTCAGAGACTTTCCTGCACGGTTGAATTACATGCACCAGAAAGGAAATATCTACAACGCAATCTAATAGCGGATGGGTGTAGGATCTAGAATTGAGCAAAACCAACCGATTAGAATCAAAATATAGTGAATAAATTGCGAAAATAAGGTGCAGGGCAGCAGCTTATTTTGCGCAAGAAAGTGATAGAAAATGAGAGAAAATGAAAGAAAAAGTGGAGAGGAAGAAATGGGAAGGACGCCACTGAAGCAAGAATCCACTTGCAGCAGATAAGTCCAATGCCAGACGCCACTAATTCAGGAGAATTAGATAAGTCTCAGTATGGTTTGAGCAACAACCACCAAGCCTCACTCAACTCACAAAGGGAGGAGAAAATTTGGCATAATGCCTTTACTTCAAAATTCAATGTGTGTAATACAAAGAGAGGGCCTCCCTATTTATAGGGGCAAGGGGGCGGCCACATGGAAGAGAAAAGGGAAAATAAAAGGATGGGTGAAAACACTCCTAAGTGGGATTTGAACCCATGATCCCAAGGCTTATGGCTAAGCTAAGTCTTAAGCCAATAAAGCCATAAATGTAGCGCCCAAAATTAAGGAGAAAATGAAAGATGATTAAAATTCTATCCTATGTGGGAATTGAACCCAAGACTCCTAAGCCTTTTAGCAAGGCAACCTACTAACCACTAAACCCATACAATTAGCGCCCAACTAGGAGGAAAAATACAATCAATTAAGAGTATCCTAGTCTAGGGTGGTGCATAGGACCATGTGTCCTATTCCAGGGTCAAGGTTTCCTTCTGTAGGGTAGTGGTGTCCTTCTGTAGGGTAGTATCCCTAAAAATGTAGGTCACCAACTTTCCCATCTCTTCCTTAATCTTCTTAGCTCGTCCTCTAGTCATTGGTCCAGTGATATCCTTGACTGCTTCAGTAGGAGGCTCTGTTGTGCTATGTCATCATCCCCTCCCCCTTGCGAAGGATTTGACCTCAAATCTGGATAGTCATCTCCTACATCAAAGAGAGAGATCAGAAACATTGAAAGTAGCACTTACACCATACACCAACAAGATCAATTTTGTAGGCGTTATCATTCAAGCGCTCCAAGACTTGAAAGGGTCCATCACCCCTAGGAGAGAGTTTGGATTTCCTTTCATTTGGGAATCTTTCCTTGCGGAAATGAACCCAAACCCAATCCCCAGGTTCAAATATCATCCGCCTACGCCCTTTGTTAGCGGCCTTTGTTTGAGAAGCCAATCTGCGCTCGATATTAGCCTTTACTTTAGCATGAAGTTTCTTAATAAACTCGGCCTTAGCTTTACCATCTTTGTGCTCCACAAAAGAAGAGTTAGGGATAGGCAAAATATCAAGAGGAGTTAAAGGGTTAAAACCATAAACAATCTCAAATGGAGTATGCAAAGTAGTAGAATGCTTGCTCCTATTATATGCAAACTCTATATGAGGCAAATATAAGTCCCATGATTTTAAACTCTTTTGAACCATAGCCCTTAATAATGTGCCTATTGTCCTATTGACAACCTCTGTTTGTCCATCAGTTTGTGGGTGGCATGTGGTAGAGAACAGTAATTTGGTACCTAGCTTGTGCCATAGTGTGCGCCAGAAATGACTAAGGAACTTAGTATCTCTATCAGACACTATGCTTCTAGGTATGCCATGTAAGCGTACTATTTCTCTAAAGAAAAGATCAGCAATTTCTTGTGCGTCATTTACCTTTTGGCATGGAACGAAATGTGACATCTTTGAAAAGCGATCACTACCACAAAGATTGAATCCTTTCCTCTTTGGGTCCTAGGTAACCCTACAATAAAATCCATGGTTAGGTCTAACCAAGGTCCTTCAGGAATAGGGAGAGAGTGTAGAGGCCATAGCGATTTACCTTTGATTTGGCACTTTTACATTTTATACACCTATCACAATGTGCTTTAACGTGTGTGCTCATATGTGGCCAATAAAAGTGTTCTTGCAAAATCCCTAAGGTTTTGGGTACACCAAAGTGTCCCATAAGCCCTCCCTCATGGGCTTCCTTAACCAAAAGCTCTCTAATGGAGCAATGGGGAATACACAACTTATCCCCTTTGAAGAGAAACCCTTCATGCCTATAGAATCCATTTTTGCCATTGTTTCACAAGCTTTGTACTTTTCGGCAAAGAAGGAATCATGCTCATATAATCCCTTTAGATTTTCGAATCCAAGTAGTTTTGCATCTAAGGTAGCTAACAAACTATACCTCCTTGAAAGAGCATCGGCCACTATGTTGGCTTTGCCTTTCTTATACTTGATGACATAGGGAAATTGTTCAAGGAATTCAACCCATTTTGCATGTCTTTTGTTAAGTTTCCCTTGCCCTTTAATGTACCTTAAGGATTCATGATCAGTATGTATCACAAATTCTTTAGGTAGGAGGTAATGTTGCCATGTTTGAAGTGCCCTCACCAAGCATAAAATTCTTTGTCATAGGTGGGGTAATTCAACATTGCACCTTTGAGTTTTTCACTAAAATAGGCTATAGGATGTCCATCTTGCATTAAGACAGCTCCTATTCCTACATTAGATGCATCACACTCGATTTCAAAAGATTTAGAAAAATCTAGTAGTCCTAAAATGGGAGCTTGCATAAGTTTTTCTTTGAGTTCTTTGAAAGCATCCTCTTGTTCTTTCTCCCACTTAAAACCCACATTTTTCTTAACCACTTCATTGAGGGGAGCAGCTATTGTGCTAAAGTTCTTGACAAACCTCCTATAGAAGCTTGCCAAACCATGGAAGCTCCTCACATCTCCCACGGATTTTGGGGTGGGCCATTCTTTGATGGCTTTGATTTTCTCTTCATCTACTTGCCCCTTGAGAGCTAATGACATAGCCTAGGAAAGTGACACTTTCTTTATAAAATACATTTTCCAAGATTTGCAAACAAGTGTTCCTTTCTTAGTGCCTCAAGTACATCTCTAAGATGATTGATGTGATCTTCATAGCTTTTGCTATAGACAAGTATATCATCGAAATAAACAACCACAAACTTGCCTAAGAAAGCTCGAAGCACATGATTCATTAATCTCATGAATGTACTTGGTGCGTTAGTTAAGCCAAAAGGCATAACTAGCCATTCATACAACCCATATTTTGTCTTGAATGCCGTTTTCCATTCATCCCCTTCCTTGATTCGAATTTGATGGTAGCCACTTTTTAAATCAATTTTTGAAAGATGCAGGCTCCATGTAATTCATCACGTAAATCATCCAATCTTGGAATGGGATGTCGGTATTTGACTGTTATGTTGTTAACAGCACGGCAGTAGTCAGTAGGTAACACATTCTCCATTTGTACCTCTTTTTCTTCGTCCATTTTTGTTGGTACATGTAACAGGAAACAGCACAAGGACTGAGAGATTACTTAACCCAACCCTTGCTAATTAGTTCTCCTACTTGTTTGTATTTCCTGGGTTTCAACTGGATTTGTATATGCTGGCCTATTGGGTTAAACAGCACGGTATGAGATCTATTTGGTGCTCAATTCCTCTAAGAGGTGGTAATCCACTTGGGATATCTTTTGGGAAATGTCCCCAAATTCTGCTAAGAGATCTCTTATGTTGGAGGAAGATCAAGAGCGATCAAGGGATCTTTTCTTCTTCTCCATTGGTTTCCTTACTAAGTAGTAGGAACCAAGGTTCTTCTTTGGTGGCTTCTTTTTTTATCTCATTTTCTTATTACGTGAATCCTATTAATCTTTTTCTAATTCTTTTCTATTTTCTAGACTCTTCTCTTTTCCTTGTATTATCTCCTTAAGTTGAGATTTGGTCTTCTCTAATTTCACTAGAGGTCATAGGCATTAGAGTGAATTTAATTCCTTGGTGGCGGAACCTATAGGTGTTGGAATACCATCATGTTCACCCTTCTCTCATATTGCCATGGTCTTCCTAAAAGGATGTGAGAGGCTTCTAAGGGTATGACATCAAAGGTTATTTCATCTTGGTAATCTCCAATCTTGAACCTTAAGCTCACTTGCCTATCCACCATAAATTCTTCCTCATCACTCACCCATTGAAGTGTATAAGGTTATGGATGTGGGGTAGTAGGTAAGTTTTAGCTTGTGAACTAACCTAAGGCTAGCTAAGTTGCTACTTACTTCCTCCATCTATGATCACTAAACATACCTTATCTTCAATTTGGCACCCTAGTGTGGAAGAGGTTCTCTCTTTTGGCTCTCTTCTTCACCCAAAGGTGTTTCTAGGTCTTCCTAAACAACATGGTTGCCCTTTCCTCCCCTTGGCCCTCCTTCCTTCCATTCTCCTAATTGATTTTATGTTAAAATTTTAAGGACCTTCCCACTTAACTAAGTGTTTACACTCAAAGGAATGTTAACACTCGTGTATGTCAGCTCTTTTGGGCTTTTTCTATAATGATACTCTCATTCGCCTTCTCTACTCGGTTGGAGGTTGATTAGAAGTTGCAAAGACCAAACGTGAGTCTAAGTCTTAACCCTTACCCAAATGAAGCGCACTAACAAGAAAAATACCTACTGGAAGCAGATTTGAAAAATCCCTAAGACAAAACAAAAGAATTGATATGACAAACAAGAAAAGCTGGCACTCAAACAAGCTCATACACAAGAGCAGACAACAACAAGACAAGACGGAAGAAATTGCAAAGAGAATTGTTTTTGGTGATTTTTGAAAAAGAGTTGCCAAAAATTGTCGTTTTTAAGAACAACAGCAATACAACTCAATTACGGTAATACAGGGAAATGAAACAGAAAAATTACAGTAAAAATGTCACTGTATTGTTGGGATACTTCCTTGTTTTTGTTTTTCTATTGTTTTTTGAATTTTTGACTTCTTTTTGGGTGTCTTTTGACTGTTTCTTCTTTTGTTGTTGACTTTTACACCATTTTTTTGACTTTTTTACACCTCTTTTCTATTTTTGGCAAGTACGTACTTTTTGTATTTTTCTTGCCTTTTCTTTCTTTTTTGTCTTTTTCCCCAACAGAAAAGTACAGAAATTTGTACACAATGAAAAGAAAATTAACTGTACCTACTGTAATATTTTTGGAATTTTCTGATAGTAAACTGGTCCAAGTGGCCCTGAAAAAAGCAAAATAATGAATAAACTGATTTCTAAAAACTGTAAAAACGTAATAGCAACTTGATTTCAAAAATGGCCAAAAAAAAAATTGCTTAGCACTTCCTTGTTGATTATACAAAACCGGTATGGTCACAGAAACAGCGCTTGGTTCAATTTTAAGATTGGAATTAAAATTTGAAGGAAAATCAACAATTAGAATTTGTTGATCTTCTTCCAATACTATGAACCAAAAAAGATCCTATAGGTGAGCGTTTTGCACAATCAAACAGGGAAAGTCCAAGGTAGAGATAGCAGTCAATCCAAATTTTGCAATCAGAATGCCAATCAAACAGACATAACAAGAGTAGGAAATTGAACACACAAGAGCCCAAAAATGCGCATAAAATGCAAAAATAAGAAGGAAAAATTGCGCAAAATAAATGCAAGAAATTAAAGGGGGAAACTGAAATTAAAAGGATGGGGGGAGGACATAAATGTAAAGTGGGCAGAAACTAAAGGATGGGAGAGCAGAAATGTCAAGGGGGAAGCGAAAATTAAAGGGGATGGGGGAGGACTGAAAGTAAATGACAGAAAGTAAGGGGGAAGCGGAAATTAAAAGGATGGGGAGAGCAGAAATGTAAATGGCAGAATGTAAGAGGGGAGAGCATAAATTAAAAGGATGGGGAGAAGCGAAATTACATGGCAGAAAATTAAAAGCGGAAAGTAAGAGATGAATATGGGGGATGACAATTAATGGTGAAGGGGGAGAAATGTAGGTGAACGATCTTTGGAAAAATGAAGACAACAATTCCTCCTCTTACCACACTTCACCACAAACAAGCAGTTATATCAAGCAATTTGCAAGAATTACTCAAGAACAAGTATGGGCAATTAAAGAGGCATTTAAACAAACACCTAGGGGGTGGGAATTAGCGGCCCAAAACAGCCCCCAAACTAGCAAGAAATCAACCAATTCAATCAAGACAGACAAGTGTTGATAGCAGCAGAAGGCAACCTCGGGCCCGGAAACAGTCCAAGTCCAAGTTACAATTGAAAAGAGGGATGGAATTACACTAAATTGAATGAAAAATTCTGCACATATAGGTGCAGCAAAACAAGCGCTCAAACAGCCCCAATGTGCTCCAAAAATTGCTCAATCCATCAAGCTCTGATTACCAATTGATAGCCGGATGGGTGGTAGGATCTAGATTGAGCAAAACCAACCGATTAGAATCAAATATAGTGAATAAATTGCGAAAATAAGGTGCAGGGCAGCAGCTTATTTTGCGCAAGAAAGTGAGAGAAAATGAGAGAAATGAAAGAAAAAGTGGAGAGGAAGAAATGGGAAGGACGCCACTGAAGCAAGAATCCACTTGCAAGCAGATAAGTCCAATGCCAGACGCCCACTAATTCAGGAGAATTAGATAAGTCTCAGTATGGTTTGAGCAACAACCACCAAGCCTCACTCAACTCACAAAGGGAGGAGAAAATTTGGCATAATGCCTTTACTTCAAAATTCAATGTGTGTAATACAAAGAGAGGGCCTCCCTATTTATAGGGGGAAGGGGGCGGCCACATGGAAGAGAAAAAGGGAAAAATAAAAGGATGGGTGAAAACACTCCTAAGTGGATTTGAACCCATGATCCCAAGGCTTATGGCTAAGCTAAGTCTTAAGCCAATAAAACCATAAATGTAGCGCCCAAAATTAAGGAGAAAATGAAAGATGATTAAAATTCTATCCTATGCTGGGAATTGAACCCAAGACTCCTAAGCCTTTTAGCAAGGCAACCTACTAACCACTAAACCCATACAATTAGCGCCTAACTAGGAGGAAAAACACAATCAATTAAGAGTATCCTAGTCTAGGGTGGTGCATAGGACCATGTGTCCTATTCCAGGGTCAAGGCTGTCCTTCTGTAGGGTAGTGGTGTCCTTCTGTAGGGTAGTATCCTAAAAATGTAGGTCACCAACTTTCCCATCTCTTCCTTAATCTTCTTAGCTCGTCCTCTAGTCATTGGTCCAGTGATATCCTTGACTGCTTCAGTAGGAGGCTGCTGTTGTGCTATGTCATCACAATCTTTGCAGTGTTCAGAACAGAGACAGTTTTGCGCATCTACCTTGTACTGTGTCAGAAGCTATCAGAAGTTGTATCAAAACGAGATTAAGAGCATTTAATGGTATCCATTAACAATGATTTCAACGGACTTCATCTCAAGCATCTATAAATAGCTTCATGCAGAACCATGCAAAACAGAGAACAAGCTAAGAAAGAAAGAGCCCATATGCTGCAAGTTTTTCGCTGTAAAAACACTCTGATTGATTTTAGTACTTGAATCTTCTTATCCTGAGAATAACTCAATTATCTTGTACAATATTTTTGTTTGAGCTCTGAACTTGTATAGTTCTTACGCTTAAACTTTCTCATACCTTTAAACACTTAGGTGTTGAGCCTGGAGAGGCTTGTTTGTTAAACAATATTTGGATTGAGCCTGAAGAGGCTTGTGAGAAACAATACTTGTTGTTAAGAGCCTGAAGATGCTTGATATAAAAGAATACTTGTAATCTTCTGAAGATTAATGGAAATCCAGGTGCTGTGTTTTACTCTGGGACTAGACGTAGCTCACTGTGGTTGTGAGTGAACCTGGATAAATCCTCTGGTTAAGTTATCTTTTCTCTTAACTCTTTAAATTCAGTTTAAAGCTATCAAGAAGGGAATTGAATTGGTTCCTATAAAAGCTTAAACGTAAACTCAGTTTTTCAGAAAACAAGTTTTATCAGTCTAAATGATCTTCAGACGCAACATTAACTTCAAATCATTGCATATCATCTGAAAGCTTTTATAAAACACTTTCTTGAGAAAAGGTTTTCAAAAATGTTCAAGTTTTATTGAAACACTATTCAACCCCCCCTTCTAGTGTTTCCCTGTGTGTTTCTACAGTTCAAGCACGTTGAAGCACGCTGAAGCGCGTGTCTCTGCAGCACCAGGGGAAATCTCTAACTTAGCGCGCTCAAGCACGCTAAAGCGCGCGCTCTCTGCAGCATCAAGGAGCGTCTTTGTTTGGAGTGCACTGAAGCGCATTAAGGCCGCGCTAAGCGCGCGCACGAGGATCTGGTTATTAAAACAGGGAGTCCCACTCTCTTCTCTTATTCTCTTCGCATCCCTAGGGTTTCTAGAGAGAGAGGGAGAGTTTTAGTGAGAGAAAGCATGAGGAAGAATGAGTTAGCTGGTTGGAAGCCTCCCTACCATCTTGGAGCTTGGATCTCCTAAACTCTTCCCTTCTTTTGCTTCCATTTTTTCCTCGTCTTTCCTTGCTCTAGGTGAGTATGGTTCACCCACTCAATTGCATTTTGATTGAAGGCTTAAATAACTTGTTGGCCCCTGTAAAATATGTGGTTTTTGCTTTTGGTCCTTATAAAATTGTCTTTATTCTTTTGATCCTCATAAAATTTTGAAATTTTAAAAAAGTCCTTATTGCCACTTGTCATGCATCCATCTATGCCACAAAAGTAATCATGTTGAGGTGGCATATGATGTGGCGTATCTAGATGCATGACATATCATGAAAAAATGATAATAAGGACCTTTTTCAAAATTTTCAAATTTTATAAGGACCAAAAGAATAAAAATAATTTTATAAGAATCAAAAGCAAAACCACATATTTTACAAGGACCAAAAAGTTATTTAAGCCTTCATTGAACTCCCTTGTATGCTCCCTATCCTCACTTCTCTTGCTTATGTTGTTGATTGTGGTTGATTAGAGGTGAATCTAGGGTTAGTTGTTGGATTGATTTGGTTATATCTTGTTATGGATCAAACCCTAGGTTAGAGGATTTGGGAATTTGGTGAAATTATGGATTTTTGATGTTGAAACCTTTGTAATGTTATACATTCTTGCTTATGCTCATATTCATTAAATTACTGTCATTTCTTACATTTCTAGCTCATTCATGTTGAAAGAAAAGGAATTTCATGGGTCTTCGGACCAAAGAGGTGTCTTCGGACCAATGAGGGGTCTTTGGACCAAAGAGGTGAAAGAGAGGTAATCATCACATTTGCTCCTAGGCCAAGGGGTAAATGGGGTTTCTCAGTTAAGAATGAACCACATGTATGTTTGATAATAAAACTTAATGAGGGTGGTCCTAGACGATGGTCCTTGGTCACATGGTCGAGCGCTCAAAAAAGGTTAACAGTGAAAAGACACCCTTGGTGTGGGTTTGCGGTTTGAGGTTAAGTTTGAGTTTGATTGCATGAATGCATGGGTGGTCTCCACCAGAGAAATTGTGTTGTGCATTGCTTGACTACCTGGTAGATTTGGGATGTATAGCAGAACATGTATCTATGTATATGTATGTTGCATTTCCATTTGCATGTTTCCCCTACACTGTATGCATGGTCACATTCACTGGGACGTAGTCTCATCCCACGATATGGGAATTACATTCAGATGTGCAGGTCGCTGTCCGGATGCTTGACTGGAGGTTTGAGGGCTCTTTTGGGATGGGTGTTTGTAGCCTTGTTATTGTGATCTCATTTTGAGAATTGCGGTGTAGTGGATAGGATGCGAATTTGTAGTATCATAATTAAGCCACTCAGTGGCATTTTGATTGTAATCACTAAGTTGTATTTAGTTGATTTACGCTTAAGTAACCATTGGATTATCTAAGCGTTTATGATGTTTTGCTTGTTGATATCGAAAATGCGCGAAGTAATTCAAGAATTTGAAAATGGTGCTCCCAACAGGCATTATTTATGAATTTAGAAATTAGGACGTTACATTTTGCCTTTCCCCAAAATCTTAATTTGGCAAAGAAGGGAGCTTTGTGAGTGTATCAATCACCAATTGAAGACCCTTTACTTAAAGGGACTTACAGGTAAAGAGTTTGAAGTGGAATTTGTTAAATACATAATAACAAATGCAGGAGTGATGGAAAGGATTACCATTTGGTTTGCTAATGTCTGCTTATGGGATGAAGTTATTGCAACTGTGTGTTTGCTATCATATCCAAAGGCAACTACCAACTTGTCCATCATTCTCAAGCCTGGGAAGAAGTACATGGAAAGAGTTGGTGGGAGCTTTGAAGAATGGGTGTCTAAGTCTAAGACTCTAATATTGGTTTCTACTTTCTAGCTACAAAAATGTATTTTCTCTACCATTCCTAAGTTTTGAATCTTCTAAGTTATCGGCCGGTGTGTTTCATTGGATGTGATTTTCTTTGATTTTGTGAATACATACTAGTTATTCAAAATAATGGTTGTTTTACTCCAATAGTGTAATTTACTTTCCAAATGTCCTAAATGAGGCGGAGTTTTTTAAAAATTTCTAAAATAGTCCAAGTTTGTATGAAAAGAAATCACATAAAGAGATGTGAAATTTTATTCTTTGATGTACAATGGTGGAAATGAAATTTAAACTTACTGTTTCATATAAAATATTCTTTAATATTATTTTAAACATAGTCATATTTCACAAATATAACTTAAATAATTAATAACATAGGATTTATTTAATCTATTTTAAAATTAATTATGTCATATTCCCTAAATACAAATTATCTTATTGTAGTTGGCAAAGTCTCAAGAAGCGGGTTGAATTGAGACACGTCTATGCCTTCGTGAAAAAAATTAAAACTCTTTTCTGACTTCAAATCTCTAGTTTTACAACTAGGATGTCAAAGTTTTAGTTACGGTAAGAAGCAACTGAGTCTAAGTATGTTCAAGATATATATATATATATATATCAGAAAATCTATTACGATAAGATATGGTAAGAAGAAAAACAGTTTCTAAGTATATTAAGTAGTTGTGAAAAACTTGTTACTTAAATATGTAGGTTGTGAATCTTTAATGAATATTCTTCAGACAGATAGATGAAGCACTGATAGAAAACTCTTGGGCAACGCTTCAGCTTTTTGCTTAATGTTCTCTCATCTTGCTTCTGAGTTCAAGCACCTATTTATAGGTTGGGATAAGAATATAGTCGTTTTACAGCCGTTGGGAATCCTCAACAGCTCTTTCCCTTGTGTCAGGAACTTTTTACACATCAGCACGCTTGACTTGCTTTTGCCTGATGCAATTATGCTTATGCGTCTGAGTTACTATTTTGCTAGAGTTTTGTCTTGATGATTTGCTTCTAGCTTGAAGTAGATATTCTTCAAATTACTTTGTGTGAGACTTTAATTTCTACGTCTAAGTATGATTTCAAATGCATCCGAGTCTAATTTCGATTTGACCTTCAAATGTGTCTGAGTCTAATTTGGATATGACCTTTAGATTCGTCTGAGATCTAATCTAATTGCATCTGCATCTGAGTCTGGTCTGATTATGTGCATACGTTTCTGATATTTTACTTCTGTCTTTTGTCAAGGCTTCTCGCATTTGCTTTTTGTGTGCTTGCTTCTATGTACTTGGTTATTGTTTTTTGCTTCTGCTTTTTTATTCTCTGTTTATCCAAGCATGAGATGAAACAGTTCAAAACCTCTCTGATTTAAGAACTGACTATGCTTAAGAACCTTTCTGTTGCTACTTCTCTGATGACAATATTTTCTGATTTTGCTAAGAAGCTTCTGATGTAAGTGATGTTCTGATCAAGGATTCTTCTTAAGTCTTTTGCTTCTGATACAACCATTTTGGTTCTATCATCTTTCTGATCTTAGGTTATTTTCTGAAGTTCTCATCAGCATGAGTAAACTTTCTTCTAAGATTTTTTCTTGATACACTGTCAGTCTTGCTTCTTAGATTCGTTTATGCTTCTAAGTCTTGTCAGAAGTGTCTGCTTCTGAGTTCAACTTACATCTAAGCTCAGCTTGCTTCTTACCTCATTTTTCGTTTGACCTTAGCTTATGTATGACCTCGTTTCTACTTCTTTTAATTTTCTTCTAGCTTTACTCAAGTCTTCTTGACCGATGATAATTTCTTTTTATGTCTTGAGACTTGACCCTTGAATCTGAGATAGCTTCTTAAGATGATGAATCTTGGTGCATGGTTGATCTTGTTACCTGTCTCAACGTATTTCTGCACACTTAAGCGTCTCAAATCTCACGAACAACATTAGTAACTTAAGAACAAAAAATCTTAACTTTGATCTAAATGTTTGTATCCATAAAACCATTTCATAGAGGGTTTTGATTCTTACACTTATTTTATTTTATTTTTATAAGATATCTATACTTCAAGAATACCACTTCTCTATTTTTTATTTTGATAGGAAGTTTTGTTGACAATAATAAGAAAACATGCATCATAATATATTTTTCTTAAAATGTTTAATGAATATATTAGACTAATATAATATAATTTTAAAAATAAAATATATTTAATTAAAATAGCATTTAATAGTAGTATGAAGTCAAATTTACTAACATGTGACATAAAACTAATATAATCAATTACAAGTTTTTAACATTTAAAATTTAATGAATTTAAGTGTAATACTTTTTTTTTGGAACATTTAATATATTACATGCAATAAATGTAAAAATTAATAATAAATATTAGATGCATCATATTAAACATTTCTTATAGTATTTAGCAAATGTAGCATTCAATAGTAGTATTAATTCAATTTAACAAATAATTTATTTTCCCTTAAAAATAAGAGAAATGTTAACGGGTGTTCTTATTGTATTTGTTAAGGAACAAAAAAATAAAATGTTTTTATTGTATGATATATCATTAATGTTATAAGTGTAGTCAATACCGTAATTTCTAATAAATGTAAATTTATTTTTCTACTAGATTTGATCAAAGTTAGATTCTGGAATTTGATTTTAACTAGGGTTGTTAATGGGTTTCGCTAACCTGGCCCGAAACCAATTGATCAGTTTACCGGGTTCTAGGGTAGACCCGATCCAAAGAGTATAAAAACTATCCATTTGTGTCATCAATTTCATTTCCCACAGCTACATAAATTGAAAACGAGCCCTACTTACTGCCCTAGCCTCCTCTTCAGCCTCCCCCTCAAGCCCGCCGATGCGTCTGCTTCTGGCCGCCCCCTCAAGCTCGTCGTGAGTTTTCATTTGCCTCTTGCCTCCTGCCACTCTAGCCTTCGGCTTCACCCTCTCTTTCGTGTGTTTGCGACGTGCCCGGTCCGCTTGCCTTGTGTCGTGTCGTCCGCTCGTCAGTTTAACAACTCTCGGTTCTCGCTCAGTCGTTCATCCGTGTCGGTAAGTTGTCTTAGCCACTTTTCTGCTTGATCTACTGTCTTCGCCATTGATGTGCTTGATATGATGATTGATAAATCAAAATACCTTAAAGAAGTGTGGTGATTGTGAGCTTGTGTCTCCATGAAATTCATGTTTTGTTAATTTTTATGCTTAACATAAAGAAGTTTGGTGATTAATAAAAATGCCTACTTGAACTGGCTCTAAAATGATGATTAAATGTGCAAATCTGATTTCTGGAGATCATGGACCTGTTAAAAGCAACATAAGCCATTTTTTTTCATTTTTTTGTAACAGCCCAACTTGCCCAAATGAGTAGGCCCAACCCGAGAACCCAACCTGAACCGACCTAACCATACTCGGTTCGGTTCAACTTACGAAATTTTATTACCCAACCCGTGTAACATGCTCGGTTCGGTTCCAAAAAACCCACATACCCAACCAAACCCGGACCGAGAACAACTCTAATTTTAACTAAAGTTCAGAGAGTTCCTTTTTTGTTTTCAAATTGGTGTGTTAATCCCCTAGCCTCTTTTGACTAGTTTTGTTTTCATGTAAATATATATACGTTAGAGGATTCATTGTATTCTATATAATGAATTTGGCTTATAAAAAAGGTTTTGATATATACCAATTAAGTTGGCAATATATGGTACTAATTGAAGAATCTCTCCAAAGATAAAACATTTGCCAAAAACAGATCAAACTTTGTCTGTTTATAAACCATCGACAATGCCCTCGTGTTGATGACATTAAATACGAATTAAGAACTATATTTTTGAAACTCATACACTTATTCATTAATTAATTTCTTAACTGCCCCTTTACTCAATTCACCAAATAATAGTAAAAAAAATATTGACTCATAGAAATGTTGAAAAAAATGAATATTTAACCATTAATCATTTTCTTAAATTAGCTTTTGACCCATTTTACAAATAATAAAATAATTGACTTTGAAAGAAATGTTGAAAAGTGAAAATATATAATTATTAAGTAATTTCTTAAGTTAATTCTTTGACTCAATTCACCAAATAATTAAAAAAGATTAACTCATAAAGAAAGGTAGAAAATAGTGGATACATAATTATTAATTAATTTCATAAATTAAATTTTATTTCTATTTAAAAAATAAAGAAACAAATCCTGATGGTTCATGTAATTAGGAGGAATTATATATGTTGAGCCACCGAGTGGCAGATGGATCATAAAATGTATGTAGAATGTGTAACGTATTCACGTTAGGTAAGCGTTTGAATTACTTAATCGTTTGATGAGTGTGTATGTAAATATATCGGTAATGGCAGCGAAATAACTTTCTGAAATTCGAGAATAGTGTCTCCAACGGCCATTTTCTTGAATTAAGAAATTGGGACGTTACATTATGGTATTAGAGCCGAGTCTCTCCTAATATGGTGTGGTTTGTGGACGAACCTGTCGGAAGCTTGGTGGCATTTGAGAGCTGGAGGCTGATGAGGGGCGGGGAGTGATCGCCGGTGCAAAGAGGCACAGACAAGGACCGGACTCCTGGCAAGCTTCTAAACAAAAAAGGGACACATGGATGAACCGAACCCACACCCGAATGAGAGGGATCCAGAGGCTGTGCAGGTATGGGACTGTACAGTTGAGGATAGCTTAAAGGAAATTGTTGTGGTGAACTATACCAACAATATGCATCTTCTTTTTGGAAGCTCATAACATATGACCTCCATAGTTAAGCGTGCTTGGCTTGGAGCAATTATGGGATGGCTGACCTTCTGGGAAGTTTCCCGGAAAGTGGGCAAGTGAGGACAAAGCACACTGGAAAGACTCATGTTGGTTTGTGGGGACCCTCATCACTCCTGCAAGCGCCTCAGGGGCGTTACAAATGGTATCAGAGCAGTTTAATCCAATTAGACTGTGGTTAAGTTAGTTTCCCATGACTTGCTATAATCCCACCATACCACATACTCAGTATAGGGACTGATCACCCCTCTACTTGGTGCGTTGTACACGAGATTATGCTTAGTGACGTGAGCAGGATACCTTGGTTAGGAATTAGGTACACTTCTCTAACAAGGTTAGAGCCACCCACTTGCTAGATAGATGAGAGTTACATGGGTTTATTTCCAAAAATAGAACCTCCACCCTAGAAACCTTATAGAACGTCACCCTTAGGTCCTAGTGGACACGAGGCACACTTAGAGGAAACAAAAATGAGTAGGCTCCCTAGTGGGTGAGGAGAGTGTTGGTTGCTTGTATTTGAGCCTTGGTGATGTGATTTGTTTGATTAATTATGATGATTGTTTTGCTTGAATGATTGCATGACATGTATGTCTGATTGCTGTTGCTTGAATGTCTTGTATGTTAGAGGGTTGATTGTAAATTTCTAGGATATGGGTTGAACGATCTTAGAATTTAGAATTTCGTGAATTGCGGATTTCATGGTTGGTTGGATTATAGAGGACAGGTGGAGTTCATGAGAGGATAGAGGAACTAACGTCCTAGGTGTGGAGACACTGTTATTGGCTTAGAGCCTTGAGTTTGGGTTCGAGGAACACCTATGCTTGGAGTTTTAAGATTTGTGGTAAATGACCCATGGAGGCGTAAAGGGCTTGCTTAGAGAATAGAGGGTGAAGACTACATTAGAAGAAGCTAGATGATGGTTTTTAAAATTATTAGGAACTTGATAAGAGTCGGAGTACATTGAACAAATAGAGCAGATTTAAGTTTAAGGACCATGACTCAATACCCACCTTGTTCTACCTTAGAGATCCCTTATTATTTTCGGTCCCTTTTTGTATACAACCTGATATTCATGTTTGATTTATGGTTGGATACTATCGCTTAATGAGGACCTCATGATCAGTTCCGTTTGAGCTAGGAGTAAACCCAATAATGTAAAGGGAGTGAGTGAAATTGGAAACTTGGATGGTTAGAGGTACCTAGTAGGTTGCAATCATGGTCAGTCCCTCTCAGTTTTATGTTTACTTGGCTATCAGCACTTAAGGAACAAGGTTCCTTGTTATTTGAGTCAGAGTGTTTTTTTTTCTTTTTTTGAGTAGAAGTTTTACAATTATCGATTTCGTTGCTTAATACCTTGTTGTCTATTTTTTACATTTGAGCATTTCTGTTACCTACATTTAGGACTCTGTTGTTAGTACACGGGTAGTTACCTATTTTTCTAATTCATCAATTGTGGAGCTAAGTCTATAGGTTGGGCTCCTCAGTTTCTTTTCTGTCCGCTTCCTGAGCGGAAGAACCATGATCTTTATAGTCCATGGGAGAAGAAAACTCTTGCGGAATGTGGAATTTCCACTCAGAGCATATCACCTACGAGGGTCAATGACCAGTATCTAATTAATGTTTTATTAAAGATTAATCCTAAGCTTGGTGTGCTAAATTCATTGTTAGGTGTTGAACATTTTCCTTCCATTCCCCTTGTATCTAAAGCTCCCACCATCATTCTCATCATTCTCGGCATGGATGTGTCTCATGGCTCACCAGGGAAATTGGATATTCCTTCGATTGTCGCTGGTTGTCAACTATAGACAGTAGCCTCTCATATCCTAGGATAGGGCATGTGTTCGTACTCAGTCCCCTAGGTTGAAATGATACATAATCTTGATTTCTGCTTATGTGCACGCGTTTGAAGGATAGATAGAATCAAGTTTACACACAGACATGTCTGGTTAGATGAGATTGGTTTTTCTCCGGATGAAATATAGGAGTTTGTCCACTCTTTATCATATGTGTATCACAGGAGCCCCGCTGCCATTTTTGTTGTTGCTCCGACAGGCTACACTCACTTGGCTTCAACTCTATGTTCTTTTGTTAAGACTTGTGTGTTGTCATTTTAGAAACTAGTGATGAAATAGTGCTATTTATAAGATTACATTTCAAACTAGCCAGCATTTTGGGAGCACAGTGTAGTTTTATGTAGTAGACATAAAACCTTGAGGGCTGTTAGGAAGGGCCCGAGCTCTTAAGGGGGTAGTATTTTAGAACAGGGCATAGGAAACCACGAGGGTAAACCCCGATACACCATGACACATCCAAGGTGTACCCGGTCTAAGAGTTAGATTCCAGGATAGGTAGTTAAACACTGACCCGAGGGTCAGGTTGGAGTACGAAACCGTTAGACTCGTAAGCCGGGTTAGAATACCAAAGCGCTTAGGAATCCCTGTTTTCGAGGAAGGCCAGAGTGAGACTTAGAGCCAGGCTAGGCGGAGGCCAAATTCATTCAAGTGGAGTAGTGGTAGTATGGGTGACTGTAACGTCCTAATTCATGAATTTAGAAATAATGCCTGTTGGGAGCAGCATTTCCAAATTCTCGAAATTATTTTGCTCATTGTCGATATCCACAAATAATAAATCACGACGCTTAGGTAATCCAACAGTTACATAAGCATAAGCCTTCCATACACAACTGAATGAATTACAGTTAAAATGCCACTCAGTGGCTTACTACAACTGAATGTGTTCGTACTCTCCCCACTTTAGTTTCGCCACCTCATTTCCTTTGCTCCTAAAAACCATTCTCTACTATTTTCAGCGTACCTACTGGTTAAGACACGAAATGACACACTTATCCCCACCCCTTCTTGATAACCTGCCTTTCCATCTTAGTCTATCCAATTTTAACCTCTTATTCTCATTATCATACCTGGTAATTCTTTCAATAACCTCTTAAAACTCGAGACTCTTATTTTATTTACCTAATTCTTGTCTAAACTCATATTCTAACCCTCAAGTTTTCATGCCACTTCCAACCTTCCGTTTCTTACCGGATTCACAGCCTAAAGCTCCAACTACGGTTCCTAGGCTCTAATTTTGGGATATTACAATTCTACCCCTTCAAATTAATTTTGTCCTCAAAATTTGCTCCGAATACCCCGTCGTAAGGTCACCCTCCTATTCTTAACTATATTTGCATACTTGGAATCCTACCAATTTGTCGCTTAATAACCAATACCTCTATTTCTTAAGGTGGCTAAAAGGGAACTAGGGGTCGATTGCACTCCTAAACTCGTCTTCTTGAATCTATCCTCATAGGCTAAATCTTGAATGACGTTATTCCCTTAAGGGTGTGTTTGTGAGATTAGAGAGGAGGAAAGGAAAGGATTGGAAGGAGAAGGGAGGGGGAGAAAAGGAGGGAAAAGACTTTGTAAATACTTAAACTCACAAACACAAAGGGGGGGGAAGGGCTTCCAATAAACCCTTCTGTTACATTCCTTCCCCTCGAAAAATTCAACTCACAAACTACCCTAATTGTTCTATGCCAAACTTTCGCTAAGATCAATCAAATGACTCATTCTCCCCCCTTTGGGTGGGCACCCCGTCACTAAGTATCTTCAACCACAATCCTAGAGAGGTTTTCTAGGTAATTTTTATGTTGACTTGACATGTAACAAGAGCACATGCCATACTAAGGAGACACCCATTACTCCAACAAGAAAAACACTCATACCACTAACGCAGGGGAAATTCCCACGGATCATGGTATGATCCTGAATAACCTCCACTCGTTCCCTAACTCGCTTTAGTAAATTCTCCCATCATCACCCATACTACCACTACCCCACTTAAATGAATTTGGCCTCCGCCTAGCTTGGCTCTAAGTCTCACTCTGGCCTTTCTCGAAAACAGGGATTCCTAAGGGCTTTGGTACTCTAACCCGGCTTACGAGTCTAACGGTTTTGTACTCTAGCCTGACCCTCGGGTCGGGTCTAACTACCTATCCTTGAATCTAACTCTTAGACCAGGTACACCTTGGATGTGCCATGGTGTACCGAGGTTTTCCCCCTGTAGTTTCCTATTCCTTTTTCTATAAGGCTACCTATCTCAAAAGCTCAGGCCCCTCCTATCAGCCCTCAAGGTTTTAAGTCTACTACATAAAACTACATTGTGTTCCCAAAAGCTAGCTAGTTTGAAATGTAATCTTATAAACAACACTATTTCATCACTAGTTTCTACAACATCAACGCCCGGATCTTAACAACAGGACATAGAGTTGGGGCCAAGTGAGCGTAGCCTGTCGGAGCAACAACAAAAATGGCAACGGGCTCCTCTGACACACATATGATAAAGAGTGGAAAACTCTTATAGTTCACCTGGAGAAAAACCAATCTCATCTAACCGGGCATGATAGTGAGTAGACCTGATTGTATCTATCCTACCAAGACGTGCACATAAGCAGAAATGAAGATTTCTATCATTTCCACCTAGGGAACTGAGTGCGAAAAACATGCTCTGTCCTAGGATATCGGAGGCTATTGCCTAGAGCTGACGACCGCAACAATTGAAGGAGTATCCAATTGCCCTGGTGAGCCTTGAGATACACCCATGCCTAGAATGATGGTGGAAACTTTATAAACAAGGGGAATGGAAGGAGAATGTTCAACACCTAACAATGAATTCAGTCCACCAGGCTTAACGTTAATCCTTAACAAACTAATTAGATATTGATCTTGACCCTCATAGGAGATATGCACTGAGTAACAATTCCACATTCCGCAAGATTTTTCTTCTTCCATGGACTATAAAGTTCAGGGTTCTTCCACTGAGGAAGCAGACAAAGATGAAACTGAAGAGCTCAACCCGTAGACTTAGCTCTACAACTGATGAATTAGAAAATAGGTGACTACCCGCGTACTAACAACATAGTCTTAAACCTAGGTAATAGAAAATTCTTAGACGAGAATCAGGGGATTTTGGAGTGCTTTCTGGACGTTTTTTGCTTGAGCGAGACCCTTCTTACCCAAGCAAGAATCTTCCAGAGAGGGGAATGCTCTCTAGAGTATTATCTCTCAAGCGAGAAGCATATCGATTGAGTGGCAGATGGATCATAAAATGTATGTAGAATGTGTAACGTATTCAGCTTAGGTAAGCGTTTGAATTACTTAAGCATTTAATGAGTGTGTATATAAAGATATCAGCAATGGCGCGAAATAATTTCAGAAATTTGAGAATAGTGTCTCCAAAGGGCATTATTCTTGAATTAAGAAATTAGGACGTTACATTATGGTATCAGAGCCGAGCCTCTCCTAGTACGGTGTGGTTCGTGGACGAACCAGGCGGAAGCTGGTGGGCATGTGAGAGCCGAGGCTGATGAGGGCGGGGAGTGATCGCCGGTGCAAAAGAGGCACAAACAAGGAGCGGCTCCTGGCAGGCTTCTAAGCAAAAAAGGTACACATGGATGAACCAAACCCACACCCAAATGAGAGGGATCCAGAGGCTGTGCAGGTATGGGACTGTACAATTGAGGATAGCTTAAAGGAAATTGTTGTCGTGAACTATACCAATAAGATGAATCTTCTTTTTCGGAAGCTCATGACATAAGAACTCCATAGTTAAGCGTGCTTGGCTTGGAAGCAATTCTGGGATGGGTGACCTTCTGGGAAGTCTCCCGGAAAGTGTGCAAGTGAGGACAGAGCACACTAGGAAAGACTCGTGCTGGTTTGTGGGGACCCTCATCACTCCTGCAAGCGGCTCGGGGGGCGTTACAAATGGTATCAGAGCAGTTCAATCCAATTGGACTGTGGTTAATTTAGTTGCCCGTGACTTGCAATAATCCCACGATACCCTGTACTCAGTATAGGGACTGATCACCCCTCTACTTGGTGCGTTGTACACGAGATTATGCTTAGTGACGTGAGTAGGATGCCTTGGTTAGGAAGTCGGTTCACTTCTCTAATAAGGTTAGCGCCACCCACTTGCTAGATAGAGAGAGTCACGTAGGTTTATTTCCAAAAAATAGAACCTCCTACCCTAGAAACCTTATAGAATGTCACCCTTAGGTCTTAGTTGACACGACGCACACTTAGGGGAAACAAAAATGAGTCGGCTCCCTAGTGGGTGAGGAGAGTGTTGGTTGCTTGTATTTGAGCCTTGGTGATGTGATTTGTTTGATTAATTATGATGATTGTTTTGCTTGAATGATTGCATGGCATGTATGTCTATTGCGTTTCTTGAATGTCTTGTATGTAAGAGGGTTGATTGTAAATTTCTAGGATATGGATTGAACGATCTTAGAATTTAGAATTTCGCGAATTGAGGATTTCAAGCATGGTTGGATTATAGAGGACAGTTGGAGTTCATGAGAGGATAGACGAACTAACGTCCTAGGTGTGGAGACACTGTTATTGGCTTAGATCCTTGAGATTGGGTTCGAGGAGCACCTATGCTTGGAGTTTTAAGATTTGTGGTTAATGACCCAGGAAGTGTAAAGTACTTGCTTAGAGAATGGAGGGTGAAGACTACATTAGAAGAATCTAGATCATTGTTTGTAAAATTATTAAGAACATGATAAGAGTCAGAGTACAATGATCATATAGAGCATATTTAAGTTTAAGGACCATGACTTAATACCCACCTTGTTCTACCTTAGAGATCCATTTTTAATTTCAGCCCCTTTTTGTATACAACCTTGATATTCATGTTTGATTTATGGTTGGACACTATCGCTTAATGAGGACCTCATGTTTGATTCATGTTCGTTTGAGCTACGGAGTAAACCCAATAATGTAAAGGGAGTGAGCGAAATTGGAAACTTGGATGGTTAGAGGTACCTAGTAGGTTGCAATCATGGCCAGTCCCTCTCAGTTCTATGTTTACTTGGCTATTAGCACTTAAGGAACAAGGTTCCTTGTTATATGAGTCAAAGTGTTTTTTTTTCCTTTTTTGAGTATAAGTTTTACAATTCTCGATTCCGTTGCTTAATACAACTGTTGTCTGTTTTTCACGTTTGAGCATTTCGGTTACCTATGTTTAGGATTCTGTTGTTAATACACAAGTAGTTACCCATTTTTCTAATTCATCAGTTAGTAGAGCTAAGTCTATAGGTTGGGCTCCTCAGTTTCTTCTCTGTCCGCTTCCTGAGCAGAAGCACCTTGATCTTTATAGTCCATGGGAGAAGAAAACTCTTGCGGAATGTGGAATTTCCACTTAGCGCATATCTCCTACTAGGGTCAATGACCAGGTATCTAATTAATGTTTTGTTAAAGATTAATGTTAAGCTTGGTGTGCTGAATTCATTGTTAGGTGTTGAACATTCTCATTCCATTCCCCTTTATTCTAAAGCTCCCACCATCATTCTTGGCATGGATGTGTCTCATGGCTCACCAGGGCAACTGGATATTCCTTCGATTGTTGCGGTTGTCAACTTATGCAGTAGCCTCTCATATCCTAGGACAGGGCATGTGTTCGTACTCAGTCCCCTAGGTTGAAATGACACATAATCTTGATTTCAGCTTATGTGAACGTGTTGGAAGGATAGATACAATCAAGTCTACACACAGTCATGTCCGGTTAGATGAGATTGGTTTTTCTCCGAATGAACTATAGGAGTTTGTCCACTCTTTATCATATGTGTATAAGAGGAACACCGCTTCCATTTTTGTTGTTGCTTCCAACAGGCTATACTCACTTGGCTGCAACTCTATGTTCTTTTGTTAAGACCTGTGCGTTTCCATTTTAGAAAATAGTGGTGAAATAATGTTGTTTATAAGATTACATTTCAAACTAGCCAACTTTTTGGGAACATAGTGTAGTTTTATGTAGTAGACTTAAAACCTTGAGAGCTGTTAGGAAGGGCCCCGAGCTCTTTAGGGGGTAACCTTTAGAGCAGGGCATAGGAAACCATGAGGGTAAAACCTCGGTACACCATGGCACATCCAAGGTGTACCCTGTCTAAGAGTTAGATTCTAGGATAGGTAGTTAGACTCGACCCGAGGGTCAGGTTGGAGTACGAAACCGATAGACTCGTATGTCGGGCTAGAATACCAAAGCCCTTAGGAATCCCCTGTTTTCGAGGAAGGCCAGAGTGAGACTTAGAGCCATGCCAGGCGGAGACCAAATTCATTTAAGTGGGTAGTGGTTAGTATGGGTGACTGTAACGTCCTAATTCCTGAATTTAGAAATAATACTTGTTGGAGCACCATTTCCAATTTCTCAATTTTATTTCGTTCATTGTCGATATCCACAAACAATACATCACGACGCTTAGGTAATCCAACCGTTACATAAGCATAATCCATCCATCACAACTCAATGAATTACAGTTAAAATGCCACTCAGTAGCTTACTATAACTTCACATATTCTTATCCTATCCACTACATCTCATTCTATCCACTACATCACAATTCTAAAGAAAAAGGGCTACAATATTCTTGAATGACGTTATTCTCTTAATTGTTCTATGCCTAACTTTCGCTAAGATCAATCAAATCACTCATTCTACCCCTTTGGGTGGGCACCCCGTCACTAAGTATTTTCAACCACAATCCTAGAGAGGTTTTCTAGGTAATTTTTATGTTGGCTTTCTCCAATATCCTATGTCATTTCCTTTTTCCCATACTACCCAAAGGGTTGCAACTTAAACAGGTTTCATTAAAACCCCGGGTCGAGGTTTCTAACTCAATGCTTAACGTGCACACCAAACCTTGGATGAAACTAGAAGTTACATAGATTGTTGGGGGACCCTAACTCTCGATGGTTACACTTGATCTAAACTTGGTGTTGTTAACAAACTGACCTTACTCTAGGTGTTTTCTAATTGAATTCATGTTCATTCTATGGTTCCATTGAAACTAGCATCATCGAATCAACCGCATGTAAACACTTACCCCTCAAACCACGAAACTCGCACCGGCGAAATAGTCCAGCACTTGAGTCGTGTTCAAGGAGTATACATCTTCACTATCTACTCATGCATCAATCAAGACTTGACATATAACAAGTGCACATACCGTACTAAGGAGACGCCCATTACTCCAACAAGAAAAATACTCATACCACTAACGCAGGGGAAATCCCCACGGATCATGGTATGATCCTGATAACCTCTACTCATCCCCTAAATCACTTTAGTAAACTTTCCCCTCATCACCCATACTACCACTACCCCACTTAAATGAATTTGGCCTCCGCCTAGCTTGGGTCTAAGTCTCACTCTGGCATTTCTCAAAAATAGGGATTCCTAAGGGCTTTGGTACTCTAACCCGACTTACGAGTCTAACGGTTTCGTACTCCAACCTGGCCTTCGGGTTGGGTCAAACTACTTATCCTTGAATCTAACTCTTAGACTGGGTACACCTTGGATGTGCCATGGTGTACCATGGTTTACCCCATGTAGTTTCCTATTCCTTGTTCTATAAGGCTACCCCCCCTTAAGGGCTCAGGCCCCTCCTATCAGTCCTCAAGGTTTTTAGTCTACTACATAAAACTACACCGTGTTCCCAAAAGCTGGCTAGTTTGAAATGTAACTTATAAACAACACTATTTCATCACTAGTTTCTAAAACAGCAATGCACGGGTCATAAAAAAAACACATAGAGTTACGGCCAAGTGAGCGTAGCCTGTCGGAGCAACAGCAAAAAATGGCAGCAAGGCTCCTCTGACGCACATATGATAAAGAGTGGACAAACTCCTATAGTTCATCCGGAGAAAAACCAATCTCATCTAACCGGGCATGATAGTGAGTAGACCTGATTGTATCTATCCTGCCAACACGTTCACATAAGCAGAAATCAATATTATCTATCATTTCAACCTAGGGAACCGAGGGTGAAAAATATGCTCTATCCTAGGATATCGGAGGCTACTACCTAAATCTGATGACCTCAACAATTGAAGGAGTATCCAATTGCCATGGTAAGCCATGAGACACACCCATGCCTAGAATAATGGTGGAAACTTTAGAAACAAGGGGAATGGAAGGAGAATATTCAAAACCTAACAATGAATTCAGTCCACCAGGCTTAGCATTAATCCTTACAAAACTTTATTTAGATATTGGTCATTGACCCTCGTAGGAGATATGCACTGAGTAACAATTCCACATTCCGCAAGATTTTTCTTCTTCCATGGACTATGAAGATCAGGGTTCTTCCACTGAGGAAGCAGACATAGAAGAACTGAGGAGCCCAACCCATAGACTTAGCTCTACAACTAGTGAATTAGAAAATAGATGACTACCCGCGTACTAACAAAATAGTCCTAAACATAGGTAACAGAAAATGTTTAGACGCGGACAACATATAACAATGTATTAAGCAATGACGCCAATAATCATAAAACTTCAATTCTAGAAACACATAGAATTGAAAGGAACTGACCATGATTGCAACCTACCAGGTACTTCTAACCATCCAAGTTTCCAATTTCACTCACCCTCTTTTAATTATTGGGTTTACTCCCTAGCTCAAACGAAACTGATCATGAGGTCCTCATTAAGTGATAGTGCCTAACCATAAATCAAACATGAATAACAAGGTTGTGTACAAAAAGGAGCCGAAAATAAAAAGGAAGCTCTAATGTAGAATATGGTGGGTATTGAGTGATGGTCCTTAAACTTAAATCCCCTCTATTTGTTCATTGTACTCTGACTCTTGTTTTGTTCCTAATAATTTTAAAAACCATGACCTAGGTTCTTCTAATGTAGTCTTCACCCTCCATTCTCTAATCAAGCCCTTTACGCGTCCTGGGTCATTTTACCACTAATCTTAAAACTCCAAGCATGAGTGCTCCTGAAACCCAACTCAAGGCTTTAAACCAATAACAGTGTCTCCACACCTAGTAGGTTAGTTCCTCTATCCTCTAATGGATTCCACCTGTCCTTTACCATCCAACCAAGCATCCAATCCCTAAACTGTGAAATTCTAAATTCTAAGATCGTTCAACCCATACCCTATAAATTCACAATCAATTCCCTACGTATATGACATTCAAGCAACGCAACCAAACAGACATGTCATGCAATCATTCAAGCAAAACAAATATCATGATTAATCAAACTAATTACATTACCAAGGTTCACATACAAGCAACCAACACTCTCCTCACCCACTAGGGAGCCTACTCATTTTTGTTTCCCCTAAGTGTGTCTCTTTAGATACCATCTGAAGAGTGTAGCCCTCTGAAGATCTCTGATAAAGACTCAAGTCATTTTCAACGCCTTCTGAAACAAGTCTTTGGTCTATCCTTTTTAAGGCAAGTTGCTCAGAGACTTTCCTGCACGGTTGAATTACATGCACCAGAAAGAAAATATCTACAACGCAATCTTTGCAGTGTTCAGAATAGAGACAATTTGCGCATCTACCTTGTACTGTGTCAGAAGCTATCAGATGTTATATCACAACGGGATTAAGAGTATTTAATGGTATCTCTCAACAGTGATTTCAACGGACTTCATCTCAAGCATCTATAAATAGCATCATGCAGAACCATGCAACACAGAGAACAAGCTAAGAAAGAGAGTGCCCATACGCTGCAAGTTTTTTCGCTGTAAAAACACTCTGATTGATTTTATTTGTACTTGAATCTTCTTATCCTGAGAATAACTCAATTATCTTGTACAAAATTTTTGTTTGAGCTCTGAACTTGTATAGTTCATACGCTTAAACTTTCTCATACCTTTAAACACTTGGGTGTTGAGCCTGGAGAGGCTTGTTTGTTAAACAATATTTGGGTTAAGCCTGAAGAGGCTTGTGAGAAAACAATACTTGTTGTTAAAGAGCCTGAAGAGGCTTGATAGAAAAGAATACTTGTAATCTTCTGAAGATTAATGGAAATCCAGGTGCTGTGTTTTAATCTGGGAATAGACGTAGCTCACTGTGGTTGTGAGTGAACCTGGATAAATCCTCTGGTTAAGTTATCTTTTCTCTTAACTCTTTAAATTCAGATTAAAGCTATCAAGAAGGGAATTGAATTGGTTCGTATAAAAGCTTAAACGTAATCTCAGTTTTTCAGAAAACAAGTTTTATCAGTCTAAATGATCTTCAGACGCAACATTAAACTTCAAATAATGGCATATCTACTGAAAGCTTTTATAAAAACACTTTCTTGAGAAAAGGTTTTAAAAAAATAATCAAGTTTTACTGAAACACTATTCAACCCCCCTTCTAGTGTTTCCCTGTGTGTTTCTACAGTTGAAGCGCGTTGAAGCACGCTGAAGCGCGTGTCTCTGTTGCACCAGGGGAAATCTCTAACTTTATCGCGCTCAAGCACGCGAAAGCCCGCGAAATTATGGAATTATGGATTGTTGATGTTGAAACCTTTGTAATGGTATACATTTTTGCTTATGCTCATATTCATGAAATTACTGTCATTTCTTACATTTCTAGCTCATTCATGTTGAAAGAAAAGGAATTTCATGGGTCTTCGGACCAAAGAGGGGTCTTCGGACCAATGAGGTGAAAGAGAGGTAATCATCACATTTGCTCCTAGGCCGAGGGGGTAAATGGGGTTTCTCAGTTAAGAATGAACCACATGTATGTTTGATAATAAAACTTAATGAGGGTGGTCCTGGACGATGGTCCTAGGTCACATGGTCGAGCGCTCAAAAGAGGTTAACAGTGAAAAGACACCCTTGGTGTGGGTTTGTGGTTTGAGGTTAAGTTTAAGTTTGATTGCATGAATGCATGGGTGGTCTCCACCAGAGAAATTGTGTTGTGCATTACTTGACTACCTGGTTAGATTTTGGGATGTATAGCAGAACATGTATCTATGTATATGTATGTTGCATTTCCATTTGCATATTTCCCCTACACTGTATGCATGGTCACATTCACTGGGATGTAGTCTCATCCCACGATATGGGAATTACATTCAGATGTGCAGGTCGCTGTCCGGATCCTTGACTGGAGGTTTGTGGGCTCTTTTGGGATGGGTGTTTGTAGCCTTGTGATTGTGATCTCATTTTGGGAATTGCGGTTGTAGTGGATAGGATGCGAATTTGTAGTATCGTATTTAAGCCACTCAGTGGCATTTTGATTGTAATCACTAAGTTGTATTTAGTTGATTTACGCTTAAGTAACCATTGGATTATCTAAGCGTTTATGATGTTTTGCTTGTTGATATCGAAAATGCGCAAAGTAATTTCAAGAATTTGAAAATGGTGCTCCCAACAGGCATTATTTATGAATTTAGAAATTAGGACGCTACATTTTGGCTTTCCCCAAAATCTTATTTTGGCAAAGAAGGGAGCTTTGTGAGTGTATCAATCACCAACTGAAGACCCTTTACTTAAAGGGATTTACAGGTAAAGAGTTTGAAGTGGAATTTGTTAAATACATAATAACAAATGCAGGAGTGATGGAAAGGATTACCATTTGGTTTGCTGATGTCTGCTTATGGATGAAGTTATTGCAACTGTGTGTTTTCTATCATATCCAAGGCAACTACCAACTTGTCCATCATTCTCAAGCCTGGGAAGAAGTACATGGAAAGAGTTGGTGGGAGCTTTGAAGAATGGGTGTCAAGTCTAAGACTCTAATATTGGTTTCTACTTTCTAGCTACAAAAATGAATTTTCTCTACCATTCCTAAGTTTTGAATCTTCCAAGTTATCAGCCGTGTGTTTCATTGGATGTGATTTTCTTTGATTTTGTGAATACATACTAGTTATTCAAAATAATGGTTGTTTTACTCCAATAGTGTAATTTACTTTCCAAATGACCTAAATGAAGCGGGTTTTTTAAAAATTTCTAAAATAGTCCAAGTTCTGTATAAAAAGAAGTCACATAAAGAGATGTGAAATTTTATTCTTTGATGTACAATGGTGGAAATGAAATTTAAACTTACTGTTTCATATAAAATATTCTTTAATATTATTTTAAACATTGTCATATTTCACAAATATAACTTAAATAATTAATAACATAGGACTTATTTAATCTATTTTAAAATTAATTATGTCATATTCCCTAAATACAAATTATCTTATTGTAGTTGGCAAAGTCTCAAGAAGCGGGTTGAATTGAGACACGTCTATGCCTTCGTGAAAAAAATTAAAACTCTTTTCTGACTTCAAATCTCTAGTTTTACAACTAGGATGTCAAAGTTTTAGTTACGGCCAGAAGAAACTGAGTCTAAGCATGTTCAACAAATATATATATATATATCAGAAAATCTATTACGATAAGATATGGTAATAAGAAAAACAGTTTCTAAGTATATTAAGTAGTTGTGAAAAACTTGTTTACTTAAATATGTAGGTTGTGAATCTTTAATGAATATTCTTCAAACATGTAACTTTGTTTCTCAGTTAGTTTTAATAAATAGTTTCAGTTAGAAGACTTAGAAACAATTTTGCAGGGTGTCTAACAGTAATGTAAATAAACAGAGACACGATCAGAAGAGAATAACACAACAAGATTTATCATGGTTCACTTTTATCGACAAGAGCTACATCCAGTCCCCACCTTAGTGAGATTTCCCTCTAACTTCTTCAAAGTTACAAGTATTATCCTTCAAGAGCCTTTTCAAGCTTCTAAGTATTCTCCATCAAGGGCCTTTTCATGCTTCTAAATATTTTCCTTCACGGACCTCTTCAGGCTCCATGGTATTCTCCTTCACGGGCCTCTTCAAGCTCCTGATTATTCTTGTCCAAGATTGTCAAATCAACACCACAGTCCAGAAACAACTTCTGACTTTGTGGAGGAGATACAACATAAATAGATAAAGGAAAAGTCATTTTAGCTTGATGTCTTAAACACATAGAGTATGAATCAATAGTTGAATCCTCATTCTAAATTACAAAAGAATTTACAAACCATAAACCCCACAAATAAACTCAGAAATTTTGATAAACATCAAAGTATGTGTGGGTCATAAGCAATTATATAGATGAAGCGGTGATAGAAAACTCTTGGGCAGCACTTCAGCTTTTTGCTTAATGTTCTCTCATCTTGCTTCTGAGTTCCAAGCACCTATTTATAGGTTGGGATAAGAATATAGCCGTTTACAGCCGTTGGGAATCCTCAACAGCTCTTTCCCTTGTGTCAGGAACTTTTTACACATCAGCACGCTTGACTTGCTTTTGTCAGATGCATTATGCTTATGCGTCTGAGTTACTATTTTGCTTGAGTTTTGTATCTGATGATTTGCTTCTAGCTTGAAGTAGAAATTCTTCAAATTACTTTGTGTGAGACTTTAGTTTCTACGTCTAAGTATGATTTCAAATGCGTCCGAGTCTAATTTTGATCTGACCTTCAAATGTGTCTGAGTCTAATTTGGATATGACCTTTAGATTCGTCTGAGTCTAATTTAATTGCATCTGCATCTGAGTCTGGTCTGATTATGTGCATACATTTCTGATATTTTACTTCTGTCTTTTGTCAAGGCTTCTCGCATTTGCTTTTTGTGTGCTTGCTTCTGTGTACTTGGTTATTGTTTTTTGCTTCTGCTTTTTTATTCTCTCTTTATCCAAGCATGAGATAAAAACAGTCTAAAACCTCTCTGATTTAAGAATTGACTAGGCTTAAGAACCTTTCTGTTGTTACTTCTCTGATGACAATATTTTCTGATTTTGCTAAGAAGCTTCTGATGTAAGTGATGTTCTGATCAAGGATTCTTCTTAAGTCTTTTGCTTCTGATACAACCATTTTGGTTCTATCATCTTTCTGATCTTAGGTTATTTTCTGAAGTTCTCATCAGCATGAGTAAACTTTCTTCTAAGATTTTCTTCTTGATACACTGTCAGTCTTGCTTCTTAGATTCGTTTATGCTTCTAAGTCTTGTCAGAATTGTCTGCTTCAGAGTTCAACTTACATCTAAGCTCAGCTTGCTTCTTACCTCATTTTTCGTTTGACCTTAGCTTGTGTATGACCTCGTTTCTACTTCTTTAATTTTCTTCTTAGCTTTACTCAAGTCTTCTTGACCGATGATAATTTCTTTTTATGTCTTGAGACTTGACCCTTGAATCTGAGATGCTTCTTAAGATGATGAATCTTGGTGCATGGTTGATCTTGTTACCTGTCTCAACGTATTTCTGCACACTTAAGCGTCTTAAATCTCACGAAACACCTTAGTAACTTAAGAACAAAAAATCTTAACTTTGATCTAAATGTTTGTTATCCATAAAACCATTTCATAGAGGGTTTTGATTCTTACACTTATTTTATTTTATTTTTATAAGATATCTATACTTGAAGAATACCACTTCTCTATTTTTTTATTTTGATAGGAAATTTTGTTAATAATAATAAGAATACATGCATCATAAAATATTTTTCTTAAAATGTTTAATGAATATATTAGACTAATATAATATAATTTTAAAAATAAAATATATTTAATTAAAATAGCATTTAATAGTAGTATGAAGTCAAATTTACGAACATGTGACATAAAACTAATATAATCAATTACAAGTTTTTGACATTTAAAATTTAATGAATTTAAATGTAATACTTTTTTTTTGGAACATTTAATATTATTACAAGCAATAAATGTAAAATTTAATAATAAATAGTAGATGCATCATATTAAACATTTCTTATAGTATTTAGCAAATATAGCATTCAATAGTAGTATTAATTCAATTTAACAAATAATTTATTTTCCCTTAAAAATAAGAGAAATGTTAACGAGTGTTCTTATTGTATTTGTTAAGGAACAAAAAAATAAAATGTTTTTATTGTATGATATATCATTAATGTTATAAATGTAGTCAATACCGTAACTTCTAATAAATGTAAATTTATTTTTCTACTAGATTTGATCAAAGTTAGATTCTAGAATTTGATTTTAACTAGGGTTGTTAATGGGTTTTTCGAACCTGATCCGAAACCAATTGATCAGTTTACCCAGGTTCTAAGGTATAGACCCGGTCCAAAGAGTATAAAAACTATCATTTGTGTCATCAATTTTATTTCCCACAGCCATAGAAATTGAAAACGAGCCCTACTTACTGCCCTAGCCTCCTCTTCAGCCTCCCCCTCAAGCCCACTGATGCGTCTGCCTCCGGCCGCCCCCTTAAACTTGTCGTGCGTTTTCCATTTGCCTCTTGCCTCCTGCGACTCTGCCTTCGGCTTCACCCTTTCCTGCGTGTGTCTGCGACGTGCCCGGTCCGCTTGCCTTGTGTCGTGTCGTCCGTTCATCAGTTTAACAACTCTCGGTTCTCGCTCAGTCGTTCATCCGTGTCGGTAAGTTGTCTTAGCCACTTTCTGCTTGATCTATTGTCTTCGCCATTTTTGTGCTTGATCTGATGATTGATAAATCAAAATACCCTTAAAGAAGTGTGGTGATTGTGAGCTTGTCTCTCCATGAAATTCATGTTTTGTTAATTGTTATGCTTTAACATAAAGAAGTTTGGTGATTGATAAAAATGCCTACTTGAACTGCTCTAAAATGATGATTAAATGTGCAAATCTGATTTCTGGAGATCATGAACCGTTAAAAGCAACATAAGCCATTTTTTTTCATTTTTTTGTAACAGCCCAACTGGCCCAAACGAGTAGGCCCAACCCGAGAACCCAACCCGAACCGACCTAACCATACTCGGTTCGGTTCAACTTACGAAATTTTATTACCCAACCCGTGTAACATGCTCGGTTCGGTTCCGAAAATCCCACATACCCAACCAAACCCGGACCGAGAACAACTCTAATTTTAACTAAAGTTCAGAGAGTTCTGTTTTTGTTTTCAAATTGGTGTGTTAATCCCCTAGCCTCTTTTGACTAGTTTTGTTTGCATGTAAATATATATGCGTTAGAGGATTTGCCAAAGATAAAACATTTGCCAAAAAACAAATCAAACTTTGTCTGTTATAAACCATCGACGATGCCCTCGTGTTGATGACATTAAATACGAATTAAGAACTATATTTTTTAAACTCATACACTTATTCATTAATTAATTTCTTAAATTGACCCTTTACTCATTTCACCAAATAATAGTAAAAAAATATTTACTCATAGAAATGTTGAAAAAAATGAATATTTAACCATTAATCATTTTCTTAAATTAGCTTTTGACCCATTTTACAAATAATAAAATAATTGACTTTGAAAGAAATGTTGAAAAGTGAAAATATATAATTATTAAGTAATTTCTTAAGTTAATTCTTTGACTCAATTCACCATATAATTAAAAAAGATTAACTCACAATGAAAGGTAGAAAATAGTGGATACATAATTATTAATTAATTTTATAAATTAAATTTTATTTCTATTTAAAAAATAAAAGAAACAAATCCTGATGGTTCATGTAATTAGGAGCAATTACATATGTTGAGCCACCGAGTGGCAGATGGATCATAAAATGTATGTAGAATGTGTAACGTATTCAGGTTAGGTAAGCGTTTGAATTACTTAATCGTTTGATGAGTGTGTATGTAAAGATATCGGTAATGGCGCGAAATAATTTCTGAAATTTGAGAATAGTGTCTCCAACGGGCATTATTCTTGAATTAAGAAATTGGGACGTTACATTATGGTATTAGAGCCGAGCCTCTCCTAATATGGTGTGGTTCGTGGACGAACCAGTTGGAAGCTAGTGGGCATTTTAGAGCTGGAGGATGATGAGGGCGGGGAGTGATCGCCGGTGCAAAGAGGCACAGACATGGAGCGGCTCCTGGCAAGCTTCTAAACAAAAAAGGGACACATGGATGAACCGAACCCACACCCGAATGAGAGGGATCCAAAGGCTGTGCATGTATGGGACTGTACAGTTGAGGATAGCTTAAAGGAAATTGTTGTGGTGAACTATACCAACAAGATGCATCTTCTTTTTGGAAGCTCATAACATAAGAACTCCATAGTTAAGTGTGCTTGGCTTGGAGCAATTCTAGGATGGCTGACCTTCTGGGAAGTTTCCCGGAAAGTGCGCAAGTGAGGACAAAGCACAGTGGAAAGACTCATGTTGGTTTGTGGGGACCCTCATCACTCCTGCAAGCACCTCAGGGGCGTTACAAATGGTATCAGAGCAGTTTAATACAATTAGATTGTGGTTAAGTTAGTTGCTCGTGACTTGCTATAATCCCACCATACCCTGTACTCAGTATAGGGACTGATCACCCCTCTACTTGGTGCGTTGTACACGGGATTATGCTTAGTGACGTGAGTAGGAAACCTTGGTTAGGAAGTTGGTACACTTCTCTAACAAGGTTAGAGCCACCCACTTGCTAGATAGAGGAGATTTAAGTTTAAGGACCATGACTCAATACCCACCTTGTTCCACCTTAGAGATCCCTTATTATTTTTGTATACAACCTTGATATTCATGTTTGATTTATGGTTGGACACTATCGCTTAATGAGGACCTCATGATCAGTTCCGTTTGAGCTACAGAGTAAACCCAATAATGTAAAGGGAGTGAGTGAAATTGGAAACTTGCATGGTTAGAGGTACCTAGTAGGTTGCAATCATGGTCAGTCCCTCTCAGTTCTATGTTTACTTAGCTATCAGCACTTAAGGAACAAGGTTCCTTGTTATTTGAGTCATAGTGTTTTGTTTTCTTTTTTGAGTAGAAGTTTTACAATTATCGATTTCGTTGCTTAATACCTTGTTGTCTATTTTTCACATTTGAGCATTTATGTTACCTGCGTTTAGGACTCTAATGTTAGTACACGGGTAGTTACCCATTTTTCTAATTCATCAGTTGTAGAGCTAAGTCTATAGGTTGGGCTCCTCAGTTTCTTTTTTGTCCGCTTCCTCAGCGGAAGAACCCTGATCTTTATAGTCCATGGGAGAAGAAAACTCTTGCGGAATGTGGAATTGCCACTCAGAGCATATCACCTACGAGGGTCAATGACCAGTATCTAATTAATGTTTTGTTATAGATTAATCCTAAGCTTGGTGTGCTGAATTCATTGTTAGGTGTTGAACATTTTCCTTCCATTCCCCTTGTATCTAAAGCTCCCACCATCATTCTCATCATTCTCGGCATGGATGTCTCTCATGGCTCACCAGGGAAATTGGATATTCCTTCGATTGTCGCGGTTGTCAACTCTAGACAGTAGCCTCTGATATCCTAGGATAGGGCATGTGTTTGTACTTAGTCCCCTAGGTTGAAATGATACATAATCTTGATTTCTGCTTATGTGCACGCGTTGGTAGGATAGATACAATCAAGTCTACACACAAACATGTCTGGTTAGATTAGATTGGTTTTTCTCCGGATGAACTATAGGAGTTTTGTCCACTCTTTATCATATGTGTATCAAAGGAGCCCCACTGCCATTTTTGTTGTTGCTTCGATAGGCTACACTCACTTGGTTGCAACTCTATGTTCTTTTGTTAAGACTTGTGCGTTGTCGTTTTAGAAACTAGTGATGAAATAGTGTTGTTTATAAGATTACATTTCAAACTAGCCAGCCTTTTGGGAGCACAATGTAGTTTTATGTAGTAGACATAAAACCTTGAGGGCTGTTAGGAAGGGCCCGAGCTCTTAAGGGGGGGAAGTATTTTAGAACAGGGTATAGGAAACCACGAGGGTAAACCCTGATACACCATGGCACATCCAAGGTGTACCCGGTCTAAGAGTTAGATTCCAGGATAGGTAGTTAGACACGACCCAAGGGTCAGGTTGGAGATCGAAACCGTTAGACTCGTAAGCCGGGTTAGAATACCAAAGCGCTTAGGAATCCCTGTTTTTGAGGAAGGCCAGAGTGAGACTTAGAGTCAGGCTAGGCGGAGGCCAAATTCATTCAAGTGGAGTAGTGGTAGTATGGGTGACTGTAACGTCCTAATTACTCATATTCAACAATAATAGAGAGGGGAAGTTAGAATAGGGGTCATACATAGATTATCAAACTACATGGAAAGTGAGTGAGAACCACAATCATCCACTCATTCCTAGTTCCATTTCCTACAACCTTCTCCTAACTTGGTTTTCTCATCCAAAACTCTCCCCACTTTAGTTTCGCCACCTCATTTCCTTTGCTCCTAAAAACCATTCTCTACTATTTTCAGCGTACCTACTGGTTAAGACACAGAATGACACACTTATCCCCAACCCTTCTTGATAACCTGCCTTTCCATCTTAGTCTATCCAATTTTAACCTCTTATTCTCATTATCATACCTGGTAATTCTTTCAATAACCTCTTAAAACTCGAGACTCTTATTTTATTTACCTAATTCTTGTCTAAACTCATATTCTAACCCTCAAGTTTTCATGCCACTTCCAACCTTCCGTTTCTTCACCGGATTCACAGCCTAAAGCTCCAACTACGGTTCCTAGGCTCTAATTTTGGGATATTACAATTCTACTCCCTCAAATTAATTTTGTCCTCAAAATTTGCTCCGAATACCCCGTCGCAAGGTCACCCTCCTATTCTTAACTATATTTGCATACTTGGAATCCTACCAATTTGTCGGTTAATAACCAATACCTCTATTTCTTAAGGTGGCTTAAAGGGATCTAGGGGTCGATTGCACTCCTAAACTCGTCTTCTTGAATCTATCCTCATAGGCTAAATCTTGAATGACGTTATTCCCCTAATTGTTCTATGCCTAACTTCCGCTAAGATCAATCAAATCACTCATTCTCCCCCTTTGGGTGGGCACCCTGTCACTAAGTATCTTCAACCACAATCCTAGAGAGGTTTTCTAGGTAATTTTTATGTTGGCTTTCTCCATTATCCTATGTCATATGCCTATTTTCCATACTACCCAAAGGGTTGCAACCTAAAGGGGTTTCATAAAACCCCGGGTCGAGGTTTCTACCTCAACCCTTAACGTGCGCACCAAGCCTTGGAAGAAAACTAGAAGTTACATAGATTGTTGGGGGACCCTAACTCTCGATGATTACACTTGATCTAAACTTGGTGTTATTAACAACCTGACCTTACTATAGGTATTTTCTAATTGAATTCATGTTCATTTTATGGTTTCCTTGAAACTAGCATCATCGAATCAATCACATGTAAACACTTAACCCCTCGAACCATGAAACTCGCACCGGCGAAATAGTCCAACACTTGAGCGGTGTTCAAGGAGTATATATCGACACTATCCACTCATGCATCAATCAAGACTTGACATGTAACAAGCGCACATGTCGTACTAAGGAGACACCCATTACTCCAACAAGAAAAACACTCATACCACTAACGCAGGGGAAATTCCCACGGATCATGGTATGATCCTGATAAACCTCTACTCGATCCCTAACTCGCTTTAGTAAATTCTCCCATCATCACCCATACTACCACTACCCCACTTAAATGAATTTAGCTTCCGCCTAGCTTGGCTCTAAGACTCACTCTAACCGGGCTTACGAGTCTAACGGTTTTGTACTCCAGCCTGACCCTCGGGTCAGATCTAACTACCTATCCTTGAATCTAACTCTTAGACCAGGTACACCTTGGATGTGCGATGGTTTGTACCGGGGTTTTCCCCCTATAGTTTCCTATTCCTTTTTCTATAAGGCACCTTGGTGTGGAGACACTGTTATTGGCTTAGATCCTTGAGTTTGGGTTCGAGGAGCACCTATGCTTGGAGTTTTAAGATTTGTGGTAAATGACCCAGGAAATGTAAAGTACTTGCTTAGAGAATGGAGAGTGAAGACTACATTAGAAGAACCTAGATCATGGTTTTAAAATTATTAAGAACATGATAAGAGTTAGAGTACAATGAACATATAGAGCAGATTTAAGTTTAAGGACCACGACTTAATACCCACCTTGTTCTACCTTAGAGATCCATTTTTAATTTCGGCCCCTTTTTGTATACAACCTTGATATTCATGTTTCATTTATGGTTGGACACTATCGCTTAATGAGGACCTCATGATCAGTTCCGTTTGAGCTATGGAGTAAACCCAATAATGTAAAGGGAGTGAACGAAATTGGAAACTTGGATGGTTAGAGGTACCTAGTAGGTTGCAATCATGGTCAGTCCCTCTCAGTTCTATGTTTACTTGGCTATTTGCACTTAAGGAACAAGGTTCCTTGTTATATGAGTCAAAGTGTTTTTTTTTTCTTTTTTTGAGTAGAATTTTTACAATTCTCAATTCTGTTGCTTAATACAACGTAGTTTGTTTTTCACGTTTGAGCATTTCAGTTACCTACGTTTAGGAATTTGTTGTTAATACACAGGTAGTTACCCATTTTTCTAATTCATCAGTTGTAGAGCTAAGTCTATAGGTTGGGCTCCTCAGTTTCTTCTATATCCGCTTCCTGAGCAGAAGAACCTTGATCTTTATAGTCCGTGGGAGAAGAAAACTCTTGCTGAATGTGGAATTGCCACTTAGCGCAAATCTCCTACTAGGGTCAATGACCAGTATCTAATTAATGTTTTGTTAAATATTAATGCTAAGCTTGGTGTGTTGAATTCATTGTTAGGTGTTGAACATTCTCATTCCATTCCCCTTTATTCTAAAGTTCCCACCATTATTCTTTGCATGGATGTGTCTCATTGCTCACCAGGGCAATTGGATATTCCTTCGATTGCTGTGGTTGTCAACTCTATGTAGTAGCATCTCATATCCTAGGACAGGGCATGTGTTCGTACTCAGTCCCCTAGGTTGAAATGACACAGAATCTTGATTTCAGCTTATGTGCACGTGTTGAAAGGATAGATACAATCAAGTCTACACACAGTCATGTCTGGTTAGATGAGATTGGTTTTTCTCCGAATGAACTATAGGAGTTTGTCCACTCTTTATCATATGTGTATCAGAGGAGCCCCGCTGCCATTTTTGTTGTAGCTCCGACAGGCTATACTCACTTGGCTGCAACTCTACGTACTTTTGTTAAGACCTGTGCATTTCCGTTTTAGAAACTAGTGATGAAATAGTGTTGTTTATAAGATTACATTTCAAACTAGCCAACTTTTTGGGAACACAGTGTAGTTTTATGTAGTAGACTTAAAACTTTGAGAACTGTTAGGAAGGGCCCGAGCTCTTTAGGGGGTAGCCTTTTAGAACAAGGCATAGGAAACTACGAGGGTAATCCTCGGTACACCATGGCAAATCCAAAGTGTACCCGATCAAAGAGTTAGATTCTAGGATAGGTAGTTAGACTCGACCCGAGGGTCAGGTTGGAGTACGAAACCGATAGACTCGTATGCCGGGCTAGAATACCAAAGCCCTTAGGAATCCCTGTTTTCGAGGAAGGCCAGAGTGAGACTTAGAGCCAAGCTAGGAGGAGACCAAATTCATTTAAGTGGAGTAGTGGTAGTATGGGTGACCTTAACGTCCTAATTCCTGTATTCATAAATAATACCTGTTGGGAGCACCATTTCCAATTTCTCAAAATTATTTCGTTCATTCTCGATATCCACAAACAATACATCACGACACTTAGGTAATCCAACAGTTACATAAGCATAAGCCATCCATACATAACTCAATGAATTACAGTTAAAATGCAACTCAGTGGCTTACTATAACTTCACATATTCTTATCCTATCCACTACATCTCATTCTATCCACTACATCACAATTCTAAATAAATGGGCTACAATATTCTTGAATGACGTTATTCCCTTAATTGTTCTATGCCTAACTTTCGCTAAGATCAATCAAATCACTCATTCTCCCCCTTTGGGTGGGCACCCCGTCACTAAGTATCTTCAACCACAATCCTAGAGAGGTTTTCTAGGTAATTTTTATGTTAGCTTTCTCCAATATCCTATGTCATTTCCTATTTCCCATACTACCCAAAGGGTTGCAACTTAAACAGGTTTCATAAAACCCCGGGTCGAGGTTTCTAACTCAATGCTTAACGTGCACACCAAACCTTGGGTGAAACTAGAAGTTACATAGATTGTTGGGGGACCCTAACTCTCGATGGTTACACTTGATCTAAACTTGGTGTTGTTAACAACCTGACCTTACTCTAGGTGTTTTCTAATTGAATTCATGTTCATTCTATGGTTCCATTGAAACTAGCATCATCGAATCAATCGCATGTAAACACTTAATCCCTCAAACCATGAAACTCGCACCGGAGAAATAGTCCAGCACTTGAGTCGTGTTCAAGGAGTATACATCTACACTATACACTCATGCATCAATAAGGACTTGACATATAACAAGTGCACATACCGTACTAAGGAGACACCCATTACTCCAACAAGAAAAATACTCATTCCAATAACGCAGGGGAAATCCCCACGGATCATGGTATGATCCTGATAAACCTCTACACGTCCCCTAAATCACTTTAGTAAACTTTCCCCTCATCACCCATACTACCACTACCCCACTTAAATGAATTTGGCCTCCGCCTAGCTTGGTTCTAAGTCTCACTCTGGCCTTTCTCGAAAACAGGGATTCCTAAGGGCTTTGGTACTCTAACCCGACTTACGAGTCTAACGGTTTCGTACTCCAACCTGACCCTCGGGTTGGGTCTAACTACTTATCCTTGAATCTAACTCTTAGACTGGGTACACCTTGGATGTGCCATGGTGTACAAAGGTTTACCCCCATGTAGTTTCCTATTCCTTGTTCTTTAAGGCTACCCCCCTTAAGGGCTCAGGCCCCTCCTATCAGTCCTCAAGGTTTTAAGTCTACTACATAAAACTACACCGTGTTCCCAAAAGCTAGCTAGTTTGAAATGTAAACTTATAAACAAAACTATTTCATCACTAGTTTCTAAAACAGAAATGCACGGGTCATAACAAAAGGACATAGAGTTACGGCCAAGTGAGCGTAGCCTATTAGAGCAACAGCAAAAATGGCAGCAAGGCTCCTCTGACGCACATATGATAAAGAGTGGACAAACTCCTACAGTTCATCCGGAGAAAAACCAATCTCATCTAACCGGGCATGACAGTGAGTAGACCTGATTGTATCTATCTTGCCAACACGTTCACATAAGCAGAAATCAATATTATCTATCATTTCAACCTAGGGAACCGAGTGCGAAAATATGCTCTATCCTAGGATATCGGAGGCTACTGCCTAAAGCTGATGACCGCAACAATTGAAGGAGTATCCAATTGCCCTGGTGAGCCATGAGACACACTCATGCCTAGAATGATGGTGGAAACTTTAGAAACAAGGGGAATGGAAGGAGAATATTCAACATCTAACAATGAATTCAGTCCACCAGGCTTAGCATTAATCCTTAACAAAACTTTATTTAGATATTGGTCATTGACCCTCGTAGGAGATATGCACTGAGTAACAATTCCACATTCCGCAAGATTTTTCTTCTTCCATGGACTATGAAGATCAGGGTTCTTCCGCTGATGAAGCAGACAGAGAAGAAACTGAGGAGGCCAACCCATAGACTTAGCTCTACAACTGATGAATTAGAAAATATGTGACTACCCGCGTACTAACAAAATAGTCCTAAACATAGGTAACATAAAATGTTTAGACGCGGACAACATACAACAATGTATTAAGCAATGACGCCAATAATCATAAAACTTCAATTCTAGAAACACATAGAATTGAAAGGAACTGACCATGATTGCAACCTACCAGGTACTTCTACCATCCAAGTTTCCAATTTCACTCACCCTCTTTTAATTATTGGGTTTACTCCCTAGCTCAAACGGAACTGATCATGAGGTCCTCATTAAGTGATAGTGCCTAACCATAAATCAAACATGAATAACAAGGTTGTGTACAAAAAGGGGCCGAAAATAAGAAGGAAGCTCTAAGGTAGAACAAAGTGGGTATTGAGTGATGGTCCTTAAACTTAAATCCCCTCTATTTGTTCATTGTACTCTGGCTCTTGTTTTGTTCCTAATAATTTTAAAAACCATGACCTAGGTTCTTCTAATGTAGTCTTCACCCTCCATTCTCTAATCAAGCCCTTTACGTGTCCTGGGTCATTTTAACACTAATCTTAAAACTCCAAGCATGAGTGCTCCTGAAACCCAACTCAAGGCTTTAAACCAATAACAGTGTCTCCTCACCTAGTAGGTTAGTTCCTCTATCCTCTAATGGATTCCATCTGTCCTTTACCATCCAACCAAGCATCCAATGCCCAAACTGTGAAATTCTAAATTCTAAGATCGTTCATCCCATACCCTAGAAATTCATAATCAATTCCCTACGTATAAGACATTCAAGCAACGCAACCAAACAGACATGTCATGCAATCATTCAAGCAAAACAAATATCATGATTAATCAAACTAATTACATTACCAAGGTTCATATACAAGCAACCAACACTCTCCTCACCCACTAGGGAGCCTACTCATTTTTGTTTCCCCTAAGTGTGTCTCTTTAGATACCATCTGAAGAGTGTAGCCCTCTGAAGATCTCGGATAAAGACTCAAGTCATTTTCAACGCCTTCTGAAACAAGTCTTTGGTCTATCCTTTTTAAGGAAAGTTGCTCAGAGACTTTCCTGCACGATTGAATTATATGCACCAGAAAGGAAATATCTACAACGCAATCTTTGTAGTGTTCAGAACAGAGACAATTTTGCGCATCTACCTTGTACTGTGTCAGAAGCTATTAGAAGTTGTATCACAACGGGATTAAGAGCATTTAATGGTATCTCTCAACAGTGATTTCAACGGACTTCATCTCAAGTATCAATAAATAGCTTCATGTAGAACCATGCAACACAGAGAACAAGCTAAGAAAGAAAGAGCCCATACGCTGCAAGTTTTTCGCTGTAAAAACACTCTGATTGATTTTATTTGTAATTGAATGTTCTTATCCTGAGAATAACTCAATTATCTTGTACAATATTTTTGTCTGAGCTCTGAACTTGTATAGTTCTTACGCTTAAACTTTCTCATACCTTTAAACACTTGGGTGTTGAGCCTGGAGAGGCTTGTTTGTTAAAGAATATTTGGGTTGAGCCTGAAGAGGCTTGTGAGAAAATAATACTTGTTGTTAAAGATCCTGAAGAGGCTTGATAGAAAAGAATACTTGTAATCTTCTGAAGATTAATGGAAGTCCAGGTGTTGTGTTTTACTCTGGGACTAGACGTAGCTCACTGTGGTTGTGAGTGAACCTGGATAAATCCTCTGGTTAAGTTATGTTTTCTCTTAACTCTTTAAATTCAGTTTAAAGCTAAAAGGAAGGGAATTGAATTGGTTCGTATAAAAGCTTAAACGTAAACTCAGTTTTTCAGAAAACAAGTTTTATCAGTCTAAATGATCTTCAGACGCAACATTAAACTTCAAATAATTGCATATCATCTGAAAGCTTTTATAAAACACTTTCTTGAGAAAAGGTTTTCAAAAATGTTCAAGTTTTATTGAAACACTATTCAACCCCCCTTCTAGTGTTTCCCTGTGTGTTTCTACAGCTGAAGCGCGTTGAAGCACGCTGATGCGCGTGTCTCTGTTGCACTAGGGGAAATCTCTAACTTAAGCGCACTCAAGAACGCTAAAGCCCGCGTCTCTGCAGCATCAAGGAGCGTCTTTGTTTGGAGTGCACTGAAGCACATTAAGGCGCGCTCAAGCGCGCGCACGAGGATCTGGTTATTAAAACAGAGAGTCCCACTCTCTTCTCTCATTCTCTTTGCGTCCCTAGGGTTTCTAGGGAGAGAGGGAGAGTTTTAGTGAGAGAAAGCTTGAGGAAGAATGAGCTAGCTGGTTGGAAGCCTCCCTACCATTATGGAGCTTGGATCTCCTAAACTCTTCCCTCTTTTGCTTCCATTTTTCCTCGTCTTTCCTTGCTCTAGGTGAGTATGGTTCACCCACTCAATTGCATTTTGATTGAAGGCTTAAATAACTTGTTGGCCTCAGTAAAATATGTGGTTTTTGCTTTTGGTCCTTATAAAATTATCTTTATTCTTTTGATCCTCGTAACATTCAGAAATTTTAAAAAAGTGCTTATTGCCACTTGTCATGCATCCATCTATGCCACAAAAGTAATCATGCTGAAGTGATATATGATGTGGCGTATCTAGATGCATGACATATCATCAAAAAATGATAGTAAGGACCTTTTTCAAATTTTTCAAATTTTATAAGGACCAAAAGAATAAAAATAATTTTATAAGAATCAAAAGCAAAAACCACATATTTTACAAGGACCAAAAAGTTATTTAAGCATTGATTGAACTCCCTTGTATGCTCCCTATCCTCACATCTCTTGCTTATGGTGTTGATTGTGGTTGATTAGAGGTGAATCTAGGGTTAGTTGTTGGATTGATTTGGTTATATGTTGTTATAGATCAAACCCTAGGTTAGAGGATTTGGGAATTTGGTGAAATTATGGATTGTTGATGTTGAAACCTTTGTAATGGTATACATTCTTGCTTATGCTCATATTCATGAAATTACAGTCATTTCTTACATTTCTAGCTCATTCATGTTGAAAGAAAAGGAATTTCATGGGTCTTCGGACCAATGAGGGGTCTTTGGACCAAATAGGTGAAAGAGAGGTAATCATCACATTTGCTCCTAGGCCAAGGGGTAAATGGGGTTTCTCAGTTAAGAATGAACCACATGTATGTTTGATAATAAACTTAATGAGGGTGGTCCTGGACGATGGTCCTTGGTCACATGGTCGAGTGCTCAAAAGAGGTTAACAGTGAAAAGACACCCTTAGTGTGGGTTTGCGGTTTGAGGTTAAGTTTGAGTTTGATTGCATGAATGCATGGGTGGTCTCCACCAGAGAAATTGTGTTGTGCATTGCTTGACTACCTGGTAGATTTGGGATGTATAGCAGAACATGTATCTATGTATATGTTTGTTGCATTTTCATTTGCATGTTTCCCCTACACTGTATGCATGGTCACATTCACTGGGACGTAGTCTCATCCCACGATATGGGAATTACATTCAGATGTGCAGGTCGCTGTCCGGATGCTTGACTGGAGGTTTGAGGGCTCTTTTGGGATGGGTGTTTGTAGCCTTGTTATTGTGATCTCATTTTGGGAATTGCGGTGTAGTGGATAGGATGCGAATTTGTAGTATCATAATTAAGCCACTCAGTGGCATTTTGATTGTAATCACTAAGTTGTATTTAGTTGATTTACGCTTAAGTAACCATTGGATTATCTAAGCGTTTATGATGTTTTGCTTGTTGATATCGAAAATGCGCGAAGTAATTTCAAGAATTTGAAAATGGTGCTCCCAACACGCATTATTTATGAATTTAGAAATTAGGACGTTACATTTTGCCTTTCCCCAAAATCTTAATTTGGCAAAGAAGGGAGCTTTGTGAGTGTATCAATCACCAATTGAAGACCCTTTACTTAAAGGGACTTACAGGTAAAGAGTTTGAAGTGGAATTTGTTAAATACATAATAATAAATGCAGGAGTGATGGAAAGGATTACCATTTGGTTTGCTAATGTCTGCTTATGGGATGAAGTTATTGCAACTGTGTGTTTGCTATCATATCCAAAGGCAACTACCAACTTGTCCATCATTCTCAAGCCTGGGAAGAATTACATGGAAAGAGTTGGTGGGAGCTTTGAAGAATGGGTGTCAAGTCTAAGACTATAATATTGGTTTCTACTTTCTTGCTACAAAAATGTATTTTCTCTACCATTCCTAAGTTTTGAATCTTCTAAGTTATCGGCCGTGTGTTTCATTGGATGTGATTTTCTTTGATTTTGTGAATACATACTAGTTATTCAAAATGATGGTTGTTTTACTCCAATAGTGTAATTTACTTTCCAAATGTCCTAAATGAGGCGGGTTTTTAAAAATTTCTAAAATAGTCCAAGTTTTGTATGAAAAGAAATCACATAAAGAGATGTGAAATTTTATTCTTTGATGTACAATGGTGGAAATGAAATTTAAACTTACTGTTTCATATAAAATATTCTTTAATATTATTTTAAACATAGTCATATTTCACAAATATAACTTAAATAATTAATAACATAGGATTTATTTAATCTATTTTAAAATTAATTATGTCATATTCCCTAAATACAAATTATCTTATTGTAGTTGGCAAAGTCTCAAGAAGCGGGTTGAATTGAGACACGTCTATGCCTTCGTGAAAAAAATTAAAACTCTTTTCTGACTTCAAATCTCTAGTTTTACAACTAGGATGTCAAAGTTTTAGTTACGGTAAGAAGCAACTGAGTCTAAGTATGTTCAAGATATATATATATCAGAAAATCTATTACGATAAGATATGGTAAGAAGAAAAACAGTTTCTAAGTATATTAAGTAGTTGTGAAAAACTTGTTTACTTAAATATGTAGGTTGTGAATCTTTAATGAATATTATTCAGACATGTAACTTTGTTTCTTAGTTAGTTTTAATAAATAGTTTCAGTTAGAAGACTTAGAAACAATTTTGCAGGGTGTCTAACAGTAATGTAAATAAACAGAGACACGATCAGAAGAGAATAACACAACCAGATTTATCATGGTTCACTCTTATCGACAAGAGCTACGTCCAATCCCCACCTTAGTGAGATTTCCCTCTAACTTCTTCAAAGTTACAAGTATTATCCTTCAAGAGCCTTTTCAAGCTTCTAAGTATTCTCCATCAAGGGCTTTTTCATGCTTCTAAATATTTTCCTTCACGGACCTCTTCAGGCTCCATGGTATTCTCCTTCACGGGCCTCTTCAAGCTCCTGATTATTCTTGTCCAAGATTGTCAAATCAACACCACAGTCCAGAAACAACTTCTGACTTTGTGGAGGAGATACAACATAAATGGATAAAGGAAAAGTCGTTTTAGCTTGATGTCTTAAACACATAGAGTATGAATCAATAGTTGAATCCTCATTCTAAATTACAAAAGAATTTACAAACAATAAACCCCACAAATAAACTCAGAAATTTTGATAAACATCAAAGTATGTGTGGGTCATAAGCAATTAGATAGATGAAGCGGTGATAGAAAACTCTTGGGCAGCGCTTCAGCTTTTTGCTTAATGTTCTTTCATCTTGCTTCTGAGTTCCAAGCACCTATTTATAGGTTGGGATAAGAATATAGCCGTTTACAGCCGTTGGGAATCCTCAACAGCTCTTTCCCTTGTGTCGGGAACTTTTTACACATCAGCACGCTTGACTTGCTTTTGTCTGATGCATTATGCTTATGCGTCTGAGTTACTATTTTTCTAGAGTTCTGTCTCTGATGATTTGCTTCTAGCTTGAAGTAGATATTCTTCAAATTACATTGTGTGAGACTTTAATTTCTACGTCTAAGTATGATTTCAAATGCATCCGAGTCTAATTTCGATCTGACCTTCAAATGTGTCTGAGTCTAATTTGGATATGACCTTTAGATTCGTCTGAGTCTAATCTAATTGCATCTGCATCTGAGTCTGGTCTGATTATGTGCATACGTTTCTGATATTTTACTTCTGTCTTTTGTCAAGGCTTCTCGCATTTCCTTTTTGTGTGCTTGCTTCTGTGTACTTGGTTATTGTGTTTTGCTTCTGCTTTTTTATTCTCTCTTTATCCAAGCATGAGATGAAACAGTTCAAAACCTCTCTGATTTCAGAACTGACTATGCTTAAGAACCTTTCTGTTACTACTTCTCTGATGACAATATTTTCTGATTTTGCTAAGAAGCTTCTGATGTAAGTGATGTTCTGATCAAGGATTCTTCTTAAGTCTTTTGCTTCTGATACAACCATTTTGTTTCTATCATCTTTCTGATCTTAGGTTATTTTCTGAAGTTCTCATCAGCATGAGTAAACTTTCTTCTAGATACACTGTCAGTCTTGCTTCTTAGATTCATTTATGCTTCTAAGTCTTGTCAGAAGTGTCTGCTTCTGAGTTCAACTTACATCAAAGCTCAGCTTGCTTCTTACCTCATTTTTCGTTTGACCTTAGCTTATGTATGACCTCGTTTCTACTTCTTTAATTTTCTTCTTAGCTTTACTCAAGTCTTCTTGACCGATGATAATTTCTTTTTATGTCTTGAGACTTGACCCTTGAATCTGAGATACTTCTTCAAATTAAGAATCTTGGTGCATGGTTGATCTTGTTACCTGTCTCAACGTATTTCTGCACACTTAAGCGTCTCAAATCTCACGAAACACATTAGTAACTTAAGAACAAAAAATCTTAACTTTGATCTAAATGTTTGTTATCCATAAAACCATTTCATAGAGGGTTTTGATTCTTACACTTATTTTATTTTATTTTTATAAGATATCTATACTTCAAGAATACCACTTCTCTATTTTTTTATTTTGATAGGAAGTTTTGTTGACAATAATAAGAAAACATGCATCATAATACATTTTTCTTAAAATGTTTAATGAATATATTAGACTAATATAATATAATTTTAAAAATAAAATATATTTAATTAAAATAGCATTTAATAGTAGTATGAAGTCAAATTTACTAACATGTGACATAAAACTAATATAATCAATTACAAGTTTTTGACATTTAAAATTTAATGAATTTAAGTGTAATACTTTTTTTTGGAACATTTAATATATTACATGCAATAAATGTAAAATTTAATAATAAATATTAGATGCATCATATTAAACATTTCTTATAGTATTTAGCAAATGTAGCATTCAATAATAGTATTAATTCAATTTAAAAAATAATTTATTTTCCCTTAAAAAGAAGAGAAATGTTAACGAGTGTTCTTATTGTATTTGTTAAGGAACAAAAAAATAAAATGTTTTTATTGTATGATATATCATTAATGTTATAAGTGTAGTCAATACCGTAATTTCTAATAAATGTAAATTTATTTTTCTACTAGATTTGATCAAAGTTAGATTCTGGAATTTGATTTTAACTAGGGTTGTTAATGGGTTTCGCTAACCTGGCCCGAAACCAATTGATCAGTTTACCCGGGTTCTAGGGTAGACCCGGTCCAAAGAGTATAAAAACTATCATTTGTGTCATCAATTTCATTTCCCACAGCCACATAAATTGAAAACGAGCCCTACTTACTGCCCTAGCCTCCTCTTCAGCCTCCCCCTCAATCCCGCCGATGCGTCTGCTTTTGGCCGCCCCCTCAAGCTCGTCGTGCGTTTTCCATTTGCCTCTTGCCTCCTGCCACTCTGCCTTCGGCTTCACCCTCTCTTGCGTGTGTTTGCGACGTGCCCAGTCCGCTTGCCTTGTGTCGTGTCGTCCGCTCGTCAGTTTAACAACTCTCGGTTCTCGCTCAGTCGTTCATCCGTGTCGGTAAGTTGTCTTAGCCACTTTCTGCTTGATCTATTGTCTTCGCCATTGTTGTGCTTGATCTGATGATTGATAAATCAAAATACATTAAAGAAGTGTGGTGATTGTGAGCTTGTGTCTCCATGAAATTCATGTTTTGTTAATTTTTACGCTTTAACATAAAGAAGTTTAGTGATTCATAAAAATGCCTACTTGAACTGCTCTAAAATGATGATTAAATGTGCAAATCTGATTTCTGGAGATCATGGACCGTTAAAAGAAACATAAGCCATTTTTTTAGTTTTTTTGTAACAGCCCAACTTGCCCAAATGAGTAGGCCCAACCCGAGAACCCAACCTGAACCGACCTAACCATACTCGGTTCGGTTCAACTTACGAAATTTTATTACCCAACCCGTGTAACATGCTCGGTTCGGTTCCAAAAAACCCACATACCCAACCAAACCTGGACCGAGAACAACTCTAATTTTAACTAAAGTTCAGAGAGTTCCTTTTTTGTTTTCAAATTGGTGTGTTAATCCCCTAGCCTCTTTTGACTAGTTTTGTTTTCATGTAAATATATATACGTTAGAGGATTCGTTGTATTCTATATAATGAATTTGGCTTATAAAAAAGGTTTTGATATATACCAATTAAGTTGCAATATATGGTACTAATTGAAGAATCTCTCCAAAGATAAAACATTTGCCAAAAAACAGATCAAACTTTGTCTGTTTATAAACCATCGATGATGCCCTCGTGTTGATGACATTAAATACGAATTAAGAACTATATTTTTGAAACTCATACACTTATTCATTAATTAATTTCTTAAATTGCCCCTTTACTCAATTCACCAAATAATAGTAAAAAAAATATTTACTCATAGAAATGTTGAAAAAAATGAATATTTAACCATTAATTATTTTCTTAAATTAGCTTTTGACCCATTTTACAAATAATAAAATAATTGACTTTGAAAAAAATGTTGAAAAGTGAAAATATATAATTATTAAGTAATTTCTTAAGTTAATTCTTTGACTCAATTCACCAAATAATTAAAAAGATTAACTCATAAAGAAAGGTAGAAAATAGAGGATACATAATTATTAATTAATTTCATAAATTAAATTTTATTTCTATTTAGAAAATAAAAGAAACAAATCCTGATGGTTCATGTAATTAGGAGGAATTATATATGTTGAGCCACCGAGTGGCAGATGGATCATAAAATGTATGTAGAATGTGTAACGTATTCAGGTTAGGTAAGCGTTTGAATTACTTAATCGTTTGATGAGTGTGTATGTAAAGATACCGGTAATGGCGCGAAATAATTTCTGAAATTTGAGAATAGTGTCTCCAACGGGCATTATTCTTGAATTAAGAAATTGGGACGTTACATTATGGTATTAGAGCCGAGCCTCTCCTAATATGGTGTGGTTTGTGGACGAACCTGTCGGAAGTTGGTGGGCATTTGAGAGCTGGAGGCTGATGAGGGCGGGGAGTGATCGCCGGTGCAAAGAGGCACAGACAAGGACCGGCTCCTGGCAAGCTTCTAAACAAAAAAGGGACACATGGATGAACCGAACCCACACCCGAATGAGAGGGATCCAGAGGTTGTGCAGGTGTGGGACTGTACAGTTGAGGATAGCTTAAAGGAAATTGTTGTGGTGAACTATACCAATAATATGCATCTTCTTTTTGGAAGCTCATAACATATGACCTCCATAGTTAAGCGTGCTTGGCTTGGAGAAATTCTGGGATGGCTGACCTTCTGGGAAGTTTTCCGGAAAGTGCGCAAGTGAGGACAAAGTACACTAGAGAGACTCATGTTGGTTTGTGGGGACCCTCATCACTCCTACAAGCGCCTCAGGGGCGTTACAAATGGTATCAGAGTAGTTCAGTCCAATTAGACTGTGGTTAAGTTAGTTGCCTGTGACTTGCTATAATCCCAACATACCCCGTACTCAGTATAGGGACTGATCACCCCTCTACTTGGTGCGTTGTACACGGGATTATGCTTAGTGAAGTGAGTAGGATACCTTGGTTAGGAAGTCGGTACACTTCTCTAACAAGGTTAGAGCCACCCACTTGCTAGATAGAGAGAGTCACATGGGTTTATTTCCAAAAATAGAACCTCCACCCAAGAAACCTTATAGAACGTCACGCTTAGGTCCTAGTGGACACGAGGCACACTTAGAGGAAACAAAAATGAGTAGGCTCCCTAGTGGGTGAGGAGAGTGTTGGTTGCTTGTATTTGAGCCTTGGTGATGTGATTTGTTTGATTAATTATGATGATTGTTTTGCTTGAATGATTGCATGACATGTATGTCTGATTGCGTTGCTTGAATGTCTTGTATGTTAGAGGGTTGATTGTAAATTTCTAGGATATGGGTTGAACGATCTTAGAATTTAGAATTTCGCGAATTGCTGATTTCATGGTTGGTTGGATTATAGAGGACAGGTGGAGTTCATGAGAGGATAGAGGAACTAACGTCCTAGGTGTGGAGACACTGTTTTGGCTTAGAGCCTTGAGTTTGGGTTCGAGGAACACCTATGCTTGGAGTTTTAAGATTTGTGGTAAATGACCTAGGAGGCGTAAAGGGCTTGCTTAGAGAATGGAGGGTGAAGACAACATTAGAAGAAGCTAGATGATGGTTTTTAAAATTATTAGGAACTTGATAAGAGTCGGAGTACATTGAACAAATAGAGCAGATTTAAGTTTAATGACCATGACTCAATACCCACCTTGTTCTACCTTAGAGATCCCTTTTATTTTCGGTCCCTTTTTGTATACAACCTTGATATTCATGTTTGATTTATGGTTGGACACTATCGCTTAATGAGGACTTCATGATCAGTTCCGTTTGAGCTAGGGAGTAAACCCAATAATGTAAAGGGAGTGAGTGAAATTGGAAACTTGGATGGTTAGAGGTACCTAGTAGGTTGCAATCATGGTCAGTCCCTCTCAGTTCTATGTTTACTTGGCTATCAGCACTTAAGGAACAAGGTTCCTTGTTATTTGAGTCAGAGTAGAATTGAGGACCATGATTGCAACCTACCAGGTACTTCTAACCATCCAAGTATCCAATTTCACTCACCCTCTTTTAATTATTGGGTTTACTCCCTAGCTCAAACGGAACTGATCATGAGGTCCTCATTAAGTGATAGTGCCTAACCATAAATCAAACATGAATAACAAGGTTGTGTACAAAAAGGGGCCGAAAATAAAAAGGAAGCTCTAAGGTAGAACAAGGTGGGTATTGAGTGATGGTCCTTAAATTTAAATCCCCTCTATTTGTTCATTGTACTCTGGCTCTTGTTTTGTTCCTAATAATTTTAAAAACCATGACCTAGGTTCTTCTAATGTAGTCTTCACCCTCCATTCTCTAATCAAGCCCTTTACGCGTCTTGGGTCATTTTACCACTAATCTTAAAACTCCAAGCATGAGTGCTCCTGAAACCCAACTCAAGGCTTTAAACCAATAACAGTGTCTCCACACCTAGTAGGTTAGTTCCTCTATCTTCTAATGGATTCCACCTGTCCTTTACCATCCAACCAAGCATCCAATCCCCAAACTGTGAAATTCTAAATTCTAAGATCGTTCAACCCATACCCTAGAAATTCACAATCAATTCCCTACATATAAGACATTCAAGCAACGCAACCAAACAGACATGTCATGCAATCATTCAAGCAAAACAAATATCATGATTAATCAAACTAATTACATTACCAAGGTTCACATACAAGCAACCAACACTCTCCTCACCTAGGGAGCCTACTCATTTTTGTTTCCCCTAAGTGTGTCTCTTTCGATACCATCTGAAGTGTGTAGCCCTCTGAAGATCTCTGATAAAGACTCAAGTCATTTTCAACGCCTTCTGAAACAAGTCTTTGGTCTATCCTTTTTAAGGCAAGTTGCTCAGAGACTTTCCTGCACGGTTGAATTACATGCACCAGAAAGGAAATATCTACAACGCAATCTTTGCAGTGTTTAGAACAGAGACAGTTTTGCGCATCTACCTTGTACTTTGTCAGAAGCTATCAGAAGTTGTATCACAACGGGATTAAGAGCATTTAATTGTATCCCTCAACAGTGATTTCAATGGACTTCATCTCAAGCATCTATAAATAGCTTCATGCAGAACCATGCAACACAGAGAACAAGCTATGAAAGAAAGAGCCCATACGCTGCAAGTTTTTCGCTGTAAAAACACTCTGATTGATTTTATTTGTACTTGAATCTTCTTATCCTGTGAATAACTCAATTATCTTGTACAAAATTTTTGTTTGAGCTCTGACCTTGTATAGTTCATACGCTTAAACTTTCTCATACCTTTAAACACTTGGGTGTTGAGCCTGGAGAGGCTTGTTTGTTAAAAAATATTTGGGTTAAGCCTGAAGAGGCTTGTGAGAAAACAATACTTGTTGTTAAAGAGCCTGAAGAGGCTTGATATAAAAGAATACTTGTAATCTTCTGAAGATTAATGGAAATCCAGGTGCTGTGTTTTACTATGGGACTAGACGTAGCTCACTGTGGTTGTGAGTGAACCTGGATAAATCCTCTGGTTAAGTTATGTTTTCTCTTAACTCTTTAAATTCAGTTTAAAGCTAAAAAGAAGGGAATTGAATTGGTTCGTATAAAAGCTTAAACGTAAACTCAGTTTTTCAGAAAACAAGTTTTATCAGTCTAAATGATCTTCAGACGCAACATTAAACTTCAAATAATTGCATATCATCTGAAAGCTTTTATAAAACACTTTCTTGAGAAAAGGTTTTCAAAAATGTTCAAGTTTTATTGAAACACTATTCAACCCCCCTTCTAGTGTTTCCCTATGTGTTTCTACAGTTCAAGCGCGTGTCTCTGCAGCAGCAGGGGAAATCTCTAACTTAAGCGCGCTCAAGCACGCTAAAGCGCGCGTCTCTGCAGCATCAAGGAGTGTCTTTGTCTGGAGTGCACTAAAGCGCATTAAGGCGCGCTCAAGCGCGCGCACGAGGATCTGGTTATTAAAACAGGGAGTCCCACTCTCTTCTCTCATTCTCTTCGCGTCCCTAGGGTTTCTAGAGAGAGAGGGAGAGTTTTAGTGAGAGAAAGCATGAGGAAGAATGAGCTAGCTGGTCGGAAGCCTCCCTACCATCTTGGAGCTTGGATCTCCTAAACTCTTCCTTTCTTTTGCTTCCATTTTTCCTCGTCTTTCCTTGCTCTAGGTGAGTATGGTTCACCCACTCAATTGCATTTTGATTGAAGGCTTAAATAACTTGTTGGCCCCTGTAAAATATGTTGTTTTTGCTTTTGGTCCTTATAAAATTATCTTTATTCTTTTGATCCTCATAAAATTTAGAAATTTTAAAAAAGTCGTTATTGCCACTTGTCATGCATCCATCTATGCCACAAATGTAATCATGTTGAGGTGGCATATGATGTGGCGTATCTAGATGCATGACATATCATCAAAAAATAATAATAAGGACCTTTTTCAAAATTTTCAAATTTTATAAGGACCAAAAGAATAAAAACAATTTTATAAGAATCAAAAGCAAAAACCACATATTTTACAAGGACCAAAAAGTTATTTAAGCCTTCATTGAACTCCCTTGTATGCTCCCTATCCTCACTTCTCTTGCTTATGTTGTTGATTGTGGTTGATTAGAGGTGAATCTAGGGTTAGTTGTTGGATTGATTTGGTTATATCTTGTTATGGATCAAACCCTAGGTTAGAGGATTTGGGAATTTGGTGAAATTATGGATTTTTGATGTTGAAACCTTTGTAATGTTATACATTCTTGCTTATGCTCATATTCATTAAATTACTATCATTTCTTACATTTCTAGCTCATTCATGTTGAAAGAAAAGGAATTTCATGGGTCTTCAGACCAAAGAGGTGTCTTCGGACCAATAAGGGGTCTTTGGACCAAAGAGGTGAAAGAGAGGTAATCATCACATTTGCTCCTAGGCCAAGGGGTAAATGGGGTTTCTCAGTTAAGAATGAACCACATGTATGTTTGATAATAAAACTTAATGAGGGTGGTCCTAGACGATGGTCTTTGGTCACATGGTCGAGCGCTCAAAAAAGGTTAACAGTGAAAAGACACCCTTGGTGTGGGTTTGCGGTTTGAGGTTAAGTTTGAGTTTGATTGCATGAATGCATGGGTGGTCTCCACCAGAGAAATTGTGTTGTGCATTGCTTGACTACCTGCTAGATTTGGGATGTATAGCAGAACATGTATCTATGTATATGTATGTTGCATTTCCATTTGCATGTTTCCCCTACACTGTATGCATGGTCACATTCACTGGGACATAGTCTCATCCCATGATATAGGAATTACATTCAGATGTGCAGGTCGCTGTCCGGATGCTTGACTGGAGGTTTGAGGGCTCTTTTGGGATGGGTGTTTGTAGCCCTTTTATTGTGATCTCATTTTGGGAATTGCGATGTAGTGGATAGGATGCGAATTTGTAGTATTGTAATTAAGCCACTCAGTGGCATTTTGGTTGTAATCACTAAGTTGTATTTAGTTGATTTACGCTTAAGTAACCATTGGATTATCTAAGCGTTTATGTTGTTTTGCTTGTTGATATCGAAAATGCGCGAAGTAATTTCAAGAATTTGAAAATGGTGCTCCCAACACGCATTATTTATGAATTTAGAAATTAGGACGTTACATTTTTCCTTTCCCCAAAATCTTAATTTGGCAAAGAAGGGAGCTTTGTGAGTGTATCAATCACCAACTGAAGACCCTTTACTTAAAGGGACTTACAGGTAAAGAGTTTGAAGTGGAATTTGTTAAATACATAATAACAAATGCAGGAGTGATGGAAAGGATTACCATTTGGTTTGCTAATGTCTGCTTATGGGATGAAGTTATTGCAACTGTGTGTTTGCTATCATATCCAAAGGCAACTACCAACTTGTCCATCATTCTCAAGCCTGGGAAGAAGTACATGGAAAGAGTTGGTGGGAGCTTTGAAGAATGGGTGTCAAGTCTAAGACTCTAATATTGGTTTCTACTTTCTAGCTACAAAAATGTATTTTCTCTACCATTCCTAAGTTTTGAATCTTCTAAGTTATCGGCCATGTGTTTCATTGGATGTGATTTTCTTTGATTTTGTAAATACATACTAGTTATTCAAAATAATGGTTGTTTTACTCCAATAGTGTAATTTACTTTCCAAATGTCCTAAATGAGGCGGGTTTTTTAAAAATTTCTAAAATAGTCCAAGTTCTGTATAAAAAGAAGTCACATAAAGAGATGTGAAATTTTATTCTTTGATGTACAATGGTGGAAATGAAATTTAAACTTACTGTTTCATATAAAATATTCTTTAATATTATTTTAAACATAGTCATATTTCACAAATATAACTTAAATAATTAATAACATAGGATTTATTTAATCTATTTTAAAATTAATTATGTCATATTCCCTAAATACAAATTATCTTATTGTAGTTGGCAAAGTCTCAAGAAGCGGGTTGAATTGAGACGCGTCTATGCCTTCGTGAAAAAAATTAAAACACTTTTCTGACTTCAAATCTCTAGTTTTACAACTAGGATGTCAAAGTTTTAGTTACGGTAAGAAGCAACACAGTCTAAGTATGTTCAAGATATATATATATATATATATATCAGAAAATCTATTACGATAAGATATGGTAAGAAGAAAAACAGTTTCTAAGTATATTAAGTAGTTGTGAAAAACTTGTTTACTTAAATATGTAGGTTGTGAATCTTTAATGAATATTCTTCAGACATGTAACTTTGTTTCTCAGTTTGTTTTAATAAATAGTTTCAGTTAGAAGACTTAGAAACAATTTTGCAGGGTGTCTAACAGTAATGTAAATAAATAGAGACACGATCAAAAGAGAATAACACAACAAGATTTATCATGGTTCACTCTTATCGAAAAGAGCTACGTCCAGTCCCCACCTTAGTGAGATTTCCCTCTAACTTCTTCAAAGTTACAAGTATTATCCTTCAAGAGCCTTTTCAAGCTTCTAAGTATTCTCCATCAAGGGCCTTTTCATGCTTCTAAATATTTTCCTTCACGGACCTCTTCAGGCTCCTAGGTATTCTCCTTCACGGGCCTCTTCAGGCTCCTGATTATTCTTGTCCAAGATTGTCAACTCAACACCACAGTCCAGAAACAACTTCTGACTTTGTGGAGGAGATACAACATAAATGGATAAAGGAAAAGTCGTTTTAGCTTGATGTCTTAAACACATAGAGTATGAATCAATAGTTGAATCCTCATGCTAAATTACAAAAGAATTTACAAACAATAAACCCCACAAATAAACTCAGAAATTTTGATAAACATCAAAGTATGTGTGGGTCATAAGCAATTAGATAGATGAAGCGGTAATAGAAAACTCTTGGCCAGCGCTTCAGCTTTTTGCTTAATGTTCTCTCATCTTGCTTCTGAGTTCCAAGCACCTATTTATAGGTTGGGATAAGAATATAGTCGTTTACAGCCGTTGGGAATCCTCAACAGCTCTTTCCCTTGTGTCATGAACTTTTTACACATCAGCACGCTTGACTTGCTTTTGTTTGATGCATTATGCTTATGCATCTGAGTTACTATTTTGCTTGAGTTTTGTATCTGATGATTTGCTTCTAGCTTGAAGTAGAAATTCTTCAAATTACTTTGTGTGAGACTTTAGTTTCTACGTCTAAGTATGAGATGAAACCGTTCAAAACCTCTCTGATTTAAGAAATGACTATGCTTAAGAACCTTTCTGTTGGTACTTCTCTGATGAAAATATTTTCTGATTTTGCTAAGAAGCTTCTGATGTAAGTGATGTTCTGATCAAGGATTCTTCTTAAGTCTTTTGCTTCTGATACAACCATTTTGGTTCTATCATCTTTCTGATCTTAGGTTATTTTCTGAAGTTCTCATCAGCATGAGTAAACTTTCTTCTAAGATTTTCTTCTTGATACACTGTCAGTCTTGCTTCTTAGATTCGTTTATGCTTCTAAGTCTTGTCAGAAGTGTCTGCTTCAGAATTCAACTTACATCTAAGCTCAGCTTGCTTCTTACCTCATATTTCGTTTGACCTTAGCTTGTGTATGACCTCATTTCTACTTCTTTAATTTTCTTCTTAGCTTTACTCAAGTCTTCTTGACCGATGATAATTTCTTTTTATGTCTTGAGACTTGACTCTTTAATCTGAGATGCTTCTTAAGATGATGAATCTTGGTGCATGGTTGATCTTGTTACCTGTCTCAACGTATTTCTGCACGCTTAAGTGTCTCAAATCTCACGAAACACATTAGTAACTTAAGAACAAAAAATCTTAACTTTGATCTAAATGTTTGTTATCCATAAAACCATTTCATAGAGGGTTTTGATTCTTACACTTATTTTATTTTATTTTTATAAGATATCTATACTTGAAGAATACCACTTCTCTATTTTTTATTTTGATAGAAATTTTGTTAACAATAATAAGAATACATGCATCATAATATATTTTTCTTAAAATTTTTAATGAATATATTAGACTAATATAATATAATTTTAAAAATAAAATATATTTAATTAAAATAGCATTTAATAGTAGTATGAAGTCAAATTTACTAACATGTGACATAAAACTAATATAATCCATCACAAGTTTTTGACATTTAAAATTTAATGAATTTAAATGTAATACTTTTTTTTGGAACATTTAATATTATTACAAGCAATAAATGTAAAATTTAATAATAAATATTAGATGCATCATATTAAACATTTATTATAGTATTTAGCAAATATAGCATTCAATAGTAGTATTAATTCAATTTAACAAATAATTTATTTTCCCTTAAAAATAAGAGAAATGTTAACGATTGTTCTTATTGTATTTGTCAAGGAACAAAAAAATAAAATGTTTTTATTGTATGATATATCATTAATGTTATAAATGTAGTCAATACCGTAATTTCTAATAAATGTAAATTTATTTTTCTACTAGATTTGATCAAAGTAAGATTCTAGAATTTGATTTTAACTAGGGTTGTTAATGGGTTTCGCTAACCTGACCCGAAATCAATTGATCAGTTTACCCGGGTTCTAGGGTAGACCCGGTCCAAAGAGTATAAAAACTATCATTTGTGTCATCAATTTCATTTCCCACAGCCACAGAAATTGAAAACGAGCCCTACTTACTGCCCTAGCCTTCTCTTCAGCCTCCCCCTCAAGCCCACTGATGCGTCTGCCTCTGGCTGCCCCCTCAAGCTCGTCGTGCGTTTTCCATTTGCCTCTTGCCTCCTGCCACTCTGCCTTCGACTTCACCCTCTCCTGCGTGTGTCTGCGACGTGCCCGGTCTGCTTGCCTTGTGTCGTGTCGTCCGCTCGTCAGTTAACAACTCTCGGTTCTCGCTCAGTCGTTCATCCGTGTCGGTAAGTTGTCTTAGCCACTTTCTGCTTGATCTATTGTCTTCGCCATTGTTGTGCTTGATCTGATGATTGATAAATCAAAATACCTTAAAGAAGTGTGGTTATTGTGAGCTTGTGTCTCCATGAAATTCATGTTTTGTTAATTGTTATGCTTTAACATAAAGAAGTTTGGTGATTGATAAAAATGCCTACTTGAACTGCTCAAAAATGATGATTAAATGTGCAAATCTGATTTCTGGAGATCATGGACCGTTAAAAGCAACATAAGCCATTTTTTTCGTTTTTTTGTAACAGCCCAACTTGCCCAAATGAGTAGGCCCAACCCGAGAACACAACCTGAACCGACCTAACCATACTCGGTTCGGTTCAACTTACGAAATTTTATTACCCAACCCGTTTAACATGCTCGGTTCGGTTCCGAAAATCCCACATACCCAACCAAACCCGGACCGAGAACAACTCTAATTTTAACTAAAGTTCAGAGAGTTCCGTTTTTGTTTTCAAATTGGTGTGTTAATCCCCTAGCCTCTTTTGACTAGTTTTGTTTTCATGTAAATATATATGCGTTAGAGGATTTGTTGTATTCTATTTAATGAATTTGGCTTATAAAAAAGTTTTTGATATAATCCAATTAAGTTGCAATATATGGTACTAATTGAAGAATCTCTCCAAAGATAAAACATTTGCCAAAAAAACATATCAAACTTTGTCTGTTTATAAACCATCGACGATGCCCTCGTGTTGATGACATTAAATACGAATTAAGAACTATTTTTTTTAAACTCATACACTTATTCATTAATTAATTTCTTAAATTGACCCTTTACTCAATTCACCAAATAATAGTAAAAAAAATATTGACTCATAGAAATGTTGAAAAAAATGAATATTTAACCATTAATCATTTTCTTAAATTAGCTTTTGACCCATTTTACAAATAATAAAATAATTGACTTTGAAAGAAATATTGAAAAGTGAAAATATATAATTATTAATTAATTTCTTAAGTTAATTCTTTGACTCAATTCACCAAATAATTAAAAAAAGATTAACTAACAAAGAAAGGTAGAAAATACTGGATACATAATTATTAATTAATTTCATAAATTAAATTTTATTTCTATTTAAAAAATAAAAGAAACAAATCCTGATGGTTCATGTAATTAGGAGGAATTATATATGTTGAGCCACCGAGTGGCATATGGATCATAAAATGTATGTAGAATGTGTAACGTATTCAGGTTAGGTAAGCGTTTGAATTACTTAATCGTTTGATGAGTGTGTATGTAAAGATACCGGTAATTGCGCGAAATAATTTCTGAAATTTGAGAATAGTGTCTCCAACGGGCATTATTCTTGAATTAAGAAATTGGGACGTTACATTATGGTATTAGAGCTTAGCCTCTCCTAATATGGTGTAGTTCGTGGACGAACCAGTCGGAAGCTAGTGGGCATTTGAGAGCTGGAGGATGATGAGGGCGGGGAGTGATCGTCGGTGCAAAGAGGCATAGACATGGAGCGGCTCCTGGCAAGCTTCTAAACAAAAAAGGGACACATGGATGAACCGAACCCACACCCAAATGAGAGGGATTCAGAGGCTGTGCAGGTATGGGACTGTACAGTTGAGGATAGCTTAAAGGAAATTGTTGTGGTGAACTATACCAACAAGATGCATCTTCTTTTTGGAAGCTCATAACATAAGAACTCCATAGTTAAGTGTGCTTGGCTTGGAGAAATTCTAGGATGGCTGACCTTCTGGGAAGTTTCCCGGAAAGTGCGTAAGTGAGGACAAAGCACAGTGGAAAGACTCATGTTGGTTTGTGGGGACCCTCATCACTCCTGCAAGCGCCTCAGGGGTGTTACAAATGGTATCAGAGCAGTTTAATCCAATTAGACTGTGGTTAAGTTAGTTGCTCGTGACTTGCTATAATCCCACCATACCCCGTACTCAGTATAGGGACTGATCACCCCTCTACTTGGTGCGTTGTACACGGGATTATGCTTAGTGACGTGAGTAGGATACCTTGGTTAGGAAGTCGGTACACTTCTCTAACAAGGTTAGAGCCACCCACTTGCAAGAAAGAGGAGATTTTAGTTTAAGGACCATGACTCAATTCCCACCTTGTTCTACCTTAGAGATCCCTTATTATTTTTGTATACAACCTTGATATTCATGTTTGATTTATGGTTGGACACTATCGCTTAATGAGGACCTCATGACCAGTTCCGTTTGAGCTAAGGAGTAAACCAAATATTGTAAAGGGAGTGAGTGAAATTGGAAACTTGCATGGTTAGAGGTACCTAGTAGGTTGCAATCATGGTCAGTCCCTCTCAGTTCTATGTTTACTTAGCTATCAGCACTTAAGGAACAAGTTTCCTTGTTATTTGAGTCATAGTGTTTTGTTTTCTTCTTTTGAGTAGAAGTTTTACAATTCTCGATTTCGTTGCTTAATACCTTGTTGTCTATTTTTCACATTTGAGCATTTATGTTAGTACACGGGTAGTTACCCATTTTTCTAATTCATCAGTTGTAGAGCTAAGTCTATAGGTTGGGCTCCTCAGTTTCTTTTCTGTCCGCTTCCTGAGCGAAAGAACCTTGATCTTTATAGTTCATGGGAGAAGAAAACTCTTGCGGAATGTGGAATTGCCACTCAGAGCATATCACCTACGAGGGTCAATGACCAGTATCTAATAAATGTTTTGTAAAGATTAATCCTAAGCTTGGTGTGCTGAATTCATTGTTAGGTGTTGAACATTTTCCTTCCATTCCCCTTGTATCTAAAGCTCCCACCATCATTCCCATCATTCTCGGCATGGATGTGTCTCATGGCTCACCAGGGAAATTGGATATTCCTTCTATTGTCGCGGTTGTCAACTCTAGACAGTAGCCTCTGATATCCTAGGATAGGGCATGTGTTCGTACTCAGTCCCCTAGGTTTAAATGATACATAATCTTGATTTCTGCTTATGTGCACGCGTTGGTAGGATAGATACAATCAAGTCTACACACAGACATGTCTGGTTAGATTAGATTGGTTTTTCTCCGGATGAACTATAGGAGTTTTTCCACTCTTTATCATATGTGTATCAAAGGAGCCCCATTGCCATTTTTGTTGTTGCTTCGAAAGGCTACACTTACTTGGTTGCAACTCTATGTTCTTTTGTTAAGACTTGTGCGTTGTCGTTTTAGAAACTAGTGATGAAATAGTGCTGTTTATAAAATTACATTTCAAACTAGCCAGCCTTTTGGGAGCACAGTGTAGTTTTATGCAGTAGACATAAAACCTTGAGGGTTGTTAGGAGGGGCCCGAGCTCTTAAGGGGGGTAGTATTTTAGAACAGGGCATAGGAAACCACGAGGGTAAACCTCGATACACCATGGCACATCCAAGGTGTACCCGGTCTAAGAGTTAGATTCCAGGATAGGTCGTTAGACACGACCCGAGGGTCAGGTTGGAGTACGAAACCGTTAGACTCGTAAGCTGGGTTAGAATACCAAAGCGCTTAGGAATCCCTGTTTTTGAGGAAGGCCGGAGTGAGACTTAGATCCAGGCTAGGCGGAGGCCAAATTCATTCAAGTGGAGTAGTGGTAGTATGGGTGACTGTAACGTCCTAATTCCTGAATTTAGAAATAATGCCTGTTGGGAGCAACATTTCCAAATTCTCAAAATTATATTGCTCATTGTCGATATCCACAAGCAATACATCACGACGCTTAGGTAATCCAACAGTTACATAAGCATAAGCCTTCCATACACAACTGAATGAATTACAGTTAAAATGCCACTCAGTGGCTTACTACAACTTTACTGATTCTTATCCTATCCACTACATCTCATTCTATCCACTAGATCACAATTACAAATCAAACGGCTACAATAATAAGTATTTGACAATCCATCTAAGTGAGTCCTCAGCTTTCCAGTCTAGCCTCAGTACAACAACCTGCACAACTGAATATATTCCCCACAACGAGAGGTGAGACTAACGTCCCAGTGAGTGCGATAAAAGTGTGTGCGAAGTGGGGAGTCAGACAATAGAGATGCAACAAGCATACGTATACATTTCATAATTGCATCATGAGTACACATACATGAGAGTAAGTAAACATAATCAGAAATTCTAGTACATATACAATGTCTATGAAATGATGCAACATGTCTGTGACGTGTTGTTACCCGAACCCGGGGTCTATCCACTGTAACGTAATCTGTTATTGAGCGCTCGGCCATGTGAGCAAGGACCGTCGTCCAGGGCCACATAAAAATTAAGTTTTATTAAGCATGCATGGATCATGACTTTGATTATTTTTAGGGTGAGGATCCCCCATCTTCCACTTGGCCGAGAGGTCGATGAGAGTACCTTGTCTTTTTTAAACATGGGTGCCCGAAGGCCTGTGATGGTCCGAAGACCCTGTGATAGCCCGAAGGCAATCTGATAGTCCGAAGACCCTTGAAATATGTTCAATGATGGCCAAAGACCCATGAATGCTCAAGAGTATAGTCAATATATTTACAAGTATAAAATCCCCAAATCTACTAACCTAGGATTTGGAATCCAAGCACATACAACCAATCCCATCAACAATCCATCCTAAGCATGTCTATAATCACTCATATTCAACAATAATAGAGAGTGGAAGTTAGAATAGGGATCATACATAAATTATCAAACTACATGGAAAGTGAGTGAGAACCACAATCATCCACTCATTCCTAGTTCCATTTCCTACAACCTTCTCCTAACTTGGTTTCCTCATCCAAAACTCTCCCCACTTTAGTTTCGCCACCTCATTTCCTTTGCTCCTAAAAACCATTCTTTACTATTTTCAGCTTACCTACTGGTTAAGACATGGAATGACACACTTATCCCCAACCCTTCTTGATAACCTGCCTTTCCATCTTAGTCTATCCAATTTTAACCTCTTATTCTCATTATCATACCTGGTAATTCTTTCAATAACCTCTTAAAACTCAAGACTTTTATTTTATTTACCAAATTCTTGTCTAAACTCATATTCTAACCCTCAAGTTTTCATTCCAATTCCAACCTTCTATATTTGCATACTTGGAATCCTACCAATTTGTCGCTTAATAACCAATACCTCTATTTCTTAAGGTGGCTAAAAGGGAACTAGGGGTCGATTTCACTCCTAAACTCGTCTTCTTGAATCTATCCTCATAGGCTAAATCTTGAATGACGTTATTCCCTTAATTGTTCTATGCCTAACTTTCTCTAAGATCAATCAAATCACTCATTCTCCCCCTTTGGGTGGGCACCCCGTCACTAAGTATCTTCAACCACCATCCTAGAGAGGTTTTATAGGTAATTTTTATGTTGGCTTTCTCCATTATCCTATGTCATATGCCTATTTCCCATACTACCCAAAGGGTTGCAACCTAAAGGGGTTTCATAAAACCCCAGGTCAAGGTTTCTACCTCAATCCTTAACGTGCGCACCAAACCTTGGAAGATACTAGAAGTAACATAGATTGTTGGGGGACCTTAACTCTCGATGATTACACTTGATCTAAACTTTGTGTTATTAACAACTTGACCTTACTATAGGTATTTTCTAATTGAATTTATGTTCATTTTATGGTTTCCTTGAAACTAGCATCATCGAATCAATCACATGTAAACACTTAACCCCTCGAACCACGAAACTCGCACCGGCGAAATAGTCCAACACTTGAGTGGTGTTCAAGGAGTATATATCGACACTATCCACTCATGCATCAATCAAGACTTGACATGTAACAAGCACACATGTCGTACTAAGGAGACACCCATTACTTCAACAAGAAAAACACTCATAACATTAACGCAGGGGAAATTCCCACGGATCATGGTATGATCCTGATAAACCTCAACTCGTTCCCTAACTCGCTTTAGTAAATTCTCCCATCATCACCCATACTACCACTACCCCACTTAAATGAATTTGGCCTCCGCCTAGCTTGGCTCTAAGTCTCACTCTGGCCTTTCTCGAAAACAGGGATTCCTAAGGGCTTTGGTACTCAAACCCGGCTTACGAGTCTAACGGTTTTGTACTCCAGCCTGACCCTCGGGTCGGGTCTAACTACCTATCCTTGAATCTAACTCTTAGACCAGGTACACCTTGGATGTGCCATGGTGTACCGGGGTTTTCTCCCTGTACTTTCCTATTCCTTTTTCTATAAGGCTACCTATCTCAAAAGCTCAGGCCCCTCCTATCAACCCTCAAGGTTTTAAGTCTACTACATAAAACTACGCTGTGTTCCCAAAAGCTAGCTAGTTTGAAATGTAATCTTATAAACAACACCATTTCATCACTAGTTTCTACAACATCAACGCACGGATCTTAACAAAAGGACATAGAGTTGGGGCCATGTGAGCGTAGCCTGTCGGAGCAACAACAAAAATGGCATCGGGGCTCCTTTGACACACATATGATAAAGAGCGGAAAAACTCTTATAGTTCACCTAGAGAAAAACCAATCTCATCTAACTGGGCATGATAGTGAGTAGACCTGATTGTATCTATCCTGCCAACACGTGCACATAAGCAGAAATCAAGATTTTCTATCATTTCAACCTAGGGAACTGAGTGCGAAAACATGCTCTGTCCTAGGATATCAGAGGCTACTGCCTAGAGCTGACGACCGCAACAATTGAAGGGGTATCCAATTGCCCTGGTGAGGCATGAGATACACCCATGTCTAGAATGATGGTGGAAACTTTAGAAACAAGGGAATGGAAAGAGAATGTTCAACACCTAACAATGAATTCAGTCCACCAGGCTTAACATTAATCCTTAACAAAACTAATTAGATATTGGTCATTGACCCTCGTAGGAGATATGCATTGAGTAACAATTCCACATTCCGCAAGATTTTTCTTCATCCATGGACTATGAGGATCAGGGTTCTTCTACTGAGGAAGCAGACAGAGAAGAAACTGAAGAGCCCAACCCATAGACCTAGCTCTACAACTGATGAATTAGAAAATAGATGACTACCCGCGTACTAACAACATAGTCTTAAACCTAGGTAATAGAAAATGCTTAGAAGAGAATCAGGGGATTTTGGAGTGCTTTCTGGACGTTTTTTGCTTGAGCGAGACCCTTCTTACACAAGCAAGAATCTTCCAAAGAGGGGAATGCTCTCCAGAGTATTCTCTCTCAAGCAAGAAGCATATCGATTGAGTGGCAGATGGATTATAAAATGTATGTAGAATGTGTAACGTATTCAGCTTAGGTAAGCGTTTGAATTACTTAAGCGTTTAATGAGTGTGTATATAAAGATATCAGCAATTGGGCGAAATAATTTCAGAAATTTGAGAATAGTGTCTCCAACGGGCATTATTCTTGAATTAAGAAATTAGGACGTTACATTATGGTATCAGAGTCGAGGCTCTCCTAGTACGGTGTGGTTCGTGGACGAACCAGGCGGAAGCTGGTGGGCATGTGCGAGCCCGAGGCTGATGAGGGCGGGGAGTGATCGTCGGTGCAAAGGGGCACAAACAAGGAGCGGCTCCTGGCAGGCTTCTAAGCAAAAAAGGTACACATGGATGAACCGAACCCACACCCAAATGAGAGGGATCCAGAGGCTGTGCAGGTATGGGATTGTACAATTGAGGATAACTTAAAGGAAATTGTTGTGGTGAACTATACCAACAAGATGCATCTTCTTTTTGGAAGCTCATAACATAAGAACTCCATAGTTAAGCAGGCTTGGTTTGGAGCAATTCTGGGATGGGTGACCTTCTGGGAAGTCTCCCGAAAAGTGTGCAAGTGAGGACATAGCACACTGGAAAGACTCGTGTTGGTTTGTGGGGACCCTCATCACTCTTGCAAGCGGCTCGGGGGCGTTACAAATGGTATCAGAGCAGTTCAATCCAATTGGACTGTGGTTAATTTAGTTGCCCGTGACTTGCTATAATCCCACCATACCCCGTACTCAGTATAGGGACTGATCACCCCTCTACTTGGTGCGTTGTACACAAGATTATTCTTAGTGACGTGAGTAGGATGCCTTGGTTAGGAAGTCAGTACACTTCTCTAACAAGGTTAGAGCCACCCATTTACTAGATAGAGAGAGTCACGTAGGTTTATTTCCAAAAATAGAACCTCCACCCTAGAAACCTTATAGAACGTCACCCTTAGGTCTTAGTTGACACAAGGCACACTTAGAGGAAACAAAAATGAGTAGGCTCCCTTGTGGGTGAGGAGAGTGTTGGTTGCTTGTATTTGAGCCTTGGTGATGTGATTTCTTTGATTAATTATGATGACTGTTTTGCTTGAATGATTGCATGGCATGTATATCTGATTGCATTTCTTTAATGTCTTGTATGTAAGAGGGTTGATTGTAAATTTCTAGGATATGGATTGAACGATCTTAGAATTTAGAATTTCGCGAATTGAGGATTTCAAGCATGGTTGGATTATAGAGGACAGTTGGAGTTCATGAGAGGATAGAGGAACTAACGTCCTAGGTGTGGAGACACTGTTATTGGCTTAGATCCTTGAGTTTGGGTTCAAGGAGCACCTATGCTTGGAGTTTTAAGATTTGTGGTAAATGACCCAGGAAGTGTAAAGTACTTGCTTAGAGAATGGAGGGTGAAGACTACATTAGAAGAACCTAGATCATGGTTTTTAAAATTATAAAGAACATGATAATAGTCGGAGTACAATGAACATATAGAGTATATTTAAGTTTAAGGTCCATGACTTAATACCCACCTTGTTCTACCTTAGAGATCCATTTTTCATTTCGGCCCCTTTTTGTACACAACCTTGATATTCATTTTTGATTTATGGTTGGACACTATCGCTTAATGAGGACCTCATGATCAGTTCCATTTGAGCTATGGAGTAAACCCAATAATGTAAAGGGAGTGAGCGAAATTGGAAACTTGGATGGTTAGAGGTACCTAGTAGGTTGCAATCATGGTCAGTCCCTCTCAGTTCTATGTTTACAAGGCTATTAGCACTTAAGGAACAAGGTTCCTTGTTATACGAGTCAAAGTGTTTTTTTTTCTTTTTTGAGTAGAAGTTTTACAATTCTTGATTTCGTTGCTTAATACAACGTTGTCTGTTTTTCACGTTTGAGCATTTCGGTTACCTACGTTTAGGAATCTGTTCTAATTCATCAGTTGTAGAGCTAAGTCTATAGGTTGGGCTCCTCAGTTTCTTCTCTGTCACCTTCCTGAGCAGAAGAACCTTGATCTTTATAGTCCATGGGAGAAGAAAACTCTTGCGGAATGTGGAATTGCCACTTAGCGCAAATCTGCTACTAGGGTCAATGACCAGTATCTAATTAATGTTTTGTTAAAGATTAATGCTAAGCTTGGTGTTCTGAATTCATTGTTAGGTGTTGAACATTCTCATTCTGTTCCCCTTTATTCTAAAGCTCCCACCATCATTCTTGGCATGTATGTGTCTCATGGCTCACCTAGGCAATTGGATATTCCTTCGATTACTGCGGTTGTCAACTCTATGCAGTAGCCTCTCATATCCTAGGACAGGGCATGTGTTCGTACTCAGTCCCCTAGGATGAAATGACACATAAACTTGATTTCAGCTTATGTGCACGTGTTGGAAGGATAGATACAATCAAGTCTACACACATCATGTCCAGTTAGATGAGATTGGTTTTTCTCCGAATGAACTATAGGAGTTTGTCCACTCTTTATCATATGTTTATCAGAGGAGCCCCGCTGCCAATTTTGTTGTTGCTCCGACAGGCTATACTCACTTGTGATGAAATAGTGTTGTTTATAAGATTACATTTCAAACTAGCCAACTTTTTGGGAACACGGTGTAGTTTTATGTAGTAGACTTAAAACCTTGAGAGTTGTTAGGAAGGGCCCGAGCTCTTTAGGGAGTAGCCTTTTAGAACAGGGCATAGGAAACCACGAGGGTAATCCTCGGTACACCATGGCACATCCAAGGTGTACCCGGTCTAAGAGTTAGATTCTCGGATAGGTAGTTAGACTCGACCCGAGGGTCAGGTTGGAGTACGAAACCGATAGACTCGTATGCCGGGCTAGAATACCAAAGCCCTTAGGAATCCCTGTTTTCGAGGAAGGCCAGAGTGAGACTTAGAGCCAAGCTAGGCGGAGATCAAATTCATTTAAGTGGAGTAGTGGTAGTATGGGTGACTGTAACGTCCTAATACCTGAATTCAAAAATAATACCTGTTGGGAGCACCATTTCCAATTTCTCAAAATTATTTCGTTCATTGTCGATATCCACAAACAATACATCACGACGCTTAGGTAATCCAACAATTACATAAGCATAAGCCATCCATACACAACTCAATGAATTACAGTTAAAATGCCACTCAGTGGCTTACTATAACTTTACATATTCTTATCCTATCCACTACATCTCATTCTATCCACTACATCACAATTCTAAATAAAAGGGCTACAATATTCTTGAATAACGTTATTCCCTTAATTGTTCTATGCCTAACTTTCGCTAAGATCAATCAAATCACTCATTCTCCCCCCTTTGGGTGGGCACCCCGTTACTAAGTATCTTCAACCACAATCCTAGAGAGGTTTTCTAGGTTATTTTTATGTTGGCTTTCTCCAATATCCTATGTCATTTCCTATTTCCCATAGTACCCAAAGGGTTGCAACTTAAACAGGTTTCATAAAACCCCGGGTCGAGGTTTCTAACTCAATGCTTAACGTGCACACCAAACCTTGGCCTCCGCCTAGCTTGGTTCTAAGTCTCACTCTGGCCTTTCTCGAAAACAGGGATTCCCAAGGGCTTTGGTACTCTAACCCGACTTACGAGTCAAACGATTTCGTACTCCAACCAGACCCTCGGGTCGGGTCTAACTACCTATCCTTGAATCTAACTCTTAGACCAGGTACACCTTGAATGTGCCATGGTGTACCGGGGTTTTCCTCCTGTAGTTTCCTATTCCTTTTTCTATAAGGCTACCTCCCTTAAAAGCTCAGGCCCCTCCTATCAGCCCTCAAGGTTTTCAGTCTACTACATAAAACTACACTTGGTTCCCAAAAGCTAGCTAGTTTGAAATGTAATTTTATAAACAACACTATTTCATCACTAGTTTCTAAAACATCAATGCATGGATCTTAACAAAAGGACATAGAGTTGGGGCCAAGTGAGCGTAGCCTGTCGGAGCAATAACAAAAATGGCAACGGGGCTCCTCTGACACACATATGATAAAGAGTGGACAAACTATTATAGTTCATCTGGAGAAAAACCAATCTCATCTAACCGGGCATGATAGTGAGTAGACCTGATTGTATCTATCCTGCCAACACCTGCACATAAGCATAAATCAAGATTTTCTATCATTTCAACCTAGAGAACTGAGTGCGAAAACATGCTCTGTTCTAAGATATCGGAGGCTACTGCCTAGAGCTGACGACCGCAACAATTGAAGGAGTATCAAATTGCCCTGGTGAGCCATGAGATACACCCATGCCTAGAATGATGGTGGAAACTTTAGAAACAAGGGGAATGGAAGGAGAATGTTCAACACCTAACAATGAATTCAGTCCACCGGGCTTGACATTAATCCTTAACAAAACTAATTAGATATTAGTCATTGACCCTCGTAGGAGATATGCACTGAGTAACAATTCCACATTCCGCAAGATTTTTCTTCTTCCATGGACTATGAAGATCAGGGTTCTTCTGCTGAGGAAGCAGACAGAGAAGAAATTGAGGAGCCCAACCCATAGACTTAGCTCTACAACTGATGAATTAGAAAATAGGTGACTACCCGCGTACTAACAACATAGTCTTACACCTAGGTAATAGAAAATGCTTAGACGAGAATTAGGGGATTTTGGAGTTCTTTCTGGACGTTTTTTGCTTGAGCGAGATCCTTCTCACCCAAGCAAGAATCTTCCAAAGAGGGGAATTCTCTCTAGAGTATTCTCGCTCAAGCGAGAAACATATCGATTTAGTGAAAATGCGAATTTAGAATCTTCTCAGCATTCTCGCCCAAGCGAGAAGGGCTCGCTTGAGCGAGAGTGCGCGTGCCTGTTTTTAAAAACACAAAGCTAGGGTTATTTTCTTCATTCCCTTCGGTTCCTTTTTATTTTAGAGAAAGGGAGATTTCTAGAAATAGGAGGAGCTCTTGGATCCAAGAAGAAAGAGGAGAAGCCAAGGATCTCCACTCCCAACCTTCCCCAGCTTCCTTCCTCTTCCCTTTGAGCTTCCATAAAGATAAGTATAGCTCACACACTATCACCCATGTTTGTATGAGTACTTCTCAATGAACCCTAAACCCTAAACAACAAAGTATGTGTGGGTCATAAGCAATTAGATAGATGAAACAAAGATAGAAAACTCTTGGGCAGCGCTTCAGCTTTTTGCTTAATGTTCTCTTATCTTGCTTCTGAGTTCCAAGAACCTATTTATAGGTTGGGATAAGAATATAGTCGTTTATAGCCATTGGGAAACCTCAATAGCTCTTTTCCTTGTGTTAGGAACTTTTTACACATCAGCACGCTTGACTTGCTTTTCTCTGATGCATTATGCTTATGTGTCTGAGTTACTTTTCTGCTTCTGACTTGTAATATTGCTTGAGTTCTGTATCTGATAATTTGCTTCTAGCTTGAAGTAGATATTCTTCAAATCACTTTGTGTGAGACTTTAGTTTCTACGTCTAAGTATGATTTCAAATGCGTCTGAGTCTAATTTCGATACGACCTTTAAATGTGTCTGAGTCTAATTTGGATCTGACCTTCAGATGCGTCTGAGTCTAATCTAATTGCATCTGCATCTGAGTCTGGTCTGATTATTTGCATACTTTTCTGATATTTTAATTCTGTCTTTTGTCAAGGCTTCTTGCATTATCTTTTTGTGTACTTGCTTCTGTGTACTTGGTTCTTGTTTTTCTTCTGCTTTTTCATTCTCTCTTTATCCAAGCATGAGTTGATACAGTTCAAAACCTCTCTGATTTAAGAACTGACTGGGCTTAAGAACCTTTCTGCCGTTACTTCTCTGATGACAATATTTTATTATTTTGCATGCAAAGAAGCTTCTGATGTAAGTGATGTTCTGATCAAGGATGCTTCTTAAGTCTTTTGTTTATGATACAACAATTTTGGTTCTATCATCTTTCTGATCTTAGGTTATTTTCTGAAGTTCTCATCAACATGAATCAACTTTCTTCTGAGATTTGCTTCTTGATACACTGTCAGTCTTGCTTCTTAGATTCGTTTATGCTTCTAAGTCTTGTCGGAAGTGTTTGCTTCTGAGTTCAACTTACTTCTAAGATCAGCTTGCTTCTTACCTCAGTTTTCGTTTGACCTCAGATTGCGTATGACCTCGTTTCTACTTCTTTAATTTTCTTCTTAGCTTTACTCAAGTCTTCTTGACCGTTGATAATTTCTTTTTATGTCTTGAGACTTGACCGTTGAATCTGAGATGCTTCTTAAGATGATCGAGGAATATTGGTGCATGGTTGATCTTGTTACCTGTCTTAGCACATTTCTGCACACTTAAGCATCTCAAATCTCACGAAACACATTAGTAACTTAAGAACAAAAAATCTTAACTTTGATATAAAGTTTTGTCATCGTTAAAACCATTTCACAGAGGGTTTTGACACTTACACATATTTTATTTTATTTTTAAAATATATCTATACATGAAGAATACCACTTCTCTATTTTTTTTTATTTTGATAGTTGGAAGTTTTATTAACAATAATAATAATAAATGCATCATAATATTTTTTTCTTAAAATGTTTCATGAATATATTAGACTAATATAATATAATTTTAAAAATAAAATATATTTAATTAAAATAGCATTTAATAATAGCATGAAGTCAAATTTACTGACATGTGACATAAAACTAATATAATCAATTACTAGTTTTTTACATTTAAAATTTAATGAATTTAAATGTAATACTTTTTTTGGAACATTTAATATATTACATGCAATAAATGTAAAATTTAATAATAAATATTAGATGCATCATATTAAACATTTCTTATAGTATTTAGCAAATGTATCATTCATTAGTAGCATTAATTCAATTTAACAAATAATTTATTTTCCCTTAAAAATAAGAGAAATGTTAACTACTGTTCTTAATGTATTTGTTAAGGAACAAAAAAATAAAATATTGTTATTGTATGATATATCATTAAAGTTATAAATGTAGTCAATACTGTAATTTCCAATAAATGTAATTTTATTTTTCTACTAGATTTGATCAAAGTTAGATTCTGGAATTTGATTTTAACTAGGGTTGTTCATGGGTTTTGCTAACCTGACCCGAACCCAATTGATCGGTTTACCCGGGTTCTAGGGTAGACCCAGTCCCAAGAATATAAAAACTATCATCTATGCGTTGGGCAACGGGTTGGGTGTTTGTGAACCGATGGAACCCAACCCAACCTGATGCCTTAATATTATATGCATAAAAAATTACTTTCCCTATCTAATTCTACTCCCTTCTTCAATTCAATTCATTTGTGTCATCAATTTCATTTCCCAAAGCCACAAAAACTGAAAACGAGCCCGACTTACTGCCCTAGCCTCCTCTTCGGCCACCCCCTCAAGCTCGTCGTGCGTCTACCATTTGCCTCCTGCCTCCTGCCACTCTGCCTTCGAGTTCCCCCTCTCCTATGTGTGTCTGCGTCGTGCCTGGTCCGCTTGCCTTGCATCGTGTCGTCCGCTCGTCAGTTTAACAACTCTTGCTTCTCGCTTAGTCGCTCATTCGTGTTGGTAAGTTGCCTTAGCCACTTTCTGCTTGATCTATTGTCTTCGCCATTGTTGTGCTTGATCTGATGATGGATAAATAGAAAATACCTTAAAGAAGTATGGTGATTGTGAGCTTGTGCCTCCATGAAATTCATGTTTTGTTAATTGTTATGCTTTAACATAAAGAAGTTTGGTGATTGATAAAAATGCCTACTTGAACTGCTCTAAAATGATGATTAAATGTGCAAATCTGATTTCTGGAGATCATAGACTATTAAAAGCAACATAAGCCATTTTTTTTCATTTTTTTGTAACAGCCCAACTGGCCCAAATGAGTACGCCCAACCCGAGAACCCAACCTGAACCAACCCAACCATACTCGGTTCAGTTCAACTTACGAAATTTTTTTACCCAACTCGTGTAACATGCTCGATTCGGTTCCAAAAAACCCACAAACCCGACCAAACCCGGACCGAGAACAGCCCTAATTTTAACTAAAGTTCAGAGAGTTCCTTTTTTGTTTTCAAATTGGTGTGTTAATCCCCTAGCCTCTTTTGACTAGTTTTATTTTCATGTAAATATATATCCGTTAGAGGATTCGTTGTATTCTACTTAATGAATTTGGCTTATAAAAAAGTTTTCGATATATACCAATTAAGTTGCAATATATGGTACTAATTGAAGAATCTCTCTAAAGATAAAACATTTGCCAAAAAACAGATCAAACTTTGTCTGTTTAAAAACCACCGACGATGCCCTCGTGTTGTTGACATTAAATACGAATTAAGAACTATATTTTTTAAACTCATACACTTAATCATTAATTAATTTCTTAAATTACCCCTTTACTCTATTCACCAAATAATAGTAAAAAAAATCTTTACTCATAGAAATATTGAAAAAAAATGAATATTTAACCATTAATAATTTTCTTAAATTAGCTTTTGACCCATTTTACAAATAATAAAATAATTGACTTTGAAAGAAATGTTGAAAAGTGAAAATATATAATTATTAATTAATTTCTTAAGTTAATTATTTGACTCAATTCACCAAATAATTAGAAAATGATTAACTCATAAAGAAAGGTAGAAAATAATGGATACATAATTGTTAACTAATTTCATAAATTAAATTTTATTTCAATTTAAAAAATAAAAGAAATAAATCCTCATGGCTTTGGAAAAACACTTGACTAAAAAATAAATAATGATAAGTATGAATCTAACGTTACTTTAGAGAAGAAAAGGGATGTGAATTCATGTTACGTGTGTGCTACAGCAAAGCAAACATGTGAACTTTGTAACATCCCGAAATTAGAGCGTAGGAACCGTAGTTGTAGCTTTAGGCTATGGATCCGGCCAAGAAACGGAAGGTTGGAAGTGGCATGAAAACTTGAGGGTTAGAATATAAGTTTAGACAAGAATTAGGTAAGAGTCTCGAGTTTTAAGAGGTTTTTGAAAGAATTACCAGGTATGATAATGAGAATAAGAGGTTAAAATTGGATAGACTAAGTTGGAAAGATAGGTTATCAAGAAGGGTTAGGGAGAAGTGTGTCATTTTGTGTCTTAACCAGTAGGTACGTTAAAAATAGTAATGAGTAGATTTTAGGAGCAAAGGAATTCATGTGGCGAAACTAAAGTAAGGAATTAAGTCTTAGGATTCTCACTCTAGCAAGAAGGGCTCGCTTGAGCGAGTTATGCAGAAAAAGTTAGGACTTTTGTCTTTGCAGATTTCGCTTGAGCGAGAGTGGTCTCGCTCGAGCGAGAATCAGGGGATTTTGGAGTGCTTTCTGGACGTTTTTCGCTTGAGCGATACCCTTCTCGCCCAAGCGAAAATCTTCCAGAGAGGGGAATGCTCTCTGGAGTATTCTCTCTCAAGTGAGAAGCATCTCGCTTGAGCGATAATGCAAATTCAGAATCTTCTCAGCATTCTCACCCAAGCGAGAAGGGCTCGCTTGAGCGAGAGTGCGCGTGCCTGTTTTTTAAAAACGCAAAGCTAGGGTTATTTTCTTCATTCCCTTCGGTTCCTTTATATTTTAGAGAGAAAGGGAGGGAGATTTCTAGAAAGAGGAGGAGCTCTTGGAGACAAGAAGAAGGAGGAGAAGCCAAGGATCTCTACCCCCAACCATCCCCAGCTTCCTTCCTCTTCCCTTTGAGCTTCCATAGAGGTGAGTATAGCTCACACACTATCGCCCATGTTTGTATGAGTACTTCTCAATGAACCCTACTCTTTCTTCCACTTTCTCTGAGAATGTATGTGGTTGTTGTTTGGTTAAATTTATTTAGATTAAATATATGAGTATTATTGAGGTTGTATGCATAGAACTCCAAATTAGGGCTTGCTTTTGGGGGTTTTATCTTGGGATTAACATGTTGGGGTGATGATACCATTATGAAAATGTCTAGATTTATCATGATCTATATGTCATTTATCATATGTGTTGCTGCATGTGTGTCCATTGTTGTTGACCTCTGGCCTAGTTAATTGGAAAATGAGTTTGAGCTTCGGCTCCCAGTAAAAATGAATTTGGCTACGACCCAGTAAAATGGCTTCGGCCCCAGGTTTTGGCTTCTGCCCTAGTTTTGGCTTCGGCCCAATTGACTTAATAAGGAAAAGATTGATTTTAGAAATTGAGTTAAGACTTGGGTTATTAGTACCCAGTTAATAAAGGTGATTAGTACCCAGAGAATAAGGGTGATTAGTACCCAGAGATTAAGGGTGATTAGTACCCAATGGTGGTGATTAGTACCCAAGGAAGTTCCTTGTAGTCTGAGCTCAGGTATAGCCACATAGATATAAGTGATAAGACCCTATCGGTCGGGTTATGCCAATCATTTGCATTCATGTTTAAGTTTATGTTCGTGACAAGTTATTGAGTGTTGAGTTGCACTCGTATGTTATTTCGTTGAGCTAAGATATGATATTATGAGGTAAGGTGACTAGAATATTTTATGTATGACATATTGATTGGTGATGATATGTTCCATGTCGTATGTCTGCCTCCCCACACCGCTTGCATGCACAACTATGCTTGCTGAGACCATAGTCTCACCCCACATTGCGGGGTTACATTTCAGTTATGCAGGTTGGTTTGGTAATCGCATAAAGGATGAAGTGAAGCTCAAAGTGCGAATCGCCTCTCCTCAGATATTACTTTGGATTCTTCGAGTGTTTGAAGTGTAATTAAATGTGTATTTGTATTATGCTAGGGTTCATGTAATTAGGAGGAATTATATATGTTGATCCACCGAGTGGTAGATGGATCATAAAATGTATGTAGAATGTGTAACGTATTCAGCTTAGGTAAGCGTTTGAGTTACTTAAGCGTTTAATGAGTGTGTATATAAGATATCAGCAATGGCGCGAAATAATTTCAGAAATTTGAGAATAGTGTCTCCAACGGGCATTATTCTTGAATTAAGAAATTAGGACGTTACATTATGGTATCAGAGCCGAGCCTCTCCTAGTACGGTGTGGTTCATGGACGAACCAAGCGGAAGCTGGTGGGCATGTGAGAGCCTGAGGATGAAGAGGGCGGGGAGTGATCGCCGGTGCAAAGAGGCACAGACAATGAGCGGCTCCTGGCAGGCTTCTAAGCAAAAAAGGTACACATGGATGAACCGAACCCACACCTAAATGAGAGGGATCCAGAGGCTGTGCAGGTATGGGACTATACAATTGAGGATAGCTTAAAGGAAACTGTTGTGTTGAACTATACCAACAAGATGCATCTTCTTTTCGGAAGCTCATAACATAAGAACTCCATAGTTAAGCGAGCTTGGCTTGTAGCAATTATGGGATGGGTGACCTTCTAGGAAGTCTCCTGGAAAGTGTGCACGTAAGGACAGAGCACACTGGAAAGACTCGTGTTGGTTTGTGGGGACCCTCATCACTCCTGCAAGCGGCTCGAGGGCGTTACAAATGGTATCAGAGCAGTTCAATCCAATTGGACTGTGGTTAAGTTAGTTGCCCATAACTTCCTATAATCCCACCATACCCCGTACTCAGTATAGGGACTGATCACCCCTCAACTTGGTGCGTTGTACACGAGATTATGCTTAGTGACGTGAGTAGGATGCCTTGGTTAGGAAGTCGGTACAATTCTCTAACAAGGTTAGAGCCACCCACTTGCTAGATAGAGAGAGTCTCGTAGGTTTATTTCCAAAAATAGAACCTCCACCCTAGAAACCTTATAGAACGTCACCCTTAGGTCTTAGTTGACACGACGCACACTTAGAGGAAACAAAAATGAGTAGGCTCCCTAGTGGGTGAGGAAAGTGTTGGTTGCTTGTATTTGAGCCTTGGTGATGTGATTTGTTTGATTAATTATGATGATTGTTTTGCTTGAATGATTGCATGGCATGTATGTCTGATTGCATTTCTTGAATGTCTTGTTTGTAAGAGGGTTGATTGTAAATTTCTAGGATATGGGTTGAACGATCTTGGAATTTAGAATTTCGCGAATTGAGGATTTCATGCATGTTTGGATTATATAGGACAGTTGGAGTTCATGAGAGGATAGAGGAACTAACGTCCTAGGTGTGGAGACACTGTTATTGGCTTCGATCCTCGAGTTTGGGTTCGAGGAGCACCTATGCTTGGAGTTTTAATATTTGTGGTAAATGACCCAGGAAGTGTTAAGTACTTGCTTAGAGAATGGAGGGTGAAAACTACATTAGAAGAACCTAGATCATGGTTTTTAAAATTCTTAGGAACATGATAAGAGTCGGAGTACAATGAACATATAGAGCAGATTTAAGTTTAAGGACCATGACTTAATACCCACCTTGTTCTACCTTAGAGATCCCTTTTTAACTTCGGCCCCTTTATGTATACAACCTTGATATTCATGTTTGATTTATGGTTGGACACTATCGCTTAATGAGGACCTCATGATCAGTTCCGTTTGAGCTACGGAGTAAACCCAATAATGTAAAGGGAGTGAGCGAAATTGGAAACTTGGATGGTTAGAGGTACCTAGTAGGTTGCAATCATGGTCAGTCCCTTTCAGTTCTATGTTTACTTGGCTATTAGCACTTAAGGAACAATGTTCCTTGTTATATGAGTCAAAGTGTTTTTTTTCTTTTTTTGAGTAGAAGTTTTACAATTCTTGATTCTGTTGCTTAATACAAAGTTGTCTATTTTTCACGTTTGAGCATTTATGTTACCTACGTTTAGGAATCTGTTGTTAGTACACGGGTAGTTACCCATTTTTATAATTCATCAGTTGTAGAGCTAAGTCTATAGGTTGGGCTCCTCAGTTTCTTCGCTGTCCGCTTCTTGAGCAGAAGAACCTTGATCTTTATAGTCCATGGGAGAAGAAAACTCTTGCGGAATGTGGAATTGCCACTTAGCGCATATCTCCTACTAGGGTCAATGACCAGTATCTAATTAATGTTTTGTTAAAGATTAATGCTAGGCTTGGTGTGTTGAATTCATTGTTAGGTGTTGAACATTCTCATTCCATTCCCCTTTATTCTAAAGCTCCCACCATCATTCTTGGCATGGTTGTGTCTCATGGCTCACCAGGGCAATTGGATATTCCTTCGATTGTTGCGGTTGTCAACTCTATGCATGTATGGATCATGACTTTGATTATTTTTAGGGTGAGGATCCCCCATCTTCCTCTTGGCCGAGAGGTCGATGAGAGTACCTTGTCTTTCTTAAACATGGGTGCCCGAAGGCCCGTGATGGTCCGAAGACCCTGTGATAGCTCGAAAGCTCTGTAATAGCCTGAAGGCACTCTAATAGCCCAAAGGCACTACGATAGTCCGAAGACCCTTGCAATATGTTCAATGATGGCCAAAGGCTCATGAATGATCAAGAGTATAGTCAATATAATTACAAGTATAAAATCCCCAAATCTACTAGCCAAGGGTTTGGAATCCAAACACATACAACCAATCCCATTAACAATCCATCCTAGGCATGTCTATAATCACTCATTTTCAACAATAATAGAGAGAGGAAGTAAGAATAGGGGTAATACATAGATTATCAAACAACATGGAAAGTGAGTGAGAACCACAGTCACCCACTCATTCCTAGTTCCCTTTCCTACAACCTTCTCCTAACTTGGTTTTCTCATCCAAAACTCTCCCCACTTTAGTTTCGCCACCTAAATTCCTTTGCTCCTAAAATCCATTCTCTACTATTTTTAGCGTACCTACTGGTTAAGACATGGAATGACACACTTCTCCCAAACCTTTCTCGATAACCTACCTTTCCAACTTAGTGTATCCAATTTTAACCTCTTATTCTCATTATCATACCTGGTAATTCTTTCAATAACCTCTTAAAACTTGAGACTCGTAGTTTATTTACCTAATTCTTGTCTAAACTCATATTCTAACCTTCAAGTTTTCATGCCACTTCCAACCTTCCGTTTCTTGGCCGGATTCACAACCTAAAGCTCCAACTACGTCTTCTTGATTCTATCCTCATAGGCTAAATCTTGAATGTCGTTATTCCCTTAATTGTTCTATGCCTAACTTTCGCTAAGACCAATCAAATCACTCATTCTCCCCATTTGGGTGGGCACCCTGTCACTAAGTATCTTCAACCACAATCCTAGAGAGGTTTTCTAGGTAATTTTTATGTTGGCTTTCTCCAATATCCTATGTCATTGCCTATTTCCAATACTACCCAAAGGGTTGCAACTTAAACATGTTTGATAAAACCCCGGGTCGAGGTTTCTAACTCAATGCTTAACGTGCACACCAAAACTTGGATGAAACTAGAAGTTACATAGATTGTTGGGGGACCCAAACTCTCGATGGTTACACTTGATCTAAACTTGGTGTTGTTAACAACCTGAGCTTACTCTAGGTGTTATCTAATTGAATTCATGTTCATTCTATGGTTCCAATGAAACTAGCATCATCGAATAAATCGCATGTTAACACTTAACCCCTAAAACTACGAAACTCGCACCGGCGAAATAGTCCAGCACTTGAGTCGTGTTCAAGGAGTATACATCTACACTATCCACTCATGCATCAATCAAGACTTGATATATAACAAGCGCACATGTCGTACTAAGGAGACACCCATTACTCCAACAAGAAAAACACTCATACCACTAACGCAGGGGAAATCCCCACAGATCATGGTATGATCCTCATAAACCTCTACTCGTCCCCTAACTCACTTTAGTAAACTTTCCCCTCATCAACCATACTACCACTACCCCACTTAAATGAATTTGGCCTCCGCCTAGCTTGGTTCTAAGTCTCACTCTGGCCTTTCTCGAAAACAGGGATTCCTAAGGGCTTTGGTACTCTAACTCGGCTTACGAGTCTAACGGTTTCGTACTCCAACCTGACCCTAGGGTCGGGTCTAACTACTTAGCCTTGAATCTAACTCTTAGACTGGGTACACCTTGGATGTGCCATGGTGTACCGGGGTTTACCCCATGTAGTTTCCTATTCCTTGTTCTATAAGGCTATCCCCCTTAAGGGCTCAGGCCCCTCCTATCAGTCCTCAAGGTTTTAAGTCTACTACCTAAAACTACACCGTGTTCCCAAAAGCTGGCTAGTTTGAAATGTAATCTTATAAACAACACTATTTCATCACTAGTTTCTAAAACAGAAATGCACGGGTCATAACAAAAGGACATAGACTTACGGCCAAGTGAGCGTAGCCTGTCGGAGCAACAGCAAAAATGGCAGCAAGGCTCCTCTGACGCACATATGATAAATAGTGGACAAATTCCTATAGATTATCCGGATAAAAACCAATCTCATCTAACCGGGCATGACAGTGAGTAGACTTGATTGTAACTATCCTGCCAACACGTTCACATAAGCATAAATCACTATTATCTATCATTTCAAACTAGGGAACTGAGTGCGAAAACATGCTCTATCCTAGGATATCGGAGGCTACTGCCTAAAGCTGACGACCGCAACAATTGAAGGAGTATCCAATTGCCCTGGTGAGCCATGAGACACACCCATGCCTAGAATAATGGTGGAAACTTTACAAACAAGGGGAATGGAAGGAGAATGTTCAACACCTAACAATGAATTCAGTCCACCAGGCTTAGCATTAATCCTTAACAAAACTTTACTTAGATATTGGTCATTGACCCTCGTAGGAGATATGCACTGAGTAACAATTCCACATTCCGCAAGATTTTTCTTCTTCCATGGACTATGAAGATCAGGGTTCTTCCGCTGAGGAAGCAGACAGAGAAGAAACTGAGGAGCCCAACCCATAGACTTAGCTCTACAACTGATGAATTAGAAAATAGGTAACTACCCGCGTACTAACAAAATAGTCCTAAACATAGGTAACAGAAAATGTTTAGACGCGGACAACAGACAACAATGTATTAAGCAATGACGCCAATAATCATAAAACTTCAATTCTAGAAACACATAGAATTGAAAGGAACTAACCATTATTGCAAACTACCAGGTACTTCTAACCATCCAAGTTTCCAATTTCACTCACCCTATTTTAATTATTGGGTTTACTCCCTAGCTCAAACGGACCTGATCATGAGGTCCTCATTAAGTGATAGTGCCTAACCATAAATCAAACATGAATAACAAGGTTGTGTACAAAAAGCGGCCGAAAATAATAAGGAAGCTCTAAGGTAGAACAAGGTGGGTATTGAGTCATGGTCCTTAAACTTTAATCCCCTCTATTTGTTCATTGTACTCTGGCTCTTGTCTTGTTCCTAATAATTTTAAAAACCATGACCTAGGTTCTTCTAATGTAGTCTTCACCCTCCATTCTCTAATCAATCCCTTTACACGTCCTGGGTCATTTGACCACTAATCTTAAAACTCCAGGCATGAGTGCTCCTCAAACCCAACTCAAGGCTTTAAACCAATAACAGTGTCTCTACACCTAGGACGTTAGTTCCTCTATCCTCTAATGGATTCCACCTGTCCTTTACCATCCAACCAAGCATCCAATCCCCAAACTGTGAAATTCTTAATTCTAAGATCGTTCAACCCATACCCTAGAAATTCACAATCAATTCCCTACGTACAAGACATTCAAGCAACGCAACCAAACAGACATGTCATGCAATCATTCAAGCAAAACAAATATCATGATTAATCAAACTAATTACATTACCAAGGTTCACATACAAGCAACCAACACTCTCCTCACCCCTAGGGAGCCTACTCATTTTTGTTTTCCCTAAGCGTGTCTCATGTCCAATAGGACCTAAGGGTAACGTTCTATAAGATCTCTAGGGTGGAAGTTCTACTTGGGGAAAATAAACCTTTGTCACTTTCTCTGTCTAGCAAGTGGGTATCTCTAACTTGGTTAGGGAAGTGTCCTAACTTCCTAGCCAAGGCTTCCTGCTTATGTCACTAACCTTAATCCCGTGTACAACGCACCCAATAGAGGGTTGATCAGTCCCAATACTGAGCATGGAGCACTGTGGGATCAAGGTAAGTCACGAGCAACTATCTTAACCACATTCCAATTGAATTGAACTGCTCTGATACCAAAATCTAACGGCCTAATTACTAAATTCATAAATAATGCTTGTTGGGAGCACCATTTCCAAATTCTCGAAATTATTCCGCTCATTATCGATATCCTCAAATAATACATCACGACGCTTAGGTAATCCAACAGTTACATAAGCATATGCCATCCATACACAACTCAATGAATTATAGTTAAAATGTCACTCGGTGGCTTACGACAACTTTATAGGTTCTTATCCTATCCACTACATCTCATTCTATCCACTACATCACAGTTCCAAATCAAATAGCTACAATAATAACTCTTCGACATTCCAACTAAGTGAGTCCTCAGCTCTCCAGTCTAACCTCCAGACAACAACCTGCACAACTGAATATATTCCCCACAACGAGGGGTGAGACTAACGTCCCAGTGAGTGCGATAAAAGTGTGTGCGGTGTGGGGAGTCAGACAATTGAGATGCAACAAACATACATATACATTTCATAATTGCATCAAGAGTACACATAAATGAGAGTAAGTAAACATAATCAGAAATTTCGGTACATATACAATGTCTATGAAATGATGCAACATGTTTGTGACGTGTTGTTACCCGACACCGGGGTCTTTCCACTATAACGTAAATTGTGATTGAGCGCTTGGTCATGTGATCAAGGACCGTCGTCCAGGGCCACCTAAAAATTAAGTTTTATTAAGCTTGTATGGATCATGACTTTGATTATTTTTAGGGTGAGGATCCCCTATCTTCCTCTTGGCCGAGAGGTCGATGAGAGTACCTCGTCTTTATTAAACATGGGTGCCCGAAGGCCTGTTATGGTCCGAAGACCCTGTGATAGCCCGAAAGCTCTGTAATAGGCCAAAGGCACTATGATAGTCCAAAAACCCTTGCAATATGTTCAATGATGGCCAAAGGCCTATGAATGCTCAAGAGTATAATCAATAAATTTACAAGTATAAAATCCCCAAATCTACTAACCTAGGGTTTGGAATCCAAGCACATACAACCAATCCCATCAACAATCCATCCTAGGCATGTCTATAATCACTCCTATTCAACAATAATAGAGAGGGGAAGTAAGAATAGGGGTCATACATAGATTATAAAACAACAAGGAAAGTGAGTGTGAACCACACTCACCTACTCATTCTTAGTTCCACCACCTCAATTCCTTTCCTCCTAAAATCCATTCTCTACTATTTTCAGCGTACCTACTGGTTAAGACACGGAATGACACACCTCTCCCCAACCCTTCTCGATAACCTACCTTTCCAACTTAGTCTATCCAATTTTAACCTCTTATTCTCATTATCATACCTGGTAATTCTTTCAATAACCTCTTAAAACTCGAGACTCTTAGTTTATTACCTAATTCTTGTCTAAATTCATATTCTAACCCTCAAGTTTTCATGCCACTTCCAACCTTCCGTTTCTTGGCCGGATTCACAGCCTAAAGCTCCAACTACGGTTCCTAGGATCTAATTTTGGGATGTTACAGTGACGAGAGGAGAGTTTACTAAAGGGAGTTAGGGGACTAGTGAAGGTTTATCAGGATCATACCATGATCCGTGGGGATTTCCTCTGTGCTAGTGGTATGAGTGTTTCTTGTTGGAATAATGAGTGTCTCCTTAGTGCGACATGTGCGCTTGTTACATGTCAAGTCTTGATTGATGCATGTATGGATTGTGTAGATGTATACTCCTTGAACACGACTCAAGTGTTGGACTAATTCTTCGGCGGGATCGTCATGGTTTGAGGGGTTAAGTGATTGCATGTGATTGATTTTATGATAGTAGTTTTAGAGGAACCATAGAATGAACTAAAATTCAGTTATAAAACACCTAAAGTAAGGCCAAGTTGTTACCAACCTAAGCATTCAAGCTAAGTTGTAACTATCGAGAGTTAGGGTCCCTAATAATCGTGGTAACTTCTAGTTTTTAAGGGTTAGATGCGCGAGTTAAGAATTGAGTTAGAAAATTCAACCAGGAGTTTTATGAAACCCCTTTAGGTTACAACCCTTTGGGTAGTATGGGAAATAGGTATATGACATGGGATAGTGGAGAAAGCCAACATAAAAATTACCTAGACAACCTCTCTAGGATTGTGGTTGAAGATACTTAGTGACGGGGTTAAGTCTTAGGATTCTCGCTCAAGCGAGTTATGCAGAAAAAGTTAGGACTTTGGTCTCTGCAGATTTCACTTGAGCGAGAGTGGTCTCGCTCGAGCAAGAATCAAGGGATTTGGGAGTGCTTTCTGGACGCTTTTCGCTTGAGCGAGACCCTTCTTGCCCAAGCAAGAATCTTCCAGAGAGGGGAATGCTCTCTGGAATATTCTCGCTCAAGCGAGAAGCATCTCGCTTGAGCGAGAATGCGAATTCAGAATCTTCTCAGCATTCTTGCCCAAGCGAGAAGGGCTCGCTTGAGCGGGAGTGCGTGTGCCTGTTTTTTGAAAACGCAAAGCTAGGGTTATTTTCTTCATTCCCTTCCGTTCCTTTTTATTTTAGATAGAGAGAACCTTATTGGACTTGACAAGGAAAGTGACCCTCAGCCTACAAATCCTAAACAAGAAGAGAGAATCTTACCTGAGCGTGTTGAACCTATCCCTAAGACTCATGATCACAGCAAGACTCCTGCTCCATCTCCACCACCTTACACTCCCACTCATCCTAAAACTCTACCTATCTTTGGCCAATTCTTTGTAGAAACACACTTCAACTATCCTATTCCATCTCCTCCACCCATTTATGATCAATCAGCTCCACCACCTCCTGCACCTACTTCTGCTCCACGCAATCCATTCCCACTCACTTATCTGACTCCATCAACACTTTTTTGAATCAATTACACAAGGAACAACAGCAACAGAAACAAGAGATTGGCACCAGTTAACAACATGTACAGAAGAAGATTCTAAAAGAGATAAAGAGAAACTAGCTTAGATAGGAAGTAATTCTCAATGGAATGGACATAGTACTTCAAGCCATCAACACATCAAATGACTATAATCACAAGTTACACTTGCACCTGTCCAATTTGCCTCCCCTTCCTACTGTACCTCAGACTGTGCCAAGGCCTCTTGAGTCTCCTTCTAACTCATCTTCGTCCTCATCTAGTTAAATCTCTTTGCTTTGATAATGGCAAATGGCGGAGTAGTTAATAGTTAGATTTAGATTTTCAGTTGATGGCATCTTGTTTTTGTTTGTTGGCTGAATGTATGTTAAAATTCTGGCAAGCGTACCAAAACAACAGCAGTATAACAGTAAGTAAAGGGTTTTGTCGTATCCACAGGGAACGGTTCAACTGTAAATCCTAGTGGTCACACTTATCAAGTGAGAGAAGATGGTTGTTTGTGTAGATTGCAATAATAGATAAAGAACAGTAAATTGAGATGAGGTTGAGCAAATTACTAAAACTAAGATTGAACTTCGTCTATCGCACCCCTTTTGTATTTGAAACCCAATGACATTTATGAATATGAAATTATAATATTGAAGCACAAATTAAAGTTATTTCACAAAGGTATCCACAAATATGAAATACTCAGAAATAATCTACCTTGGTCTCTACAATGATAAACTGCCCCGGATTAAATATCTGTTTGTCAAAGCTATCAATTCACCCTGGTCTCCACAATCGTGAATTGAGTGTTTTCACCAATCAGAATTCAAGATTCCTATCTCTAGGCTCCCAAGAACTCGCTCATGATTTCATAAAACCACTTCTCAGTGCGCCCCATAAAACCAATTCATAACTCCGACACAAAGGCGGAAGCTAAGCATTAGGAACAGAATAAAAACACCAATATTATAAAAATAGGGATTTGTAAATAACAAAGAGAATTCAAATATAATTGGGGATTGAATCGACTACATCCAATCCTATTGGAGAGATTAGCTAGTCATGATAGACATTACAAACAAATCGAGAGACTGTCACACTTTTCTCTAGCTCTAGCTCTTCTCCGTCGTCTCCCCCTTTGATCTTTGCAAAAGGTCCTTTAATTAGAACTTTGGAAAGCCCGTTGAAACTTTGTTTTGGCCCATTGGAAATTAGGGTTCCGTGTTCCTGCGCTCCAACCTGTGCTCAGCGCAGACAAAGCGCAAGAAACAGAATGGATTTTTATTCCTGCGCTCCACTTGCGCTCAGCGCAGGTGGAGCGCAGATCTCCGTTTTCTGCTTTCCTGATTTCCTCTTTTTCAGCTTGATCTCTTACTGATCTTATCTTTATTTGTTGTGCTTTCCTGATTTCCCTCTTTTTAGCTTGATATCTTGCTGATCTTATCTTTATTTGCTGCTATCTTGTTACTTCATTTAAAACTTTCCTCTTTATCTGCAAAATCAACAGATTTCTTATCAAAATAGAATCAAATTCAAATTTGAAACAAATAATCACAAGATCTGCATTTTAAACTAAAAAGAGATAAATTGGGGAATAAATCTAACATTTTGTCCTTGATAAGTGTTGTAATTATATAGAAATTTATCATTAATTTAGCACTTATCAAATTCCCCCCAACTTAGCATCTTGCTTGCCCTCAAGCGAGAAAACCTTTTGCAATCAAATGAATTCAATCCCCAACCATGGTTCTCACTAAATAAGGAAATAATTTCATCACCTCTTGCTAGGCAGCTGTCACTTTCCAAATATCAGATTGAAAATCAGAATTAAGTGGTGTTTCCAAGACTCAATCAGAACAGGATAAAAACACATTCAAACTTTTTCAAAAGTAGTAACCAAAACAATAAGTGATAAATCAAGGAATTCTCTCATGCTCACGGGTAAGTGTTTCCCTCAATTTTTCACAATAGTTGAACAACTAAAATTGATAGTCATTTCTGGTTAATAAACAAGCACATGGTAAATCATGGATTAAAAGGTCTTTCTTGGTTGTAATGAAACTGGGTTACCAAGAACTCATGGTTTTTTTGGACATGCAAAGAAACACTAGAATAGAGAGCATTTTTTATTTTTTTTCTTTTTCTTGAACTTTCTCTCCATTCTCCATTTCATTCTTGATTTTCATCCTTCAGGTGGCCTCTTTTCTTTATTTGGTGATTCACTCCCTTTTTCATTCACTTTTTGTTTTTCTTTTATAGTCTTGAGGGAGTGATTCACTTTGCTTGCTTGTGCCTGCTTTTTGTATTTCTTCATCATCTAATTCACTTTCAAGTAACCAACCAATTCACCCATTTTATCACACTGCACCTTTGCTCTCTATCCCAAGTGTGTAAGGGATAGGATATAGACATTATTTTGGCTGGGGTGCATAAGAAAAGAAATATTAAATCTCAAATGGGTTACAAAAAAAATATTGGAAAAATTTTTCATGGGTTGGCTTTTTGGCACTGAGCAAATAATTCATAAGTACAAGTTTGCCTTTCCATGATTTTCATGCACAAAATAAAATCCACAAACTCAAGCAATAGCAGTTGACAAGCAACGGTGAAAATTCTCAGCAAAAGTGTTTGATTTCACAACTCACCGGCTTTTTGGCTAATTTCCTTGATGAATTCACTTATTGAAATTAATTAACTACCCTGATATATTTTCCTGCATAATATCCTAATCCTAACTGATTATGGATTCAATCACAAAATTCCTATTTCTTTCCCAATTCAGTTAGTTAGACTGTCTTGCTTTGAGATTTTAAATTTATTTCCTTAAATCCTTATTTCCTAAAGTCCTAAAAAAATGAAAAACAACTATCCTAAAAAATATGGTCCTGAAAATGTTGCACTGCATAGAGATGATGTGTCAGTAATGTTGTATATACAGTACAGATCCAGTAAATAATAAAAGAAAAAAAGGAAAAGAAAAGGAAAAAGAAAAGAAAAACACCAAATCAATCATCATCCTTCATATCATTATCTCCCTCAGCATCAGCTCCAGCAGTTGCTCCTCCCTCTCCCAGAATAATAGGCATGTCCCCAGGCCACTAAAAATAAGTCTAGAATTGGTATGGTAGCATGCCTGGGTAAGGGTCCGGTCGGGTCTGATAATGATACTCTTGAAGGTGAACTAATGCTCTATGAAGAGAGGAGTTCTGAGAGATCATGTGTTGCGCCCAAAATGGGATGGATGTGTCAGCTGGTGGTGGTTGTTGCTGTGGTGGGGGTGGTGGTGGCTGATCTGGTGCTGGTGGCTACTCCTCCTCATCAGGAATGCAGTTAGCCTCAATGTACCCCTTAGTCATAGGGTTCTTAATACGCTCAGTGGGGTAAACCTCAATTCCCGTAGAATGGCATAATGCAGTGATGAGGGAAGGGAATCCTAAGCTGATCCTGGATTGTGTGCTCCGTCGCCCTACAGATGATGTCGTAAGGAATAACTTGTAAGATATTACCTTGGCAATGTCAATGTCCTGCCCAGTCAGGATGCAATATAGGAGATGGGCAGTCTTCATGGTGACGTCCGATACATGGTTGGTTGGCTGAATGTTAGCCAACACTAAGATTGTCTACATCCTGGCAGTGGCCTGCATATCATGCTTGTATATCCTGGCAGCCTGCCTATAAGCGTTCCTCTCAAAAGTGAACCCCCTCAAACATAAGCACTCAGCGGTCCTTGTGTCCAAGGGATCATGGCCATTGATGCCTACTTCATTTACCAGTGCATGATACTGGCAAGGCATTAACCGCTCATCATCAGGTCCAGGTCAACCCAAGAAGGTGTTGATCGCGTCGCGATCGTAAGAGATCCACTGGCCTCGCACATAAGACCGCCTGTGTACATCAATGCGATGGTCTCTAATGGCATTGGCATGAAACTCTCTAACCAGCTCCGGATCAAAGTATCGGTCTGGCTCTGCAAGGCGCCTCCACCACCTCCTAATAATCCCATCAAGGAACTCATCAAACTCGCCAGGCTGTAGAGCAACTGGTCTCTCCAAGATGAAATTACAGTTCATTAGTGAACTGTATGCCTCAAAAGCAAGGGGACTCTTGAACTTTAAAGGATCGAACTCGGGTACATCTCGAGCTCTCTTGGAACCTTTGCCTCTCCTGGAGGTGCCGACAGTGTTAGTGACCTTTGTGCGAGCCATCTGCAAGATATGTGCCAGCAATGTTAGTGACCTTTGTGCGAGCCATCTGCAAGATAAATAGAACCAGGATTATTCCAATGCATATACAGAATATCAACTCATGATTAGTGTATTAAGCCATGCATGCTTACTTTCGTGAAAATCACACACATGGTGGCCATCTTAATTCAAAAATCATAACAACCATTTAGTAAGCATTGTTAGGTTCATTCACACAAGATCTTGACTACCATATTACCCAATGCCAATTTATCAATTTCTTAAGAGCATGCTAAAGTGATCAGTTAAAGCAAGTCTTAATGAACTTCTAAACAGGGCATTAAATGGTACACATTATTATGCTCAAATATCATGACCTTAAGACATGCAATAATGCACAATTATTCATGCAATAGTTAGTGAAAAAATTTCATAAAATTAAACCACCCATAGTACCAACTAGAATAATTTGCAGAGACTCACTGAGCATATCAAAAATCACCACCAAGTATATAACCACAATCAACATTTTATACTAAGGCTCTATTGACAGTTAATCCTAAAATCATGTGATTCTAAAAGCCTAAGTCTTCTATCCTAAGGTTTGCTCAATAAAACAGAGAACTAAGGATTTTAATTGGTAAAATCTTTTCAAAACTCTAAAAACATACCTGGAATAGCAATAGAAATGTGTGAGGAGGAGGTTTATGAGTGAAAGAGTGGAAGTGGAAGGTCAAGGGATCAGAGAAAGTGCTCAAGAAAAACAAGGGAAGGGTTAAAATGAACCCCCCTGTCCAAATTTTTGAATTTATGCTGGAGCGGGTAACTGCGCTCCACTTACGCTCAGCGCAAGTGGAGCGCGCGTTGCAGTTTTCTCTGGAACGAGCTCATGCGCTTCACCTACGCTCAACGCTGGTGAAGCGCAGAAAACAGAACTGAATTTTGTAATTCTGCGCTTCAAGCGCAGAAAACAAAATGCAATTTTCTATTTTCTGCTGCTTCCAACTTTCAAAGTTCATGTTCCCCTTCCATATTTCTATTGGTCATCTTCCTAATAATTTCTAAACTAAACAGGCATAAAATAAACTATCCTAAACACACAAATGAAAATTAAAAACTAAAAATACATAAAACATTGGGTTGCCTCCCAAGAAACGCTCGTTTAACGTCAGTAGCTTGACGCCTGGTTTACTCATGGTGGTTTTAACTGGAGGATGATAGTAGATTCAGCTGATCCACTTCTTGTTGCCTTGAGCCATCCTCTATACCAGCTTCTTATCTTGTCATCACTTTCCTCAATGTCTTCTTCCTCATCCGATGTTGATCTTTTTCGCTTTTTGAAGCGGAACTCCACCATAGATTCCTGTAGCTGCTTCTTTCTTCTTGTTGGTTTCCTCAGAATATTGGGAACCTTCTTCTTGTGCTCAGAAGCACTGTGATTCATGACTTCCTTTCTTCTTACTTCCTGCAGCTTTGGTTCAGAATGAGTGATACAGATCCCATTAGTAGGATCTAACTCCAATTGATCTGGTGGTTCAACTTGGTGAGGAATTTCTCTGTCCAAATGGAAAATTATACTCTCATCTTGAGAGCTGAATTGAAATTTTCCCTGATCAACATCAATTATCATCTTGGCAAATTTCATGAATGGTCTTCCTAAGATTAAGGGAACATCAGTATCCTCTTCCATTTCAGCAATGAAGAAGTATGCAACATATACAAACTTGTCCACCCTTATAGGAAAATCTTCCACTGTTCCATATGGATGTTGTGTGGATTTTTTTGCAAGCTGAAGGGTTACAGTTGCAGGCTTGACCTTCAAAATTCCCAGTCTTTTGAAAAATGATAGCGGCATCAGATTGATGCTTGCCCCAAGATCTAGCAAAGCTTTTGTGACTGGTTGAGTATCAACAGTAATTGGTACTGTGAATCTACCTGGGTCTAACGATTTTTCTTAGATGTAGACCCTTTCTAACTCTTCCATTTCTTTCTTAACTTCCTCTGAATTTTCTTTTAATTGGAAACTTTCATGCACAGTCTCTTCTCTAAGTGGCTTCTTTTCAAATGATATATTGTCCTCAAAATCACTCCCCTCTGATGTGTTACCTTCAGTAGTAACTGCATTGCATTGCTCCTTGGGGTTAGTTTGGGTGTGTGCTGTAAATTGGCCTCTGTTGTGATCCGATATGTCCTTTGCTAATTGGCCAACTTGAGTCTCCAAAAGCTTGATGGCTGCATCTGTAGTCTTTTTATAGCCTTCAATAGATTGCACGAGAGCATCAATTTTTTCATCCATTTTTTAGAGTTTGTCATGCACTGAAGGATAACTTTGTTGCTGTTGATAAGGCATTTTCCCGTTGCCTCCATCTTGTCTCCAGCCAGAGTTGTTGTTTTGATTATTCCTCCATCCTTGTGAATATTGATTGTTGTTGGAGAAATTACCTTGCCTCCCTTGATTTCCCATATAGCTGACCTGTTCTGTTTGAGTATCCTGATAGGAACAGTGACCATTGGGATGGTCGCCTCCGCAAAAATCACAAATAAACTGTGGGGTTTGGCTGGGTTGAGATTGCACTGCTTGCAATTGTTGAGGACGTGTATCCATTTTCTTGGTAAGTGCCTCTAACTGTCGTTTGATGAGCTTATTTTCTGCTAAAAGCGCATCATTGCTATTTAGCTCTAGTATCCCCTTCTTCTGGACTGGTTGTCTCCCATATTGAGCTTGCTGATCATTCTGTGCAAAATTATCAATTATTGCAATAGCACGCTCTGCATCTACTATCATAATTGTTCCTCCCGCTGCGACATCTATGAATGACTGTGAATCGGGTTTGAGTCCATTGCAAAAGATGTTCAATTGAGCAATGTCTTCAAAACCATGGTTGGGACACTTTCGCAGCAAGGACTTGAATCTTTCCCAGGCTTCACATAATGGATCGTCTTCTCCTTACCTGAATGTTGAGATGTTTGACTTGGCTTGAATGTAGCGCGATGGTGGAAAGAATCTTTTTAGGAACTTGACTTCCACTACGCTCCAACTGGTCAGACTTTGATTGGGATGTGATTTCAACCACTCCTTAGCCTTACCTATTAAAGAAAAAGGAAACAAATATAAGTAGACATATTCCAAATCTCCTTCCTCAAAACCCATAGTACCAATCAATTCATAGAAGGTAGAAAGATGTGTATGTGGATCTTCATGATCCGATCCTGTGAATTGGTGGGCATTAATGAGGCTTAGATATGTGGGCTTTATCTCCAAAGATTTTGCTGTAACTGGTACAGCTATGCTTGAAAAATACTGAGGCCCATGGTGCATGACATAGTCTCCCAAGACTCTCCTTTGTGGAATTGGTTGTTGTTCTTCAGCCATATTTTTGTTTTCTTCTTGATTTCTCCTTTGTCTTCTTCTTCTATTTCTACTCATGTTCCTCCTGGATGTCCTTTCTATTTCTGGATCAAACAATAATTGATTTTGGGACGCATGTCCTTGCAAGAGCATAAATCAAGAAACTTTCACAAGGGTGAGAAAAGAGCAAAATAAAAAATAAATAAATAAAATTTTCCTAAAAATCCTAAAAATAAAAAATAAAAACAAAAACTAAAATATATACAACTTGATAGGATAGACCTCCCAAGAATTTAAAATGAGACATCGCTCCCCGGCAACGGCGCCAAAAATACATGTTGAAATTCTGGCAAGCGTACCAAAATCAAAGCAGTATAATAGTAAGCAAAGGGTTTTGTCGTATCCACAGGGAACGGTTCAATTGTAAATCCTAGTGGTCACACTTATCAAGTGAGAGAAGATGGTTGTTTGTGTAGATTGCAATAGTAGATAAAGAACAGTAAATTGAGATGAGGTTGAGCAAATTACTAAAACTAGGATTCAACTTCGTCTATCGCACCCCTTTTGTATTTGAAATCCAATGATATTTATGAATATGCAATTATAATATCGAAGCACAAATTAAAGTTATTTCACAAAGGTCTCCACAAATATGAAATACTCAGAAATAATCTACCCTGGTCTCCACAATGATAAACTACCCTGATTAAAGATCTATTTGTCAAAGCTATCAATTCACCCTGGTCTCCACAATCGTGAATTGAGTGTTTTCACCAATCAGAATTCAAGATTCCTATCTCTAGGCTCCCAAGAACTCGCTCATGATTTCATAAAACCGTTTCTCAGTGCACCCCATAAAACCAATTCATAACTCTGACACAAAGGCGGAAGCTAAGCATTAAGAACAGATTAAAAACACCAATATTATAAAAATAGGGATTTATAAATAACAAAGAGAATTCAAATACAATTGGGGATTGAATCGAATACATTCAATCCTATTGGAGAGTTTAGCTACTAATGGTAGCCATTACAAACCAATCGAGAGACTGTTACACTTTTCTCTAGCTCCAGCTCTGCTCCGTCGTCTCCCCCTTTGATCTTTGCAAAAGGTCCTTTAAATAGAACTTTGGAAAGCCCGTTGAAATTTTGTGTTGGCCCATTGGAAATTAGGGTACCATGTTCCTGCGCTCCAACCTGCACTTAGCGCAGATGAAGCGTAGGAAACAAAATGGATTTTTATTCCTGCGCTCCACTTATGCTCAGCGCAGGTGGAGCGCAGATCTCCATTTTCTTCTTTCCTAATTTCCTCTTTTTTAGCTTGATCTCTTACTGATCTTATCTTTATTTGTTGTGTTTTCCTAATTTCCCTCTTTTTAGCTTGATATCTTGTTGATCTTATCTTTATTTGCTGCTATCTTGTTACTCCATTTAAAACTTTCCTCTTTATCTGCAAAATCAACAGATTTCTTATAAAAATAGCATCAAATTCAAATTTGAATCAAATAATCACAAGATCTGAATTTTAAACTAAAAAGAGATAAATTGGGGAATAAATCTAACATTTTGCCCTTGATAAGTGTTGTAATTATATAGAAATTTATCATTAATTTAGTACTTAGCAATGCATATTTTTTTTTGCTTATCTTAATCATTTGATGATTGCATATGTAATCTCGGCTTCATGATGATCAATGAACATTCATTGTTTGTTAAATCTTTTTAGCACTTATTGAGTTGTGTTTCATTTCTGTGGCATCAATAGAACATCTCTAATCTGGAATAAAATCCTGAGCAAAATGAAATAAATTTTTTACTAAGTATTAAAACTCATTCACTTAGGGGGAGTTCAGACTCAGGGGGAGCTGAGACTTAGATCACCCAGCTTTAGATATTCTCTAAGATTCACAAAAACTTTTATGGTTTGCCATCATAAAAAAGGGGGAGATTGTTAAGACAAACTCACTCCTCAAGAGTTTTAATGAATACAAACCATCAAAAGTAGAAAAGCAAAGATGAATATCTAAGATGTCATATTTCTACTAACTGTGTGCTCAAGTGCTTGCAGATTTTAGCCTTTCATTTTGCAGGATAATTTTCCCTTAGAATAAGACAAGTTGAGATGCTAAGGTGACTTGTAATCTAAAAAAACACTTGAGGTGCATGAATCTGGAACGATAAAGCAACCAGAAATGAAATTTATCACACTCAGAAAAAAGATCAAGAGTTGCAAAGAGCAAAGGAAATAAGACAAAGATTCATACTCAGACGCATAAGTCATAATAGAACTCAGATTCAAGGGAAGAGACTAAGTTGCACATAAGAGACTGAGACCCAGATGTAAGCCTAAGAGAGAGACTAAGACTCAAATGCAAGATAAGCCTGAGACAAAGCCTAAGACTAGGACAGAGACTCAGCCTCAGACACACGCTCCATGGTATTATAGAAAAGTCAAAGCAAGTACGATGTAACTGCTGCAACGGACAGAGCAGACCTACGCGCAGACCTGACCAGTGTCAGTAAAAGGCAATCTCTCTCCTATAACGGCTAGAAACGGCTAGTTTCATTTGAAATAAAAGACAGAGTCCAAGACAAGGCAATATGAGAGACAACATTAAATATTCTCTGACTTATCCGTCTCAACTTAATCTCAAGTCAAGCTCAACTCAATCTCAATAATACTTGAGTGCATCTTAAGTCTGTCTCACATATTCTCTTCCATACTTGCTTGTAACTCTTAGAAAGAGAAACACCTAGCTAAGTTCATTGTATATTTGTACCTTGTACGTAGCCTAAGCTAGAAAAACATCATCCCCATTTCATCTTTGTAATTGTCTCAACTGAGTTAGGAGGAGCCTAGACTCAGTGTGAGCAATGTAATAGCCTAAAGAGGCAAGGTAAATAATACTTGGATCTCAGCCAGGTTAGGAGGTGCCTAAGCTTGGTGTGAGGGTGAGCTTGAAGAGGCAGAAAGAAGAATACTTGTTTTGACTAAGGTTGTCATAGTGAAAATCTCAAAAGTCTGTGGGGACTGGATGTAGCTCAAGGAGTGGGTGAACCAGGATAACTCTGTGTGCATCTCTTCTCCCTATCTTGTTTATTTGCACTTTCTTTTTACAAACACGTCAAGTTAAGGTTGCATACTTGAGATGCTGAATTGAACATTAAATTTATTATAACCTAACAATTGAATCTTAACTATAAGACTCTCTGTTATATTTATACCTTATCTGAGTATCACTAACCTTTCACCATCTAAGTCAAATTGAGATTCCAAGCTGCTGAGCTTGAGAACTAAGCTCAACTTGAACTTAAGGTTTTCAGGAATAAATTATTTTTAAGTCTCTATTCAACCCCCCTTCTAGAGACATCCAGCCAACTTCAGTATGTGTTTGATTATTCTTCCTTAACTGATCTTTCATTGTGCAAATTGAGTTCATGGTTATGTTTTCAAGTTTGGATAGTTTGGTAGCTAAATTACTCAACTTAGTGTTTTAAGTTGTTACTTTGTAGAAACCACAGGAAACACTAGAAGGGGGTTGAATAGTGTTTTATAAACTTAAATGACTATACTAGCAAATTAGTCCCCGAAAGATTCCTGATCGTGCAGTTTAGTCCCTGAGAGACTCAAAATTCCAAATTGGTCCCTGAGAGATTGCTTTGTCATGCAAAATGGTCAAAAGGCCACTTTTCAAGGACTAATTTGCATGATTTTTTAATGTCTCAGGGACTAATTTGCTTGTTTTTCAGGGACCATTTTGCCTGAAAATGACCATTTTGCATGACAGAGCAATCTCTCAGGGACCAATTTGGAATTTTGACTCTCTGAGGGACTAAACTGCACGATCAGGAATCTCTCAGGGACTAATTTGGTAGTATAGTGAAACTGAAATAGTTTATGGAAAACCTTTCACAAGTAGCACCTTTTCACAAAGAGATATTTATAACTTGCTGAAACTGGGATTTTTTTACTTGCTGAAGTTGCTTCAGCAGGTTCAATAAAATAGTTCAGAAAAGTTATTTTTTCAGCTTAGGTTTATAAAATAGCAACCTCAGAACCCTCCTTGTTAGTATAAACTGAATGTAAATGGAGTTTAGGGATGAGAGAACTTAGCCAAATATTTATACTGGTTCACCCACCACTGGCTACAATCTTGGTAATTGGTGAGGGTGATGGAGGAGGAGAAGGATGAGGTGAGACTTGTTGAGTTGTATCCTGATGATGTTCAGCTTGAGCTTCAGGTTGAGCTTCATATTTAGCATAAGTCTCAGTGGGCAATGTTGGTTTGGATCTCAGTGGCTGAGGCTCAGTTTGAACCAAAGCAACATTGACCTCATTTGCCTTGTCCTTCTTCTTCTTCTTCTTTCGTACCTCAGAGTCACCAGAGATCTTAGACTGAGTCTTTCTCCTCTTTTCCTTTTTCTTGGTGACTTCAGTTGCAGCTTGAGATCCTTCACCGAGATTTTCTTCAATAGTCTTATTCTTTATCTTTTTCTTTGTCACTGTCTCAGGACAGGACATCTTGGAGGAAGGGGATGCTTGTATATTGGGAGGAACCTGAGAAGGTGAGTCAGAGGGAATTGTGAAAGTGGTAGGAGGAATGGATTTACCTTCTAACTTCAAGGCTTGGATATTTGATTTTTCGAAGAAAGTGGGTCTCTCCTGAGTCTCTTCACTCCCAGAGAGATCAACCTTGAAATGCTTCAGAATCTTTGTGATCAGCATAGCAAAGGGTAAAGATGCAGTCATCTTAGCGTTATTAAATGCATTCTCCATGTGTCTCAGAATCAGGTAGGGAAGGTTCAAAGCTATTCCAAGCTTGAGATGGTACATAACCATCAAATCAGTGGCGTACAGCTTGTCAAATGTCCTAGCCCTTGGGATAATAGACTTCACAACCAAATGATATAAGAATCATCCAAATTGATTAAGAGGGGGGAGGAGTTGCTAAGCTCATCTTGCTTAAAGAGGGAGGAGGCAACGCTGTCAGAGGGGATGTCCAGCAGATTCCACCATTGCTCTTCATTATAAATCCTATTGCCAGCAACCGGAGCCTGGATGATTGCTCCAAGTACTTCCTGTATTAAGTCCATGTGAACGCCCTTGAGATTTGCCACCACATGGGGCAATCCTTGAGACGCCCCTTTTACAGTTGTATAAGAGGCATAGAATGCCCTTGTAAATCTAGGATAGACGAGTTCAGAAATGCACAAATAGGCTTCCCAGCCTTGCATCTTAAGATGGGGAGTAATGTCCCAATTTGCTTGTCTCAGTTCTTCAAGTAGGATGACTCATCCAATGACCACCTTTCTTTCCTTGAATCTTCTAGTAAACTTTCTCTCCACAGTGTCATTTGCAAACAGGTCAGACTGGAAGGATAACTTTTTGCTCTTGCTTCCTTCCCCAAGCTTTCCTTTCCCTTTAATAGAGGGAGAAGGAACAGTGAGATCCACGTGTTATGGTGATCTGGGAGGCTTGGGTGCAGATGTTTGCACCACATTATATGTTATTCTCCTTGATTTTCTGGGTGGAGATTTTGGTTAGGAGGAGGATGAAGACTTGGTTTTGCGTGAGGGAGTGGATTTGGTTTTTGATGAGGGTTGAGATTGAGTCTGTGTAGGCTCAGACTTTGTACTTGGTTGAGGAGTAGGTGAGCATGTGAGTCTCTCTTGGCTGGAGGCAAGAGAGCCCATGGATTCACTGGATGGATAAGACATGTAGAGTTTAGGTGATGATGAAGATGAAGAGAGATGAGAGAGAGGGATTTTGATTCCAGGTATTTTGATACGCACTTGTGAGGTTGGTTTGATGGATTTTCTCTTTCATAGAAATGAGAAGAGACGGAGTGAGAGAGAGAAAAGAGGCTTCGTGTGAAGTAAGAAGTGGTTGAACGGTTATGTCCCCTTTTTAAATGCAACGACTAGTGGTGCGTATTTTGTGGCAACCGTTCTGTGCAACTAGCCGTTAGTGGCCAGTTACTCAGAGATAATTATCAACATCTCTTTGACGTTTTACCTCTCTAACCTAGGGATGTCAAAAAAATATGTACCCCTGGATACCCGTGGATATACCCACAATGGGTACCCGCATATTTATATAATGGGTGGGGACGGATATTATACTACCCGCCTCGCGGGTACCCGCATACTCATTAAAACATATTTTTCTATTAAATATATTTGAATATTAGGATTTTTTATCATTTTATGATGAGACATAATTTATTTTATATTATTTTTTTATGATATTATATAATAATTATTTATATATATAAGATAATATTATAATATATTATATAACATTTCCTCTCTTTCTTTTTTACGAAATTTAAATTCTTAAACATTAATGGATGCCCGTTACCAGCATGGGTACCCGTTAATTTTAGCGGGTATGATACGGGTAGTCACTACCCGCCCCCGCATCGTTGACATCCCTACTCTAACCTTTATCCCAATCTGAGTCTCATCTCACTTCCTATTTCAGACTGAGTCTCAGGGCTGAGCTCAGTCTCAGCTCTGGACTTAGTCTCAGTCTCAACTCTTAAGATAAAAAATAAATATCGTAAAAGGAATTATAGTACGAAATCATTCACAAGTATGCATGTTTAAGAGATTCAAAATAAAATTGAGTCTATCCTCCACAAGTGGTTTAGTAAAGATGTCAGCTAGCTAACTCTTTGTCTCAACAAACGAAAGTTCAATATTTCCTTTTTGGACACGATCTCTAATAAAATTATGCTTAATGTCAATATGTTTAGATCTTGAATGATGAATGGGATTTTTAGCTAAATTAATGGCCACTAGTTTTATCACACAGAATTGGATTTTTAGAGTATCTTAGCGGATAATCAAGCATCCTAGATTTGATCCACAAAACTTGGATACAACAAGCTGAAACTGAGACGTACTCAGCTTCAGTTGTGGATAGAGCTATTGTGTTCTACTTTTTACATGACCATGAGACAAGGCATTTTCCTAGGAACTGGCAAGTCCCACTTGTGCTCTTTCTATATCCAGCTTGTCTTCAGCAAAGTCATCATCACTATAGCCTGTGAGATCAAACCTGGTTCCCTTCTCATACCAAAGACCAAGTTTAGTATTTCCAATTAAATATCTAAAAATTCTTTTAATAGCTGAGAGGTGAGACTCTTTAGGATTAGATTGATATCTAGCACAGATTCCCACAGCATACTGAATATCAGGTCTATTAGCAGTTAAGTACATGAGAGATCCAATCATACCTCTGTACAGCTTGTCTAAGACTGACTTACCTTGCTCATCTTTGTCAATCTGAGTTGATGGATGCATAGGGGTCTTCATAGGCTTAGCATCACTCATCTTAAACTTTTTCAACAGATCTTTAGCATACTTCTCTTGATGTATGAAGATTCCATTTGATTGTTGCTTGATTTGTAAACCAAGGAAGAATCTCAGCTCACCCATCATGCTCATCTCAAACTCTCCCTGTATGAGACTTGAAAATTCTTGACAAATAGATTCATTAGTTGATCCAAAAATGATATCATCTACATATATTTGAACAATTAATAAGTCCTTATTATACTCCCTTTTGAACAAAGTTGTATCAATTTGACCTCTAGAGAACCCATTTTCAACAAGGAATGAGCTCAGTCTATCATATCAAGCTCTAGGTGCTTGCTTGAGTTCATATAGGGCTTTCCTTAGTCTCAGTACATACTCAGGATGTACTTGATCATCAAATCTATGAGGTTGTCTTACATAAACTTCTTCAATTATACCATTTAGGAAGGCACTTTTCACATCCATTTGGTATAACTTGAAGTCTTTGTGTGCTGCAAAGGCTAGAAGAATTCTGATGGGCTCAAGTCTTGCTACTGGTGCAAAGGTCTCATTATAGTCAATTCCTTCTTGTTGATTATATCCTTGAGCTACCAGTCATGCTTTGTTCCTCATCACTTTGCCTTTCTCATTAAGTTTGTTGTGAAACACCCATCCGATCCCAATTATGGATTGATGAGAAGGAGGGGGAACAAGATCCCAGACTTTGCTCTTATCAAATTGGTTGAGCTCTTCTTCCATTGCCTTGACCCAAGACTCATAACTTATTGCCTGGGCTCTATCTCAGATAAGAGGGCCACAAGATTCTAAGCAGTTCTAAATGATGATCTTGTCCTTACTCTGTCTGAGGTCTCCCCAATAATTTGTTCTCTTGGATGAGATCTGACTAACCTCCAACTTCTAGGCATCGGAGATGCATATTGGTGTTGAGTCTCAGCTTCTCAGGTATGATTTGGTTTACTGGCTCAAGCTCACTCTGATCTCTGTTCTTTTCTTCATTTTGGGAGGGATCACCCATCTCAATCTTAGTCTGAGGTTGTCTGTTGAGCCCTATCTAAGATAGCCTTCTGAGCTGATCCCATATCTTTCTGATCCGGAGATGATCTTTTCTGCTCATTTGCTTCCCAATATTAGATTCTCAATTCTCCAATGATCTCGTCCAAATCTTCTTCTAGTTTCTTTTGTGAGAGACCCTGCACCTCATTAAAAACTACATGCACAGACTCTTCAAGAGTTTTAGTTTTCAAATTATATACACAGTAAGCTTTGGATCTGAGTGAATAGCCAAGAAAGATTCCTTTATCAGATTTTGTATCAAATTTTCACAATGGGTCTTCTGTGTTAAGGATGTAGCAGTCACACCCAAACACATAAAAGTAGGAGATAGAAGGTTTTCTCCCTTTCCATAGCTCATATGGAGTTTTATCTAGAATCTTTCTTATGGAGACTTTGTTAATTATATAGCATGAGGTGTTTATAGCCTCTGCCCAAAAATATTTTTCAATTCCAGAGTCACATAACAAAGTTCTTGCCATCTCTTGGAGAGTTCTATTCTTTCTTTCAACAACACCATTTTGTTGGGGAGTTCTTGGACATGAGAAGTTATGAGTTATGTCATTTTTATCAAAGAATTCTTTGAATTTTGCATTCTCAAATTCTCCTCCATGGTCACTTCTCACAGTACCAATTCCATACCCTTTCTCAGATTGGACCTTTTTGCAAAATATTTTAAAATTTTCATAATATTCATCCTTCTGAGAAAGGAACAGAACCCAGGTGAATCGTGAGAAGTCATCCACTATTATAAAACCATATTTCTTGCCACTAAGACTGGCAGTCTTAGTAGGCCCAAAAAATCAATGTGGATCATCTCAAGAGGTCTGGTGGTACTTACATGAGACTTGGATTTGAAGCTTGTCTTAGTATGTTTGCTTTTTATGCAAGACTCACATATCATATCTTTGTCAAACCTAATCTTAGGTAGTCTTCTGACAAGAGATTGATCTGCAAGCTGACTCATGGTTCTCACGTTAATGTGTCCAACTCTCTTATGCCACCACCATTTCTCATTGTCATGAGACACAAGACAGGTGAGATCAGAGAAACTCTCAAGAGAGACTGAGTAAAGATTTTTGTTTCTTTCTCCTGAGAAAATTGTTTTTCCAGTCTTAGAGTCTATGATCTCACAAAATGTAGGTTGGAAATTAACATGATAACCATTATAACATAATTGGCTAATACTAAGTAAGTTGTGTTTCAAACCCTCAACAAAATAGACATTATCAATCTGAGCTGAGTTTGTCTTACCAATCTTACGTACTCCCTTGATCTGAGCCTTACTGTTGTCTCCAAATGAGACAACTCCAGAAGCTTTCTCTTCAAGTGTTGAGAACTTGCTTTTGTCTCTTGTCATGTGCCTTGAGCACCCACTATCTAGCACCCACAGAGTCTTTGCTCTTACTGCTGCCAGGAAAGTCTGCAACACATTGAGATTTTGCTTTAGGTACCCACTTGTATTTGGGTTCCATGTGGTTAGATACCTTCCTCTTGAATGTTACTTGTCTTATGTAGCAATCCGAGGTCTTGTGGCCAATCTTACTACAACATGTGCATCTTTCCTTACGCTTCTTTGCTGGAATAAAGAAATTTTTATACAAAACTTCATTGGTAGACTTGTCATGGCCTAATCTAGCTTTGTCAAAAATTCCTTTTTGAGATCCAATCAATCTCTCAAGGTTTTTTGTTCCTTTTACAAATTTGGATAGATCATCTATGAGATTCTTATTTTGACATTTTAGTTTTTGATTTTCTTCAAACAAATTCTTCGATTTCAGGTCAGCTTGAGCTTGAGTCTGAGCCATGATACGTTCAGATAGCTTTATGTGAGACAACATGAGACTAGCATTTTTATGATTCAAATCCTCATTTTCTTTTTCAAGAAATTTGATTATCTCTAAAGTTGTGCTTAATTCATATTTTAATAAAGAGCTTTTTGATGCAAGAAGATTGGAATCATAAAGGAGATTCTCAAAGGCTGACTTAAGCTCATTGAAAGAAAGATCTGAGTCAGATTCATATACCCCTTCATCTGAGGAGTCTCCATCAGCCATCAGACACAGGTTGGCTTACTCATCATCTTGGCTTTCTTCTTCCTCAGTGTCATCCCAAGTAGCCATCATGGCTTTCTTCCTTGGACTCTTCTTTGTATCTTTTCTCAATTGGGGAAGCTCAGCTTTGATATGGCCTGGCTTGTTGCATTCATAGCATATGATTTGTCCCTCGTTTCAGTCTTGAGCTCACTTCTTCTAGAAGGAAATCTTCTTCTTCCACTTCCTCTAGATTTCCACATACGTCTGATTTTTCGTGAGATAAAAGCTATCTCATCATCCGTTTTTGTTTCATCATCGTCATCATTTTCACCTCCTTTACTTTCTGTGTCATGAGATGAGTTTAGTGAAATTTGATGAGATGAGCTTACCTTTTTACCTTTAGAATTACTGGATGAGGCTTTCAGAGCTATTGTCTTTGGTCGTCTGATGAGGTCTTCCTCCATCAGCTCTTGTTCATGTACTTTGAGAGACCCAAGTAGTTCATCCATTCTGAGTGTGCTTAGGTACTTTGATTCTTGTATGGTCGTGACTTTAGGCCTTCAAGGTTTAGGTAAGCTTCTGAGGATCTTTATTACCATATCTTGATTTGAGTAGGTTCTTCCCAAGGACTTGAGATTATTAGTGATGACTGTGAAGCGTCTCACCATGTCTTCAATTCCTTCATCTTTATTCATTTTGAAGAGTTCATATTGTCTGACCAATATGTTGGTCTTAGCCTCTTTTATTTGGTTTGTTCCTTCATGCTCAACCTCAAGTGCATCCCATATTTCCTTAGCTGAGGCACATCCAGCCACTTTGTCATACTCACTACGGCTCAGTGCACAGGTGAGTAGATACTTGGCTCTTGAGTTGAGAACGTATCTGCTCTTCTCAGCTTCAGTCCAAGTTTCCCTAGGCTTAGCTGTTCTCAAACCAAGTTCATAAGTAATAAAAGGCATATAAGGACCTACCTCAATGATTTCCCAAAGATCATCATGTTGAGACTCAATGAAAAGTCTCATCCTGTCCTTCCAGTAATAGTTGTATGTTCCATCAAGGGCAGGTGGCCTGTTGGTGGATGCTCCTTCAGGGATGGAGAGAATTGAGCTCGGTCCAGCCATGGATCTTTATCTTCTTCACCCGTAGGTGTGCTCAACCCCAAGAGGCCAAGCTCTGATACCAACTGAAGTTGGTTGGATGTCTCTGGAAGGGGGGTTGAATAGATAAACAATTTATTCCTGAAAACCATAAGTTCAAGTTTAGCTTAGTTCTCAAGCTCAGCAGCTTGGAGTCTCAATTTGACTTAGATGGTGAAAGGTTAGTGATACTCAGATAAGGTATAAATATAACAGAGAGTTATCCTGGTTCCCCACAGACTTGTGAGATTTTCACTATGACAACCTTAGTCAAATACAAGTATTCTTTCTGCCTCTTCAGGCTCACCCTCACACCAAGCTTAGGCACTTCCTAACCTGGCTCAGATCCAAGTATTATTTACCTTGCCTCTTCACGCTCTTACGTTGCTCACACTGGGTCTAGGCTCCTCCTAACTTAGTTGAGACAATTACAAAGATGGAATGGGGATGATGCTTTTCTAGCTTAGGCTACATACAAAGTACGAATATACAATGAGCTTAGATAGGTGTTTCTCTTTCTAAGAGTTACAAGCAAGTATGGAAGAGAATATGTGAGACAGACTTAAGATGCACTCAAGTATAGTTGAGATTGAGTTGAGCTTGACTTGAGATTAAGTTGAGACGGATAGTCAAAGAATATTCAATGTTGTCTCATATTGCCTTGTCTTGGACTTTGTCTTTTATTTCAAATGAAACTAATCGTTTCTAGCCGTTATAGGAGAGAGATTTCCTTTTACTGACACTTCTCAGGTCTGCGCGTAGGTCTGCTCTGTCCGTTGCAGCAGTTACATTGTACTTGCTTTGACTTTTCTATAATATCATGGAGCGTGTGTCCGAGGATGAGTCTCTGTTTGAGTCTTCGGATTTGTATCAGGCTTATCTTGCATCTGAGTCTTAGTCTCTATCTTAGGGTTACATCTGGGTCTCAGTCTCTTATGTGCAGTTTAGTCTCTTCCCTTGCATCTGAGTTCTATTACGACTTATGCGTCTGAGTCTGAATCTTTGTCTTATTTCCTTTGCTCTTTGTAACTCTTGATCTTGTTTCTGTGTGTGATAAATTTCATTTCTGGTTGCTTTATCGTTCCATATTCATACACCTCAAGTGTTTATTTTTAGATTACAAGTCACCTTAGCATCTCAGCTTGTCTTATTCTAAGAGAAAATTATCCTGCAAAATGAAAGGCTAAACTCTGCAAGCACTTGAGCACACAGTTATTAGAAACATGACATCTTATATATTCATCTTTTTCTTTTCTACTTTTAATGGTTTGTATTCAATAAAACTCTTGAGGAGTGAGTTTGTCTTAACACATACATAATGCCTAATGCTAAAAACAATCAATACAAGTGTCACACCTATAGAAACGTGTTTGGCACTGCAAAAATGAATTGAAATTGAAGCACCTACTTTCTAGAACAAAACCACAACATTCAATGTGTGAGAGACTTGAGTAGTGACTTGTATATTTCATTTGTAGCTTAAGTCCAACAATTTCCCCCTTTTTGGTTTTGATGTGCTAAACACTTTCAATAACAACTAAGGTGAGCACATAGGCAATTGTTATTCCTTCAATCCTAAAAAGAACTTGAAAACACTTGTAGAACAAGTAGGATAAGGCATAGTGTATATGATTGAGACGTATATCAAAGCAAAGTATTCTTCAATTATGAAACATATACAATTTGCAAACACGTACTTTCCATACATCATTATATCCATATCAACATATCATATCCATACATTCTTTTCTTCTCCCTACCTTTTCTTTTCTTCTCCCCCTTTTGGCAAATTAAAACTAAAAATTCAGGGTGATAGTGATATAACTAGTGAGATGGTAGTATAATTGCAATAATCATCCACATATGCCACAAATATCATCTATTCATCATAGATAAAATAAAGTGCATATAATCAAGGTACAGACCAAAATAAAACCAAAATTGTTCAAATTACAGTACCAAATTCAAATGAGATGCAACCTAGGACCATTTGTTCAAAACATGTGAGCGGCTTAGGTTTAGTCATATCATTGTTTTCTTCATCATTCCTTGAGGTGTTTCCCTCAGTATGCACTTCTTCTTTATTTAGCCAACCTTGCTCTGTTTTAACTAGTTTCATCATTTTCATAGCTTTATCTTTTACATCATGAGCTTCCCTTGTAAGGTCTCTTGATTCAGAATTTGTATCAACTCCATAGTAATCAAGTATTTTTGAAATAAACACAGCATAGGGACATTTGTAATCAACTAGCCTCCTAGTTTTCATCATAGTATTACAAATTACATCCTTCCAATTTACTTTCAAAAAATTCCTAATTGTACAGATCATCATCATGTCTTCTTCACTAGATTGAGCATGATTACTCCCCCTAGCAGCAACAATCTATGCTAGAGTGTAGTGAAGCAATCTATCATCTACTTTCATTCTACCAGTGTTAAAGACATATTTTCTCTTTTCTTTTGTCTTGACAACTTGTTCATCTTCCCAATCATTTGCATTTACTAACATAAACTTGTACAAATCAAGTTTGTTGTATTCAATATTGTGTCTGTTAAAGTCTACTATGCTTATTTTGATACCTTCAACAGAAATTCCACCAATACTTCTAAAAATTGACTCATTTGACCAAATTTTCATTCTCTTTACTTCATAAAACAGATTACCTTCATTATCATAATAAAGATTGGAATAAAACACCTTAACTAAATCAGGGTAGTATTTTCCCTTAAGTTGAACAAACTTGCTAAGACTTTGAGACTCCAAATCATTATGAAAGGTAAAGCCATTCTTAGAAAGCCATAGAAAAAAAAGAACCTTAGGAGAGATAATTTCCTTTCCAGCAAAGAAACTGAAATACGCAGTGGCTTGTTGTCCAGAAGAGAACCATGGCTGAGTGTAGTTCAGAGCCCTTGCAGGTGACTCTTGAGCTGGGCGTTTGAAGGATTCAGGTTTCCTGACCGAAGTGAGCTTAGGAGGACGAAATTCCTTTCCTGTAACAGTGTGCTTCACTCGTTTTCCCTTGTTTCTGCTTGATTCCGCCATTGTTGATTGGGAGGAAGTGGTTGATTGAGGATATGATGAGAATGTGAAAGATTGCAGAGGAGGGTTTTCACTTAGGTTTCAAAAATGGGTTTGAAGTGAAGAATGAAGGTTTTAAATCTCATGATTGATGTCTCAAGAAGTGAATGAACGCTTCAATGTCATAGGTAATCGATTACAAGAAGGTGGTAATCGATTAAAACAGGAACAGATGATAGGTGATCATTGTTCCAGCAAGGTAATCGATTAACTTAGAAGGGTAATCAATTAAAGCAATGAGTTTGTATTCCTGCTGAAATACATACTACTTGGTTTAGTCGATTACTTATGCAGGTAATTGATTATCCTCATCCTAATATGCTTGAAAAATGAGTTTTAATGCATTTTAATGAAAACTTTTCATGATGTTATGCTTCTAATGCATGAAATGCACAATCATACACACAATCTCCTTTTTCAACGTGATCTCTTATGAAGTGATGATGAATTTCAATATGTTTGGCTCTTGAGTGAAAGATTGGATTCTTTGTCAAATTGATTGCACTTGTGTTGTCATAATATAATGGTGTCTCTTCTATGTTTAATCCAAAGTCATGTAATTGTTGTTTGAGCCATAATGACTGAGCACAACAACTTCCAACTGCAATGTATTCTGCCTCAGTTGTTGAGAGTGCTACACATGCTTGTTTCTTACTGTGCCATGATACTAGACTGTTTCCAAACAAATGACATGTGTCACTTGTACTTTTCCTGTCTAACTTGCAACCTACAAAATCAGAGTCAGAATAACCAACAAGTGTAGGATTTGTACCTTTAGGATACCAAAGACCAATGTCTAGAGTATCCTTGAGGTATTTCAAAATTCTCTTGGCTGCATTTATATGTGATTCCTTAGCAACTGCTTGATACCTAGCACACAAACACACACTAAACATGGTGTCAGGTCTACTTGTGGTTAAGTACAAAAGTGAACCTATCATCCTTTATATTTGGTAACGTCTACAGATTTTCCTTGAGCATCTGCATCTAAGTAACAGTTTGTTCCCATTGGTGTATTAGAGCTTTTGCATTTTTTCATTTCAAATTTCTTGATGAGCTCTTTAGTGTATTTTGATTGATGTACGAAAATTCCCTTCTCCATCTGCTTAACTTGCAGTCCAAGAAAGAAGCTTAATTCTCCCATCATTGACATATCAAGCCCCCCCTGCATTGTTTAGACAAAGTCCTCATAAAGAGAGTGGTTAGATGAACCAAAAATTATGACATCCATATACACTTGTACAAGAAGTATATCATTGGAAGTTTTCTTAATGAATAAAGTTTTGTCTACCTTTCCTCTTTCAAAATTTTGAGAAACAAATACTTCTTCATCAATGAAACCATTTAAAAAGGCACTTTTCACATCCATTTGGTATAGCTTAAAATCATTTACACATGCAAATGCAAGAAGGAGCCTAACAGCTTCTAATCTAGCAACAGGAGCATACGTTTCACTAAAGTCTATACCCTCTTGTTGATTATAGCCCTTAGCTACTAATCTAACCTTATTTCTAGTTACTGATCTAGTTTCATCAATTTTGTTTCTAAATGCCCATTTTGTACCTATGACATTCATATTTGATTTATAAGGCACTAGTTCCCAAACATTGTTTCTTTTAAATTGATTTAACTCATCAGGCATGGCCATCATCCAATGTTCATCATTTAAAGCATTATCCATACAAGATGGTTCAATTTGAGATACAAATGCCATATTTTCACAAAAGGGATTAAGAGAATGTCTAGTAGTTACTCCCTTTTCTATATCACCAATAATGTTGTCCAAGGAGAGATCCCTAGGATTCCTCCATTCTTTGGGTAATGATTGTACTTCTTTTGGAACTTCAATTTGCTCCTTATTGATGTTGACTTCCTCATGAATTAGTGGTATATTTAATGTACCTGCATCTTCATCATCACATAGAGAGTTTCCCTTCTTACAGGGGTTAGATTCATCAAAAACAACATGAATAGATTCTTCTACTGTCAAAGATTTCTTATTAAAGACTCTATATGCCTTACTTGACGCAGAATATCCTAAAAACACTCCTTCATTAGCTTTAGCATCAAATTTGCCAATGTTATGTTTGTTATTATTCAGTATGAAACATTTACATCCAAAAACTTTCAAATGAGAGATATTTGGTTTTTTACCTTTGAAAAGCTCATATGCAGTCATTTTAAGAAAAGGACAAATCAAAATTCTAATTAGAACATAGCAAGCAGTGCTCACAGCATCAGCCCAAAAATATTTAGGTAAATCATTTTCATTAAGCATTGTTCTTACTAATTCAATGAGTGATCTATTTTTCCTTTCCACAACTCCATTTTATTGAAGAGTTCTTGGAGCAGAAAAATTATGATCAATGCCATTTTCGACACAAAATTTTTCAAATTCATCATTTTGAAATTCTCCTCCATGATCACTTCTCAAAGATTTTATTTTCAAATCTTTCTCATTTTGAATTCTTTTGGCAATTTTGATGAAAGCTTTGAAAGCACTATTTTTAACAGATAAAAATGCAGTCCAAGTATATCTAGAATAATCATCAACTATAACCAAGGCATACACACTACTATTTAAACTTATAGTTCTAGAAGGACCAAAGAGATCCATATGCAAAAGTTCAAGAGGTCTAGAGGTAGAAACAATTTTTATTGATTTAAAATAAGCTCTAGACTGTTTTCCCTTTTGACATGTATCACATATTCCTTCTTTAGAGAACTTAAGATTAGGTAGACCTTTAACAAGTTTCTTTGATTCAAGCCTATGCAATTGTTCAAGGTTAATATGTGCAATGCAACTATGCCAAAGCCAAGATAAATCATCTCATGATGTTAAACATGCAATGTTTGATGAGGAATGATCAATGTCAAGCACATAGATGTTATTCATTCTCCTACCAACAAAAATTATATTTTCAGATGCATCACATATTGTACAACGTTCATGATTAAAGGAAATCTTATAATTTTTATCACACAATTGACTAATACTCAACAAATTAAACTTTAGATCATCAACAAATAGAACATCATCAATTATAATGGAAGAATTGTTATCGATACCTCAAATACCAAGAATGCGACCTCTATTATTGTCACCATAAGTCACATAGCCTTTTTCTCTTGCTTGTAGAGAGACAAATTTGCTCTTGTCTCCTGTCATGTGCTTAGAGCATCCACTATCCAAGTACCATAGGGACTGCCTTACCTTTAGGCACACCTACAAAACAAACAATGATTTATTTTGGTACCCAAATGGATTTGGGTCCATTTGGATTAGTAACACAACTTGTTCCTTTGGGAATCCACAAGTATTTCCCACTAGGAACTCCAAATTTCTTAATCATGCAATTATAAGAAGTATGACCTTTGTAAGAATAATAATTTCAAGTAATAAAGGGTGTACTAGAAGCTTTTCTAAAATTGAAGAAATTTTTAAGAGACTTTTGTTTCATATCATAACTATAACCAATTCCAACTTTATCAATCATGTATTTTTGTTTACCTAAAAGAGCATCAAGGTTCGCTTTTCCCATTGTGAATCTAGATAATGCTTTAGTAAGGTAAGAAATTTTAGATTAAGGCATTATACGAGTTTCACATTTGGAAGTGGAAGCTATATTACAAAAGGAAGTATTTTTCAAATTTTCATTTTCACTTTTTAAAGCATCCATTTCCTTTTGTAAATCATTTACTCTAGCTTCTAACCACTTGATTTTCTTTTTGTAAACAATATTGAAGAAACTCAATTTCTTATCTTCTTCATGCAATTCAATAAAAGAATCTTGTAATTGATCATAATTGGTATCAATTGAACAGTCAGAATCACTTACCTCACTTTCGGAATCAGTCTTTGTCATAAGGCAAAGGTTTGCTTCTTGATCACTTTCACTTTCACTTGATGTGGTTTGAGGCATTGTCTTCCCATTCAATGTAAGCCTTTTTTCTTCTATTTCTGAATTTTGATTTTGACTCATCATTGCCTTGCTTCCGTGCTAAGGTAGGACAATCCGCCTTTATATGACCAGTTTTGCCACATTCAAAACAAGTGAATTTTGGTGAGGAGGATTCAGCTTTCTTTGACTGTTTCCTTGCTTGGAATTGCTTTCTCTTGCCATTTTTCTTCTTCAAAAATTTTTTGAACTTCCTTACCATCAAATTCAGATTTTCTGGTTCAGAGACTTCATTACCAGTGTTATCATCAGTACTTGACTGCTCATTAGATTTTAGAGATAATTCTTTGACTTTCTTATCTTTTTGTTCTTCTTCCGCCATCCTATTCATATCCATCTCATACTCTCTCAATTTTCCAAATAATTCTGCACTTGTCATGACTGCCAAATATTTTTAGTCGGTAATTGTTGTTACTGTTGGCTGCCACTTTCTATTTAGAGACTTGAGGATCTTCACATTCAGCTCTGCTTCATCAAAAACTTTTCCAACACCCTTAAGATGATTGACAATGTGTGTTAATCTTTTCTATACATCCACAATGGTTTCTCCTTGTGCCATCCGGAACATTTCATATTCTTGAATCAGTGTATTCTTTCTAGATCTTCTGACTTCAGGTGTTCCTTCATGTGTTACTTGAATTAAATCCCACGCCTCTTTAGCTGTTTTGCATGCAGAAATCCTGAAAAATTCATCACTATTCAAAGCAGAATGTATGATATTTAAAGCTTTATAATCATTTTCAACACGCTTAATTTCATTTTGATTCCATAGTTAAAAAGGATTTTCAGATATTGAATCATTTATCACTTGAGTAGGATGATAAGTGCTAAAAATATGATAAATTTGTGTATAATTACAGCACTTATCAAGGGTAAAATGTTAGATTTATTCCCCAAATAACCTTTTTCTTAGTAATAAATGCATATTTTGTGATCATTTAATTCAAATTTGAATTTGATGCTATTTTGATAGAAAATCTGCTAATTTTGCAGATAAAAGGGAAAGTTTTAAATGGAGAAACAAGATAGCATCTATTTGAAGAAAGAATCTGCAAGATAAGGTTTTAAATGGTAGCTGATCAAGATAAAATCAGCAATTATTTGGATAAAGATTCTGCAGATAAAATTCTCAATTCAATTTGGAGATAAAATCAGCATAAGATCAAGCTAAAAAGAGGGAAATAAGGAAAGCAGAACAAACAAAGATAAGATCAGGAAGAGATCAAGATGAAAAGAGGAAATTAGGAAAAGCAAAAACGGGGAGCTGTGCTCCACCTGCGCTGAGGCAAGTAGAGCGCGGGAATTAAAATTGCTCTCAAATTATTGCGCTTCATCTGCGCTGAGCGTGTGTTGAAGCACAGGAATACGGAAATAGTTTTCCAAATAATTTCCAACAAGATTCCTTCCAGATTTCAGATAGCTTTCCAACTTCTATTTAAAGAACCTTTTTGCATAGATCAGAGAGAGGCGGAGCAGAGCTGGAGCTAGAGAAAAGTGTGACAGTTTCTCTATTGGTTTGTAATGGCTACCATGAGTAGCTAAACTCTCCCATAGGATTGAATGTATTCAATTCAATCCCCAATTGTATGTGAGTTTTCTTTGGTATTTATGAATCCCTGTTTTTATAATATCAGTGTTTTTATTCTGTGCCTAATGCTTAGCTTCCGCCTTTGTGCCGGAGTTATAGGTTGGTTTTATGGGGCGCATTCGGAAGGTGGTTCTATAAAATCAATGGCGAGTTTGGGGTAACCTAGGAATAGGTAACTTGAATTCTGATTGGTGAAAACACTCAAGGAGCCACTGTGGGAACCAGGGCGAACTGATAGCGTAAACAAATAGATCTTTAATCCAGGGTAATTTATCACTGTGGGAACCAGGGTAGATTATTTTTTAGTATTTCATATTTGTGGGAACCTTTGTGAAATAACTTTAATTTGTGAGTAAATCATCAATTTGGTCCCTGAAAGTGTTGCTCGTTGTCAAGTTAGTCCCTGAATTGGCAGAAAATAAAAATTAGTCCCTGAAACTGTATTTCATCCGTCAAAGCAGTCCCTCTGTTAACAAAAACAAATCTTTCAGGGACTATTTTGATAATTGTTTGTTAGTTTTAGGGACTTAATTGAATTTACGTACTAAATTTGAAGGATTAAAATGACAGTAAGTATCAACTTACAAGGACTAAATTATACTTCTGTTAATAGAGGGACTACTTTGACGGATGAAATACAGTTTCAGGGACTAATTTTTAGTTTCTGCCAATTCAGAGACTAACTTTACAGCGTGCAACACTTTCAGGGACCAAATTGACGATTTACTCTTAATTTGTGCTAAGATGTTATAATTGCATATTCATAAATATTATTGGGTTTCACATAAGAAAAGGGTGCGATAGACGAAGTTCAATCCTAGTTCAAGTAACTTGCTCAACCATCTCAATTTACTGTTTTTCTTTAATTACTATTGCAAACTACACTCATATCAAATATAGTCTCTCACTTGATAGTTGTGACCATTAGTATTTAAAATTGAACTGTTCCCTGTGGATACAACAAACCCTTCTACTTACTATTATACTGCTGATATTTTGGTACGCTTGCCAAAATTTCAACATAGGAACCTTGTAATCAGTTACCAGAGCTTGCCAAATGCCTCTACTAACAGACTCCATAAAAATTTTCATTCTAAATTTCCAAAATGGATAGTTATCTCCACAAAATAGAGGTGGTCTGTTGATTGAAGCACCTTCAGCAAAAAGCAATTGATTCCCTGTCATTTTTGCAAACAATTTCCTCAAATCTTGAATAACTCTCAAGATTCCAGCTCTGATGCCAGTTGTTGGTCCCAGAGGGAATCTAGAAGGGGGGTTGAATAGATTCACAAAACTTGGTCCTTTTTAAAAATTCAGAAATTGTTTTACCCCTTTCTTTTTGCCTACGAGATTCTTTCAAATTGAGTTTTCAAAAGACAAATTTTCAGAGTTTAAAACCAAAAGTGCAGTGGATCAATATATTGGAGACGGTAATTGATTACCAAGATTGATTCCTCAAATTTCACAATTCAATATTCAATGTTCAGTTTTCCATAGCATCAAGAATCAAATTAGAACTTACAATTCAATATTAACATTCAGATTAACAAGCCAAGAAACTCAAATCGAAATAGAGTATGGATAGAAAAAATGACATAGTTGTTTATACTAGTTCAGCCACAAAAAGGGACCTACATCTAGTTTAGATTTAGCACACCACTAAACCTGTTTTCACTATAGAATTGATTACAAACACCATGCACATACAATCTTAAAGAAAGACTTACAAACAACAATCAAAGGTTTGACTCTTACACCCCACAAGAGCATGTTCTTCAATGACACCCCGCCATATGAACATCAACCTTATTCATGACACCCCGTCACAAGATTTCAAACAAACTCTATGAACACCCTATTCAAGAGATATCACAATACAGAAAAATTAAGAAAGAACAGAGTTTAAAACAATAGCACCTTGTTTGTGCAGATAAACCCCAAGAATAATATCAAACACTTTCTTCCATTTGTCTAATCTTCTTGAGCAAAGAGATCTTGGTGCTGCAAAATTTCTGAGTTTTTCTAATGATTTCTTGAAGAGGTTTTGTAAAAGAGATTCTTGTATTGTTTTTGAAAAACTTAGCTCTCGCTTTTTGGATTTTGAAAATCATGAGTATAAAACAGTTTTTGTTAGTTAGAAACAGAAAAAATCTGTTAAAAATCAGTTACAAACAGTTTAGAAAACGTCCAGAATTATGCAGACTCTGTGGTAATCGATTACTAGCTTTGGTAATCGATTAAACCAGAGCGAATCAACAAAGAACTCTTTTCAGGTTATGCAGGTAATCGATTAATCATATCAAGTAATCAATTAAATCGATCCTGAACTTGAATTCAAGCAATTTTCAGCTTTGAGTCAACTTGGGGTCAATTACCAACTTAAGTAATCGATTAAACCAGAGGCAAATCAACACTAAGTTGAGTAATTTAGTTACCAAGCTATCCAAACTTGAAAACATAACCATGAATTCAATTTGCACAATGAAAGATCAATCAAGGAAGAATAATCAAACACATACATAATGCATAATGCTAAAAACAATCAATACAAGTGCCACGCATATAGAAACGTGTTTGGCACTGCAAAATGAATTGAAATTGAAGCACCTATTTTTGATAAGAAAACTACTCAATTTGTCATACCAAGCTCTTGGAGCTTGCTTCAGACCATAGAGAGCCTTTTTAAGTTTGAAAACGTAATCTGGAAAGGTGATGTCTTCAAAACCAAGGGGTTTTCTAACAAATACTTCTTCCTCAATGATTCCATTTAGGAATGCACTTTTAGCATCCATTTGATATAGTTTGATGCCACTATTTGCTGCATATGGGAGTAAAATACTAATGGCTTCAAGCCTAGCTACAAAAGCAAAAGTTTCAGTGAAATCAATACCTTCTTGTTGATTATAACCTTGAGCCACAAGTCTGGCCTTATTTTTTACAACCTTTCTATCTTCATCCAAATTGTTTCTAAACACCCACTTGGTTCCTATGACAGTTTTCCCACGGGGTTTAGGAACTAGGCTCCATACATCACTTCTGGAAAATTTATTCAACTCTTCTTGCATGGATAGAATCCACCCTTCATCACGCAAAGACTCAGGCTCTATTTCAGATAGTAAGACAAGATTGTTGACTTGTTCAAGTCTTCATCTTGTTCTTACACCTTTAGAGATATCACCTAAGATTTGCTTTTTAGAATGAGTAGATTTGTATCTCCAATCCTTCTGAACAGAAGATACATTTCTGGTCTGAGACTTAACATTGAGTTCAAATGGTTAGACTTCAGAACCTCCTTCAAACTTTTTTTGAATTTCTTCAGATTGCCTGTTCAGATCCATACCTGCAAAGTCATCTTCTAGATCTAATAGATCATTATCAGTCTTTTTCTCGTCATTAAACCTCACATGGATGGTTTCTTTAATTTCTAAGGTTCTAGAGCTGTAAACTCTATAAGCTTTAGAATTTTCAGAATATCCAAGGAAATGACCTAAGTCAGACTTACCATCAAACTTTCAAATGGCATCCTTATTGTTGAGTATGAAGCACTCACATCCAAAAACTGATGATTCTCAAGACCTAAAAGTCTAAGACACCCCAACACTTAGTTTTGATGATTATAAACTTAATTAAAATCAGAACTTTTTCTTAATAAATAATTTCAAAGTTATGTTATTTCATAGAGCTTCTGAAGAAAGTTTGTCTGAAGTTAAGCTAAGATCTAAGGTTGGTCAAGTTCTGAAGACGCAAGTTCTGAAGATCAAGGATCTGTCTGAAGTGAGACTGGTTCAAACGATGGTTCCCATCTGAAGACGAAATCTCTCTGAAGTACAAGGTCGTCTGACGTAGAAAGTCAAAAGACAGTACCAGAACTACACGCAACCTCAGTACATCAAAAAAGCAAGACAAAAGGCAACTTTTTGGCTGCGATTCAAAATGGAAGCACAAAAGTAGACATGCTACTTTGCAGCAGTTGTAGAAGTCAGAACAGTACTGCAACCTAGTACAGTGACAGTGGCGGTGTCTCAACGGGATTAAATGCATTTAATGTTATCTCATAACCGACTTCTCAACAACGTTCTTCAAGCTGAAGTGAAGCATATAAACACCAGAAGTCTCCTTAAGCCAACAAAAATATATTGATACAGAGACAAATACAGAGATACATAAATACATATACACGCACAAAGAGCTGATAGCGAATTGAAAAATTTTATAAGCTTAAGCTTCGCAAAACTCTGTGAAAATCCTTTGAGGACTTACTTGTTGTAAAATCTCTTGTACAATCAACTTTCATATCCAGAGTTAGATCTCTGTTATTTCTTGTACACCCAGAACGAAGAACTTGCGTTCTAAGTTCAAACCTCTTTGTAAACATTAAATTGTTGTTAGAGCCAAGAGTGGCTTGGTATGACAAAGAATACTTGTTGTGTAGAACCTGAAGAGGCTTGGTGAACAAAAGAATACTTGTAATCTGTTGAGATTAAGAGAAAATCTAGTAGCTTATTGGCACTAGGACTAGAGGTAGCTCATGGGTGGTGTGAGTGAACTAGGATAATTGGTTGAGTGCTCTTCGATCCCTTATCTTTGTATTTTCAGTTTATTCTAACAAGAAGAGGGAATTAGAACTAAATTTTGTAAACATTTTTTAGAAAACTATTTAAGAAAAGCTTTCTGAAAACCTTTGTTTGAAATCTTCAGACAAAGACTTACACTTCAGACAGCGTCTTGAGTCACTGTCTGAAAGCACTTCAAACATAGTTTTACGAAAGGTTTTCATAAAAACGTTAAGTTTATAAAAACACTATTCAACCCCCCTTCTAGTGTTTTCCTGTGTGTTCTACAGTTGGTATCAGAGCTCAACCTCGAGTTGAACACCTAACAAGTGTTGAGGGAATAGATCCAAATGGAAGCTCAAGCAAGCACCAGTCATTATATCACAGAATGAGCATCTATGACAAGGCCTCCAACATTTAATGGTGTTGATTATCATTACTGGAGAGATCGGATTAAACTGTTCATTGAGAGCAGCAACATCGATCTATGGGACATAGTTAATGATGGTGACTATATACCCATGCTAAATGGTCATCCCATTCCTAATTCGTCATTGTCATCCCTTTCTCTTCTTCTATAATTATATACCCGAGCAGTATCTCTTATCTCTCTTGCTTGCCTTCCATCATACACGTACCGACTAAGGTGTCATAATTTAATCAACTGTTTAATTTGGTTCTTCAGAGTCCAACAATCCTTTGTATCATATCCGAAGGCTCTATGGAATTCACACCTCTTTGTCTTATCTACTCCTTCTGGGACATGCTTGGGAGGTGGAGGTAACTCTATTATTTTGTAGTTGTAGAATTCTCTTAAAAGTTGTTCTCTCCGGACGTTAAGTGGTGTGAAGATACTAAAGGTTGGTCCTGGCCGGGGTGGCCTGACTGTCCTTCCTCATTTTCTTCTATGATCCTTGTGAACCGGAAAAGTTGCTTGTTGATTTGGAAAAGAATTAGGAGTGTTTACCTGAGAAGAACCCTTGACCGTTTTAGATAACATAGCTCTGAGACGCCTCTTGGCTACTGTTGCTTCTTCAGCGTCAATTTGTCTTGATGCTTTCTTTCTGAAGTCGGCTAAATCGATAGGTTTTGACTTTGCTAACTCATCAGTGAACAGTCCTTCTTTGAGTCCATTAATGATGGCCCTAAGGTGAATCTAAGGATCTAGTTCCTTCACCTCCATCTAGAGCCGACCAAACGGGCTGACCCGACCGGGCCGACCCGCAAAAGCCAGCAAAAAACGTAGGGCTTGGGCACCTAATTTAGAGGCCCGAATAACTCTCGGGCTTTTTAGCCCAGTCTAATAAAGCCCGCTACACGCAAAAATGTCGGGTAGCCCGCAAAAATCCCGTTAAAGGGTAGGGCTCGGGCACCTATTAAAAAATCCCGAATAACTTCCGGGCTTTTTAGCCCAGCTCGATAAAGCCCGCTACCCGCATCAAGTCGGGCCAGGTAGCCCGAATTCACAACTCTACCTCCATCGCTTCTTTATTGAACCTATTTATATAATCCTTAAGTGGTTCTTCATCTCCTTGGAATATGCTAAAGAGGCCATCTTCGATTTTTCTAAATGGGCAACTTGAGAAAAATTGATTTAGAAATGATGTGATAAATTCACCGAAATCATGAACTGACTTCGGGGCTAGCATCGAGTACCACTGCAGAGCCGACCCTGTGAATGTTCCTGGAAATATCTTACACATAATTGGGTCAGTAGCACTTGTTGTTAACATGACAGTATGGAACCTACTTAAATGAGAGTTAGGATCCGAGATTCCATCATACTTTGGCAATTCAGGATATTTAAAGTGCTTAAGTAAAGGAACTGACATAATGAAATCAGAAAATGGGTGAAAATACTAATCAGATTGTGCATTCTGTACTGGTCACGGTTGTTCATGACTTACTGTTTGTTGTGTTTCCGAGGAGCTAGAACCTCCGTCATTCGTGTCCTCAGCTTCTTCAGTTCTGGCGTTCTGTAATTCAGCGATTTATTCTTGCATTGTCCTATTTTCCTCCTAGGCCCTCTTGTTTTCTCTGCGCAGATGTTCCATTTTTTGAACAAGTTCCTGTAGAGTAGGAGTTCCAGCATCGTTGTTGTTTGATCTAGTTCTTGCCATATTGCTGAGTAAGCTTGTGGTTTTCTGGGAAAGTTTTACCAAATCCCCACGATGAGCATCAGATGTTCTTACAAAGACCAAAAACCTAACTCTATACAAGAGAACTACAATTGAACATAGTAACAACTTACTTTTTGGGGGGTGTACAAGAACGTGTATGCCTCTGTCCGAGGTAGCTTCTTATATAGGCTCCACGGTTGACTTGTCAGGCGAGTAATTCTCTTCCAATCAGCGTTATCTTGTCTATCGAATTTATCTTCAGCTTTAAAGTTCTTTCCTTTTTGGGTTTCATCTGTCTCCTGTAATTAACCTGATTGATTTGGAGGATCCTTGATTATGGTGTACGTCTTAAATGTGTGTCTGTTCATGAATCTGGACTTTGGGAACGAGTGCTAGGTGGAATATTGGTCGAAAGTTATTAGGACCTTAGTTGGTTGACCTTAAAATCGGCTTGGTGTAAAATATAAGTCTGGCCTGGTACAGTACATTATGTTTGTGAATTTCGCTTACTCTCATTGTCTGTTACGATATATATAGATATGTATATATAATGAGTGTAGTATAGATTTTGTAGCTTTATGGTTTGTATGTAGGTATTCATAATTCTCTCCTACATATGCTATGACCAGTTCAATGAATAAAATTGAGATTCTTGATATGAAGTCGTCTTCAACAATAAATATGATATGTTGGTTTAGAAGGCAACGTCTAGGGTGTGTCACCCTCTGGGTGACACACTGGTGTTTCACCTTCTCTGAGCCGTTAGATTTATATGTTTTTTAATGAACGTCCCTGATGTGTTACCTGCTACTTGGTAAACCGGTTTGTTCAAAAATTGCTCAGGTGCCCCTCTTGTGAAATTTTAACCTGCTATCTGTTGGCAACCTTCATTAGTGGTCTAGCAACCGAGCGAACGAAATGGACCAAATCGTGCGAAAAAGATCGTCCATCAAGACAGTACCGGTGTTTATCGATTTTTGGTTTGAAGTATCCATTAACGGTGTTATTATTTTTGGTCCAGCAAGACAGTATTGTTGTTTATTATTTTATTCTAACTGATTAATTAACCTGCTATAACCTGAAAAAACGTAACACACCGGTGTGTCACCCATGTAGAAGCACCCACTTTAGAATTGGATCAATTACAGCTACTACGGGGACAATCCCTTGGCCACCCACATTTCTTAGCTTGGAATAATTCAAAAGCATTGACTAATATGAATGGTACTTGTGCCATCCGAAGCATAGTACATTTAGAAAGAGCAGGAACAACTAAAATTATTTGATTAAAGACTTTACAAATTTCATTGATCTTCCCTTTCTGGATTAATATTTTACATGGATTTAGTAGACCAATAGTGGTACATGCACTTCGGTTTTGGGTCATACCACTCATTGTTAATTAAATAAAGGGTGCTTATTGCTATTCACACCATTGTTTTTGCTAACGACACCACCCTTCTGAAATTTTAACCTAAACACCAAAATTCCCGCGTCGGATACCCACCCCTTCCCCCACACTGTTCTCCCTTCCCTTCCCTTTCCCCTTCCCCTTCCCCTTGGCCCTTCCTACTATAACCCCACCCCTCACTGTCCTCGTTTTCCAGCTCTTCCCCCTCCTAAACTTCTAAATCTAGTCACATTGCATAATTATTCTCTCTCCCATGGTCAGCCAAGGGCGAAGCTCTCCTCCCCCAACTCCATCCTCACCATCATTGTCAAAGAGGTAAGTAGCTACAGTTTTTTATTTATTTTTTACATCAGAAAATATATTTTTTGAAATACAATTTTAAGGAAATTAAATTTCCAGTGTACAATTTTAGAAAATTATATTTCAAAAATTAAATCGGAAAAAAAAATTAAATTTTCGAAATACATTATTGGACAAAATTGTATTCTAATTTCTGGAATACAATTCAGATTTATGTTTCAAAAATTGAATTTTGGCGGTCAAAAAAAGCCAAGAGCCAAAAGTGGGGGAACCAGGGGTTTAGGGATATTTCCCGTATTATTTGTAAAAAAAATAAAAAAGAGTGGTGTACTTAGCAAATATGGGTGGTGCAAATAGCAATTACCACAAAAAGGCCTATCCCTGTGTTGTTAGGTGCCGTCCGATCCAATCGGTAACCGGATTCGGGACCGGTTCGGTCAGCGGTAGGAACCGCATGTGTTAGAAAACTGGTTACTAACAGACTAAACTTGGAGAACCAGTCTCTGGTTCGTATTGTCTGCACGCATCCTTTTGCTTAAAAAATGAAGGGTAAAACATGTTTTTTGTCCCTGTAAAATAGACGAGTTTTGCTTTTAGTCCCTATAAAATTTTTCTTTAGTAAAGCGTCCTCCCAAATTTTTTTTTTTTTGCAATTAGTCCCTCCCTTCAATTGACGTGTGTCAGGTGCTGAGGTGGCACGTTTTCTCTCTCCTAGGTGTCTGTTATTGTATTTCTGGCGGTCTTAAACCACCAGAAACACTCTTCTCCCCCTCCCCTTCTCCCTTCCCACAAAAACTACCCACCCACCATTTTTCCCCACCCCTGTACCCCACCCACAAACAGAGATAGTTTTAACCTGAAACCCCATAACCTCTACCTCTGCTAATCCACTAGAACTCATCGTTTCTAAACATGAATGATCCTCTTCCTGCGGTGTGTTCACCTTCACAAAGACCAAAATGGTGGTCTCTAAACATTAATTCGGAGTAACAGTAACAAAGACCAAAATGATCCTCTATAACGGTTGTGGAAGGTCCTAATAGTAACAGCTGCAAGACGAAGCTTTTTGGGGTATCTCTTCAGTCTAAGAAAAGAGTGCACCCTGAGTATGGATCTAATAATCCCATTAATTCGGAGACCAACAAGGCTCGTTTGGTTTTGGAAAAAAATGACTTGGGTTTGAATCTTATGCCTCCTTCCACTTGTTAGTATTAGTATTAGTATTATTACTTACCTTCTTAATTTTACTTGCTTGTTTTATTTTTAATTTTTAAAATCGTTTAAAGTTTTGAGTCGATATTAATGGAAGTGTGTGTTTGTGCATCAATTCGTGTGACTGTTTGTGATTCCCAAATTATCCTTGCTTCACAAACCCATCATCTATGGATGTAGGTGGGTTTTGGTAAGATTAAAGATGAAATTAAACCAAACTTTTAAATTTCCAACTTGTCTTTCTGGTTTTATTCTCATTTTCATTTATTGCAGTACTGGGAGGGAGGGATCATTTTCTTTACGCTTCTGTTCTCTTTTGCTGATTTTGATATCTGCATGCTTCAGTTACTTACGTTAATGCCAGCGCAAGAGAAATAGAAAGAGAGAGAGAGAGAGAGTTAATGATAAAGCGTTTTCCTTATAATTTTATTGGGTAAAAAGTTGAGAACTGAGAATGTAAGTGCGACACCCTTAGTTATACCGCTAAGAACATCACATTATAATACGTAACCGTCGAACTTACTGCTTTTAGAAATGTCAAAAAAAACACGAAATATTTTTTTTTTTAAAAGGATTTAGTCGTCATCAATCTATTACATCTCAGATTTTCATTTTAGGTATTCATGAAATATTCTTTCCTTAATCTGAAACTCGTTTTCCGAAAAACATCTAGATGATTATCAACTCGTGCACACACACAACATACACGCAATTATAAAATCAATCATAAGAAAAGGAAACAGCATGAATATATACATACAACATAATAACAGTATGTCTCTCGAGCCATCCTGATATCCACATCAAAATATGAGTTCTGGTAGTAGACCAAATAAACAAGACCTCGACCAAATACAAAATAAGAGGTCGCTAAATCAGAGCTGCTACTACCTAGACTCAAAACTACACTGGTCTCACATCTATGCGAGATGTCCGTCACCCGCCAGGTTCCTCTGGGCATCCATCGCTGCTGCACTCTCATCGATGTCATACTGAAAATCTCCAATGCCGGCTATCGACGTAGCGAAGGAACACAATAGCAGAAAATAACAGAAGCAGAAAGGAAGGGTGAGAACATCGCATGAACTCACAGCATGTAGGATACAGCAAACTAGAGCACACACACAGAGGCAATCCACACAGTCGAATCAATAAGCAATCACGACATCTCATCATGGTGTACTCATATGAACGCAACTTTTACTATTATAATGCAATATCTAATGCATGCGGGCCCAGGGAAACATCACCATAGGCAGAGCACATAGCAGCTGCCCGACCATATATACACAGCACGTCAGGAGTTAGAGTCTGTACTAGCATTGGTACAAAGAGCATTGCTCATACATTTTGGCCAAATCATTTAAGCGTTCTTCCAGACAATCTCAACTGACCCGAAAATCATGAGAGCGACAGGAATAGCTAAGCTGGGTTCCCCAATCTCGACAGTAGGGAGCTAATCTACGTCACCTGAGATCTTCCGGGAGCTAGGCTATCCTCAGGGCTGGCGTCCCTTTTGAGGACCCACTGGCGTTCTTTGCAAAACCCAGTTGCACCCTTCCCAACCGATTTCACACTGTACCAAGTGCTACTGTTATATAGGTCATAAGGTTTTCAACCTCGAACATCAACAATGCTTCATGATGCATGTCACACAACAATGCTCATAACATTCACATCCTTACAGGCAAAGCCCATTGAACCATTCAACGTCACCACATCCTCGTGGCACGGCCCGAATTCAATGTCTTTCCTTCAAGGAAAACCGAACCCTACCTTGGGTTGGAAACGCACTCTCTCACTAAGCTTCTCAAGTTTTATGAAGAAAGAGGGTGTTGGTTATAATCTTTTATAGTAGTTTGTACTAATGTTCTTAATAATCATGTTCACTTAAGTCCTATAATTTACTAAGACTTATGATTGTGTCTTATGGATGGTATTACTTATCCTAATTCTTCTTGTATAAATAATTAAGATTAGATTTAACTTTTAATCAATCTTCATTAACTGGGCTATGATTAATCTTAATCCTCCTTAATTAAGTCTTAATCTCTTCCTTAGTTTTGGACTAAGCTTTTAATTACATTTGATTAAGGTTAATCATAGTTAGTTAATTATTAATCATCATTGCTAATTAATTACTTAATACTTTTATTAAGGTTAATTAACTTTAACCTTAATTAATCATTTGTTACTTAATTAACTTAAGTAGATTATGTTAATTTAACTTAGGTAATTAGATTAGCTAAGTCTACTAATTAATTTCTAAGTTTTAATTTCTTAATAACTTGGATTAGAGTTGAAGTCCAACTCCAATCTAACTTTTAATTTCATAATCTAATCTTGATTGACTTTTAATGAGTCTTTAAACTTAAATTAAAAGCCTAAAGGTTTTATAACTCTTAGGAACTTATTTTTAGTCATGGTAACCTAAAATATTGACCTTTAAGTTGACTTTTACTTGGTTGGAATTGGAAATCCGAATTTGTTTTATTTATTTTTAAAGACTCATTCTTAATTGCACTTTAGTCCTTTTACTTGTAAAATTGATTCTTAGTCCTTTTGGACCACCAAAGCCCATAAACATGTTTTCAACATACCCTTGACCTTTTTAAAATCAAAAAGGTATTCTTGATGAGTTTCATCAAGAACAACTCATGAACATCAAGAACAACTTGAATGTTCATCAAAACTTCAAATTTTTCACAACATCCAATCTTCACCAAAACTTCACACATTCATCAACAAACAATCTAAATGCCAAATATCATACTAATTCACTCAAAATCATCCACATACACATTAAAGTTCATAACTCCATTTTCAAGCTCATAAACACTATTTTTCAAAGATCAATCATCCAAAACAATTGTATACCTTCAACCAACTTCATGCATGTTCATAGATTCATTATACAAACACATTCCAAGCACCATAAAAATTTTGAAACACATGCAGCCCCAAAATCCCTCAAGGCCGAGAGCTATTAGAGGAAAAAGGGGAAAATTTTTCCAAAATTGTTTCTTGGCTTGCATGCACCAACAATCACAATCCAAGCACATTCCAAGCATCAAAATAAACTTAAAAACATGTAAACAACCCAGCTCCAAGAATCCAAAACATTTGCTCAAAGAAAAGCTCAAAAGTGATTTTTTTCAAGGAGAACAAGAGTAAAAACAAGGATTTTAAGGGCAAATCCTTGACTCTAGTTACCAATCCTACTAGAGTTCAAGTTCTCCCCCCCCTTTACCTAAGGAATTTTCTGTAAAAATAAGGTGCAGTAACAGCCCCAAAAACAGCTCCAAGATCCTCCTCTTGATCACCAACAAGGACTTCTACAAGGTTGGAGGCTAGGTGTTTAAGCTTAGGTTCAAAAATGGAACCTTTAGCTTGAATGTGTTTGGAAGAAAAATGGAAAACTTGAGAGAAAATGGGAAGGAAGCTCACAGCTGCAAGTGGATGAGAATGAGTGAAATGAGAGAAAAAATTCTGGTTTGCATGTGAAAGGAAAAGGAAGAAAGTGGAGTTTTTGCTTTAGGAAACATAAATGACACATGGCTTATTTGCTTGCACACTTGTCTTGTAAGGAAGGAGAAAATTTACAAGTGTCTCCCATGCACATTATTCTGCATGCATGGCTGTTATGATGTGTCAAGGTGAGTCAGTGTAAATTTTTCTGGCCCGGATCAAGAGTATTCGGGCCCGGTTCAAGGGACAGGAGGGGCAAAAAGGTCATTTTCACAAAAAAACCCCAAAAATTCCCAAAAATTCCCTAAAAATAGGAAATTTAATTCTAAATCCAAAATATAAATTTTGATGATTAAAAATAATTTTAATCACTCAAAATTCAACAAAACACTCAAAACGGCAAAAACGGCAAAACGGTAAAAATGCGGGTGTTACATCTCTCCCCCTCTTAAAAGAAATTTCGTCCTCGAAATTTGTGCGTACCTTCTTGAAATAAATGAGGATGGGACTTCTTCATTTGCTCTTCCAACTCCCAGGTTGCATTCCCCTCATCGGTTGCACTCCAAATAACTTTCACCAACGGAATCTCTTTTCCTCTCAACTGCTTGATCCTTCGGTCTCCGATTCGCACAGGTAATACCTCATAAGTCAAGTTTTCTTTTAATTGTATTACGTCGGGTTCTATGACGTGCGAAGGGTCAGGAATATACTTTCGGAGTTGTGACACATGGAACACATTATGAAGATTAGAAAGAAAAGGTGGCAAAGCAATTTGGTAAGCAACAAGACCAATTCTTTTCAAAATTTGGTAGGGACCAATGAATTTAGGCGTAAGTTTTCGAGATCGCATTGCCCTACCAACCCCAGTCGTTGGTGTAACTCTCAAAAAGACATGGTCTCCTTCTTTGAATTCAAAGGGTTTCCTCCTCCGATCATAGTAACTTTTCTGCCTGCTCTGTGATATTCTCATCCTTTCCTGAATCATCTTGATCTTTTCCGTGGTTTGCTGAATCATCTCAGGTCCCAACACTAGGCCATCGCCAGATTCAAACCAACACAAAGGTGTCCTACACTTCCTACCATACAAGGCTTCGTACGGTGCCATTCCAATGCTAGAATGGAAACTATTGTTGTAGGTGAACTCGATCAGTGCCAACAACTGATCCCAACTTCCCTTATGTTCTAACACACACACTCTCAACAAATCTTCTAGGGATTGGATAGTCCGCTCAGACTGACCATCGGTCTGAGGGTGATAGGCTGAACTAAGCCTCAACTTGGTTCCTAAAGCTTGTTGCAGACTACCCCAAAATCTGGAGGTAAACCTAGGGTCTCTATCTGACACTATGCTAGACGGAACCCCATGTAGTCTTATTACTTCCTTAATATACGACTGGGTCAACTTTTCTAGAGAAAACTTAATGTTAATGGGCAAGAAATGAGCAGATTTTGTCAACCTATCAACAATTACCCATATAGCATCAAAACCTGCAGGAGTTCTAGGTAAACCTACCACGAAATCCATAGATATGCTATCCCACTTCCACTCAGGGACATCTAAAGGTTTTAACTCTCCTGATGGTCTCTGATGTTCAATCTTAGCTTTCTGACAAACCAAACAAGAAGCCACATACTCAGCTACTTCCTTTTTCATTCAAGACCACCAAAACATCTTCTTCAGGTCTTGATACATCTTAGTTGCTCCAGGGTGAATACTCAATCCACTCTTATGAGCTTCTTCTAAGATCAGTTTCCTTATTTCCTTATCACCAGGTACACATATCCTACCCTTGAATCTAATAACCCCATCAGTTCCCTTGCAAAACTCAGATTCTCCTTTCTTAGGGACTAGATCCTTCAAAACTTGCAAAGATTGATCCACTTCCTGTGCTACACGAACTTGCTCCAAGAAATCACTTGAAATCCTTAAGGTTCCCAATCTTATACTCTTAGGACCAAATCCAACATCTAGGTTCAGGTCTCTAAATTTTTCTATCAACTCTAGCTCCTTAACCATCATTGCTGACATGTGCAAAGATTTCTTACTCAACGCATCAGCCACTACATTGGCTTTCCCAGGGTGGTACTACAGACTAAAATCATAATCCTTCAAAAACTCCATCCATCGTCTCTGCCTCATATTCAACTCCTTCTGATCAAACAGATACTTCAAGCTCTTATGGTCACTAAAGACTTCAAACCTAGCGCCATACAGATGGTGCCTCCAAATCTTCAGAGCAAAAACTATGGCAGCCAACTCTAGATCATGCGTAGGGTAATTTACTTCGTGTGTTCGCAGTTGCCTAGAGGCATAAGCCACTACTTTTCCTTTTTGCATCAACACACAGCCCAATCCTTGTTTCGAAGCATCACAATATACTTCAAAACTCTCTTGCGGGTCAGGTAAAACTAAAATAGGCGCAGAAGTCAACCTCTTCTTTAATTCCTGAAAGTTATCCTCACACTTCTGGCTCCACACAAAAGGTTGGTCCTTCCTAATCAAACGGGTCAACGGGGTTGCTATCCTAGAAAAATTCTCAATAAACTTACGATAGTAACCGGCTAACCCCAAAAAGCTTCTTACTTCCGTCACAGTCTTAGGTGTTTCCCACTGTAACACGGTTTCTACCTTAGCTGGGTCTACGCTAATCCCTCCACTAGAGATCACATGACCTAGGAAGTTCACTTCCTTCAACCAGAATTCACACTTTGATAGCTTAGCATACAACTTTCTATCCCTCAGGGTCTGCAAGGCTATTCTAAGATGCTCTGCATGCTCTTCCTCACTCTTGGAATATATGAGGATGTCGTCTATGAAGACCACAACGAATTTGTCCAAGTAGGGATGGAAAACTCGGTTCATATAATCCATGAAAACTGCGGGCGCATTGGTTACACCAAACGGCATCACTAAATACTCATAATGCCCATAGCGTGTTCTAAAGCTGTCTTTGGAATATCCTCAGACTTAACACGTATCTGGTGGTAACCTGACTTAAGGTCAATTTTTGAGAATACAGTTGCTCCTCTTAATTGATCCATCAAGTCGTCTATCCTAGGCAAAGGATACCTATTCTTTACCGTCACCTTATTTAGCTGACGATAATCTACACATAGCCTCATGCTACCGTCTTTCTTCTTAACCAACAACACTGGTGCTCCCCAAGGGGACACACTAGGCCTAACGAACTGTTTTTCTAACAACTCTTCTAGCTGCTTCTTCAACTCAGCTAACTCTAATGGGGACATCCTATACGGAGCTATAGAAATAGGTCCGGTTCTAGGTACTAACTCTATGTTAAACTCTATCTCTCGCTCTGGCGGCAAACCAGGAATATCTTCAGGAAATACTTCAGGAAATTCTCTCACCACAGGCAGTGTACTGATTTCAGATTCCCGCTCTTCTTCCAAAGAAGAAAATATCATGTAGATTTGAGCTCCTTTTCTCAAAGAAGCATTCACTTGGTTGACGGACAAGAATCTCGAACTTACCGAATTAAGAGTAGAGGGAGAAAAAGAGTCAAACACAACAGATTTATTATAACAGTCAAGTTGGACTCGATTGGAAGATAACCAGTCCATTCCCAAAACGATATCAAGCTGGGAAAGGGGTAAACAAATCAAATCAGCAGAGAAGGTTTTATCACCAATGGTGATTGGGCAGTTCAAACAGGCTAATGAAGTGATCACAGGTTTAGCAGTGGGAGTAGAAACAACAAGATCATAGGGCAATTTAGCAACAGGAAATTTCAATCGTTTCACACACTCCAGAGAAATAAAAGAATGCGTCGCACCCGAATCATATAATACAATTAAAGGAATTCCACTTATGACACACTTACCTTGGATCAGATCCTCGGATTCAGCAGCTTCAGCACCGCTTATGGTAAACACTCTGCCTCTGGTTCTGGGCCTTCCAACTTGCGCATTCAGATTTGACACAGGTGTACTTGCAACACCGCTACCACTTCCTCTCAGAGCAGGGCAATCCCTCTTGATATGGCCACCTTGTTTGCAATGATAGCAGATTGGTCCCCCGGATGGGTTTGCAGTCTGGTTCTTGACTGGACAGTCCTTCAAAGATGATTCTTCTTACAACGTGGACAGCTGGCATAGTTGTTGCCGGTACTGCTTGCAGGACTTACTCCACTAGCAACCACTGATTGCAGTCTTGCGGCACTCCCAGACGATGAGCCAAAGTTGTTCCTTGGGACGAAATAAGGTTTCCTCCTTTCTTGTGTAACCTTGGGTTTGTTCCTCTGCGGGCCGAAATTCTTCCACTGAGCTTGCCTCGCCTTAGTGTCATCCTCAAAGATGCGACACATGTTGACCATCTTAGAGAACTCGGTGATCTGCTGATAGCCAATGGCTTGCTTGATCTCTGGCCTCAACCCACTTTCAAACTTAGAGCATTTGGATCCTTCATCTACCGTGTTCTGGAAGTATGGGCAGAACTTGGATAATTCCTCAAACTTTGCGGCATACTCTCCAACATTCATGCTCCCTTGTTCCAACTTCAGAAACTCAACCTCCTTGCGCTTCCTCAAATCAGTTGGAAAATACTTCTGAAGAAAAGTCTCCTTGAACAGATTCCAGGTGATCAGTCTCCCAGTAGCTTCTAACTGACGCCTGGCATACTCCCACCAGTGCTAAGCTTCTCCAACCATCATAAACACAGCCAAAGTTACCTTCTGCTCGTCAGGACAACCCATAGCCAAGAAAATCTTCTCTAGTTCTTCTAACCATAGTTGAGATCCATCAGGGTCATGACCTCCTTTGAACTGTGGTGGGTTATTCTTCTTGAAGGTAGACAGCCTACGGTAAGCGTCAGGGATATTGTTCTGGTTTTGATTACGGGATTGATTGATCTCGTCCAACATTTGCTGCTGGTTCTCTAGAACGTTCACGATCCTTCCTAGGAGATCGTTCATCATAGGGTTACCTCTTCCTGCCATGGAATCCTGCATTCACAGAACAAATCAGCTTCTTCCGTTTCATGCAGAATCATTCAAGCAAGAATAAGTAACGCTACACGGATTCTCATATTACAAAGGTAGTAATATAAGAGCAAACAGTTAACACAAGGCAGTCAATTTACACAAACAAACAATCGACACAGAGTAAACACAGAGAGAAGGGTATTATAGACCATACCCGAGGCCAAAAGGAAAGAACAGCTCTGATACCATCTAAATGCGACACCCTTAGTTATACCGCTAAGAACATCACATTATAATACGTAACCGTCGAACTTACTGCTTTTAGAAATGTCAAAAAAAACACGGAATATTTTATTTTTTTTAAAAGGATTTAGTCGTCATCAATCTATTACATCTCAGATTTTCATTTTAGGTATTCATGAAATATTCTTTCCTTAATCTGAAACTCGTTTTCCGAAAAACATCTAGATGATTATCAACTCGTGCACACACACAACATACACGCAATTATAAAATCAATCATAAGAAAAGGAAACAGCATGAATATATACATACAACATAATAACAGTATGTCTCTCGAGCCATCCTGATATCCACATCAAAATATGAGTTCTGGTAGTAGACCAAATAAACAAGACCTCGACCAAATACAAAATAAGAGGTCGCTAATTCAGAGCAGCTACTACCTAGACTCAAAACTACACTGGTCTCACATCTATGCGAGATGTCCGTCACCCGCCAAGTTCCTCTGGGCATCCATCGCTGCTGCACTCTCATCGATGTCATACTGAAAATCTCCGATACCGGCTATCGACGTAGCGAAGGAACACAATAGCAGAAAATAACAGAAGCAGAAAGGAAGGGTGAGAACATCGCATGAACTCACAGCATGTAGGATACAGCAAACTAGAGCACACACACAGAGGCAATCCACACAGTCGAATCAATAAGCAATCACGACATCTCATCATGGTGTACTCATATGAACGCAACTTTTACTATTATAATGCAATATCTAATGCATGCGGGCCCAGGGAAACATCACCATAGGCAGAGCACATAGCAGCTGCCCGACCATATATACACAGCACGTCAGGAGTTAGAGTCTGTACTAGCATTGGTACAAAGAGCATTGCTCATACATTTTGGCCAAATCATTTAAGCGTTCTTCCAGACAATCTCAACTGACCCGAAAATCATGAGAGCGACAGGAATAGCTAAGCTGGGTTCCCCAATCTCGACAGTAGGGAGCTAATCTACGTCACCTGAGATCTTCCGGGAGCTAGGCTATCCTCAGGGCTGGCGTCCCTTTTGAGGACCCACTGGCGTTCTTTGCAAAACCCAGTTGCACCCTTCCCAACCGATTTCACACTGTACCAAGTGCTACTGTTATATAGGTCATAAGGTTTTCAACCTCGAACATCAACAATGCTTCATGATGCATGTCACACAACAATGCTCATAACATTCACATCCTTACAGGCAAAGCCCATTGAACCATTCAACGTCACCACATCCCCGTGGCACGGCCCGAATTCAATGTCTTTCCTTCAAGGAAAACCGAACCCTACCTTGGGTTGGAAACGCACTCTCTCACTAAGCTTCTCAAGTTTTATGAAGAAAGAGGGTGTTAGTTATAATCTTTTATAGTAGTTTGTACTAATGTTCTTAATAATCATGTTCACTTAAGTCCTATAATTTACTAAGACTTATGATTGTGTCTTATGGATGGTATTACTTATCCTAATTCTTCTTGTATAAATAATTAAGATTAGATTTAACTTTTAATCAATCTTCATTAACTGGGCTATGATTAATCTTAATCCTCCTTAATTAAGTCTTAATCTCTTCCTTAGTTTTGGACTAAGCTTTTAATTACATTTGATTAAGGTTAATCATAGTTAGTTAATTATTAATCATCATTGCTAATTAATTACTTAATACTTTTATTAAGGTTAATTAACTTTAACCTTAATTAATCATCCGTTACTTAATTAACTTAAGTAGATTATGTTAATTTAACTTAGGTAATTAGATTAGCTAAGTCTACTAATTAATTTCTAAGTTTTAATTTCTTAATAACTTGGATTAGAGTTGAAGTCCAACTCCAATCTAACTTTTAATTTCATAATCTAATCTTGATTGACTTTTAATGAGTCTTTAAACTTAAATTAAAAGCCTAAAGGTTTTATAACTCTTAGGAACTTATTTTTAGTCATGGTAACCTAAAATATTAACCTTTAAGTTGACTTTTACTTGGTTGGAATTGGAAATCCGAATTTGTTTTATTTATTTTTAAAGACTCATTCTTAATTGCACTTTAGTCCTTTTACTTGTAAAATTGCTTCTTAGTCCTTTTGGACCACCAAAGCCCATAAACATGTTTTCAACATACCCTTGACCTTTTTAAGATCAAAAAGGTATTCTTGATGAGTTTCATCAAGAACAACTCATGAACATCAAGAACAACTTGAATGTTCATCAAAACTTCAAATTTTTCACAACATCCAATCTTCACCAAAACTTCACACATTCATCAACAAACAATCTAAATGCCAAATATCATACTAATTCACTCAAAATCATCCACATACACATTAAAGTTCATAACTCCATTTTCAAGCTCATAAACATTATTTTTCAAAGATCAATCATCCAAAACAATTGTATACCTTCAACCAACTTCATGCATGTTCATAGATTCATTATACAAACACATTCCAAGCACCAAAAAAATTTTGAAACACATGCAGCCCCAAAATCCCTCAAGGCCGAGAGCTATTAGAGGAAAAAGGGGAAAATTTTTCCAAAATTGTTTCTTGGCTTGCATGCACCAACAATCACAATCCAAGCACATTCCAAGCATCAAAATAAACTTAAAAACATGTAAACAACCCAGCTCCAAGAATCCAAAACATTTGCTCAAAGAAAAGCTCAAAAAGTGATTTTTTTCAAGGAGAACAAGAGTAAAAACAAGGATTTTAAGGGCAAATTCTTGACTCTAGTTACCAATCCTACTAGAGTTCAAGTTCTCCCCCCCCCCCTTTACCTAAGGAATTTTCTGTAAAAATAAGGTGCAGTAACAGCCCCAAAAACAGCTCCAAGATCCTCCTCTTGATCACCAACAAGGACTTCTACAAGGTTGGAGGCTAGGTGTTTAAGCTTAGGTTCAAAAATGGAACCTTTAGCTTGAATGTGTTTGGAAGAAAAATGGAAAACTTGAGAGAAAATGGGAAGGAAGCTCACAGCTGCAAGTGGATGAGAATGAGTGAAATGAGAGAAAAATTCTGGTTTGCATGTGAAAGGAAAAGGAAGAAAGTGGAGTTTTTGCTTTAGGAAACATAAATGACACATGGCTTATTTGCTTGCACACTTGTCTTGTAAGGAAGGAGAAAATTTACAAGTGTCTCCCATGCACATTATTCTGCATGCATGGCTGTTATGATGTGTCAAGGTGAGTCAGTGTAAATTTTTCTGGCCCGGATCAAGAGTATTCGGGCCCGGTTCAAGGGACAGGAGGGGCAAAAGGTCATTTTCACAAAAAAAACCCCAAAAATTCCCAAAAATTCCCTAAAAATAGGAAATTAATTCTAAATCCAAAAATATAAATTTTGATGATTAAAAATAATTTTAATCACTCAAAATTCAATAAAACACTCAAACGGCAAAAACGGCAAAACGGTAAAAACGCGGGTGTTACAGTAAGTAACAGCCTGGCTTAAAGAAAAATTTCTAAGAAGAAGACCCCATTTTGGTCTCTGTGAAGGTGAAGACACTGCGGGAAGATGATCATTCATGTTTAGAAACGGTGGGTTCTAGTGGATTAGCAGAGGCAGAGGTTATGGGATTTCAGGTTAAAACTATCTCTGTTTGTGGGTGGGGTACAGGGGTGGGGAAAAATGGTGGGTGGGTAGTTTTTGTGGGAAGGGAGAAGGGGAGGGGGAGAAGAGTGTTTCTAGCGGTTACCAGTAATGTTTCTGGCGGTTTAAGACCGCCAGAAATACAATAACAAACACCTAGGAGAGAGAAAACGTGCCACCTCAGCACCTGACACACGCCAATTGAAGGGAGGGACTAATTGCAAAAAAAAATTTGGGAGGACGATTTACTAAAGAAAAATTTATAGGGACTAAAAGCAAAACTCGCCTATTTTAGTGGGACCAAAAAAATATTTTACCCAAAAATGAAATTTGACACCCAGCAGGGGATGTCAAAAAAACTCGCACCCGTGGATATACCCGCAATGAGTACCCGCATATTTAGTAAATAGATGGTGACAAATATTATACTACTCGCCCGACGAGTATCCGTATACTCATTAAAATATATTTTATATTAAATATATTAATATATTAGATTTTTTTTTATCATGATATAAAAATTATTTTTACTACTTTATAATGATATTTTAATATATTAACACATAATGATATTATAATGTTAATTTATATTATATAATATTAATATTAAATGGTATTATAATATATTTTTGCTCTTTCTTTCTATAATTTTTGAATTTTTAAATATTGATGGGTACCCGTGGATACTCGCTACCCGCATGAGTACCTGTTAATTTTAATGGGTATCCGCTCCACCCCGCCCTGCCCCATTAACATCTCTAAGGAGGACTTGATCACATGACCATAGGTCGCTTAAAGAGCAATCAGGCCAATGATTGTTTTTAATTATATTAGGCCAAAGCTTATGTACATAATATACTTAGTTTTTTTTTTAAATTATAATATACTTAATTTAATTAGATAAAAATATAAAGATTTTCCTATTGCAATAAAAACATTAAATATGAAACTATATTTAAATAAAATTATATAACATAAAATAAAAATATTGATAAAGAACATGCTAATTTTGTAATTCTATTTAATATTATATATGCTATTTACTTTTTTATTGAAAGATATTATGTTTTTCCAATATTATTTAATTTTTTACGGAAATAATTATTTTTTAATATTATTTAATTAATACTAATTCCATCACGATTTAACACAGTTAAACCATTGAATCCTTGAAGTTAAACCATTGAATCCTTGAACCGGTCCACTTTTAAAAACATTGGTTAATACACTCATAGCATATTCGACCAAAAAAAAAAAAAAATACACTCATCGTGTAATAAATTTTCATCGCAAGCTTATTAGTTAAATGTAATGCACTAAATATCAGTATTTTGAATAAAAGATTTCACAGTATAGTAATAGTAGTAATCTGAATGAAAAAAAAAAAAAAATCAATGCTAGTATTTGACAAGTAATCTGAATAAAAGAATTCAATGCTAGTATTTGACAAGGCCCTATGTTGAATGAATGGTATTTAGAAGGGAACCGCCTTTCAATATTGCTTATGCTAGCCCCACCAAATTAATCACTTCTTGCATCAAAGATCGAGGAGCAAAGCCTTTCTTCCATCCAAGATCAGCCTTGACCTTGAACATTTCATGCACAACTCAAGATTCTCATATCTTGTTCCCAGAACTTGGTAGCATGGCCTCCAACATCATCACTGAGAATTTTTGGTGTATGGTATGCAAGATTCAATTTGATAGCTTCTTCTCCAGTTTCTATAACCTACTAGTTCTCCCAAAACCATCGTGGATTAGTTGTGACAATATATCAACCCATGTGTCAGGGACACCAGGCAGACACCAATGCATGCAGTCCTGACCCCAAATTGAAACTGCATCCTTCCTTCCTAACCATATTGCTGGATGAGCATCAGCTCTAAACTCACTTAAATGAGTTAAGTCAAGCAATTGGATGTCTGTGCCTTGTAATGCCTCTTTGATCACAAAATTCATCTGTCTTGCTTCCTTGTTAACTCCATTGTTCCTGGGTTCAAACCATAAGTCAAGCTGTCCAGGTGTTAGTATCTCATTCTTTAGGTAATGCTTCAAAACAAATGGGACAGAAAACAAAATTAAACAAGCCTCTCAGAAAACATGAAACATTCAAGTCATTTAAAATAAGAAACTTATATCAAATGCAAGCTAGAGTTGGATGTTTATGAGAGACATTACACAGGTACATGACAATGAAATTTGGGAAAATAAGTCCTGAAGTGTTTGAATTTCATAATATAATAAGTTGGAGGACCAGAAAAAATGATTAGCACTGTGAGGGAAACAGATTACCTAGGAGACATAAAATCAAGGCCAGTTTCAGAAATACACACCTCATTTTCCTCAAGTGGCTTGTTGAACAAGCAGCTACCATTTTGATTCCAATCTCCACCATAAAAGTGCCTTGGGGATTGTAAACGCCAGAACTTAAGTGTGTTTCGAGGAAATTCTTTTGTATGTATGCAATCATTTTATCAAGAACAATTTTAAGTCCATCCAGCGTCCCAGGTGGAGGAACTATTGGTTGTCCTGCTTTATAAAAGACAAGAGGTTTCTCCTTCGGGAATTTGTCATGATTCCACCTATTAAAGACACAATCGAGTAAATCTATAAACTCAATTATTGGAATGGTTGATAAAAATAACAACACAACCAAAATTAACTGGAGATCAGATGCAACAAAACATATGTTGCTACATAAGTAATTTCTTTTCTTTTGATGTTTTCACAATTATTACTTATTAGTTCATTCAACAACTCTTTAGCAATGCATATAGGCACTCAAAACTCAAAAGTTTATTCAAATTGGTACTGCATCATCCAAAAGTTTCAAAAATCAGGAAAAGTCGGGAAAAATTACCAGTGTCCAGTATTAAACACCAGGACATCATAGAAACCAGCAATATTTACCCAATCATCTGCAGGAATATCAACATCAACTCGATAAATACCTTCGGATTCCTCTTGCATCCCAGCTCCAGAATGTTTCGGCTGCCACCTTTGTTTAATCAGTAATGAGCACATAAGGTTGACATTTCAAAAATTAAAAATGAAGAAACAAAGTAAAATAAGAGAATTAACCAGCATCCAAAAAATAGGAGACACTTAACAAGAACTGAGATAGAGTCAATAGATAAAAATTGTAAAAATTAAAACCTTCCCAGAAAAAAGCTGAAAGTTGAAATTCTCAAGAACACACACAAAAGGAAACACAGATGGTTGACTTTATGGATTGCCAATTTGCCATCTTTAATCCCACTATTTATCAAGTCAAATTATAACAAGATTTACTCTTAGTCTAATATAATCATTATTACCCAATTTAAAAGTCCCCTCTCCCCTGCCCTGTTAAAATCATAATTGAACACAGTAGTGGTATTGAGTCTGAGTCCAATATAATCACTATTGCCCAATTTAAAAGTCCCCTCTCCCCTACCCTGTTAAAGTTATAATTGAACACAGTAGTGGTATTGAAACCGAAGGAAAAAGAGGTCATCCAATATCTGAAAGATATTTTAATAACCAAAGTGAAATATATCTACTCTTAAAATCATAAAAAGGGAAATGTGTATCTTTTCTCAAAGGCATGTACATACTGTAGTATAATGAATTTTTTTGGTGGATATGCATAAAGGAATTCATATGATGCATGGAAAAGTGAATTTGTTAATACAAAGCAGAAGCTGTAACTGGCATGTTATACATCTGTATAAAAAAGGTGAATAAAATGTATTTGTTTAGAATTTTGAGATGTAATATGCAGCTAAAGAGCTGGAGTCTGTCCTATGTGTGTTTCTGATCCATAAAATGGCCAGGCAGCAGTCAGTATTAGAGAAATACCTATAAAAATGAGAATATCCTATTCACAATTGTGGCTAAAACTGAGAACCAACAGCAGGGAAAAGTATACACATGCAGGACAGGTCAGTATGGCAACCCAACAAGAACATGCAGCAATTAAAGCAAAGCATCACTTGCTTCACTTGCCCTGTAATTTAAAAGTGTAAACACTACCATCTCAATCCATGAACAAGTTTGTGGCTTTAACCTCCTTAAACTACCACGTACCACCTATGAAACTGGATTCCACTGGCACACGCCCCTCAACAATGAGTGTCAACCACACACCATAGATGAGACACAAGACAAAGTGCATGCCTTAAATCTCATCGGTTGGTTGCCATCAACCTTCCATCATAAGTTCAATACTTTAACAAAACTCTAAGAATCTAAGCTAATTCTCTGCACAGTTTATCCCCAAAAAATTATTTAAATTTTGATATAAAGTTGCTGACTTGCAGCCACTCCTTCATGCAAGATGCATAGACTAATTGGCAATGAGTTCCATACCTATATAAGTGCTGAAATCCTAGCAAAAAAGTTGTACATATTTATATACAATATTCTGAATCAAAGAATAAATAAATAAATAAATAAATAAAGACATAAACTTGTTTAACGGCAATCTTACTGGTATTTGGAGAGTAAAACCGCACGATGATAAGCGACGGTGACATTGAACTTGGGAAAATAGGCACCCCTCCAAGCACCTTTCTTTTTCCACTTCTTTGCGCTCTCATCAGCAACCCTGAGAATGCACAGAAAAGAAACCAAGAAATTCTCATTGAGCGAGTCCCCAACAAACCCAACATTCTTATTCCTCATCAGACCCAGAAAGCGAAACGGGTCGATCCGAGGCAAATCGCAACCCCGGGGCACCCATTTCCAAGAGTTGATCAAGCTCAGATTTTCCCTCTGGTTTCTGATGCAATTCCAGGCGTTTCGGTGGAAGGAGCAGGTGTGATCGTAGAGTGGGCTGCGATTGGGATCCAAGACCCACTGACCTCTGAAGAGGTTACAGTTGGAGATTGCAAGTGATTGTGAGGTTGAAGAAGGAGAAGAAGAAGAGGGTGCATGGAGAGAGAGGAATGAAGAGAAGAAATAGAGGGATGCAAGTGTTAATAAGATGAGCCAAGGGAACAGATGTGAAGGTAGCTTCGGAGTCATTCTTGTCCTCTGCCTTGTAATGCTGGGATGCAATTCATGCTGAGACAGTAGTATAACAAGTGTTTTTTTCTTTTTCTTATCCTTTTTTTCCTACTTACAAATGTAATTTTTGAAAACAAGGTTTGATTGTATTTCTTAATTAGATAAAACACTAATGATATACTTATATTTGCTTTATTAAATTAAAAAACACCCATTTTGTATCATGAGCACTTAATTGGTGTAAAAAATTACATAAACCAAAGTTATGCATTTATGCAACTATGGAATAAAAAAGGTAAAATCTCAAAACAATGATGTCGATTGCTTACCAAAAAAAATATAATATAATAGTTATGCTCCTTTTGTCCTTCAATATGAAAATTTTTTTGTCATTTATCTTAAACTTGGAGTAATATTTGTAATTTTGATATTAATGTGAATGAAATAAACCTTATCGATTTATACAAATAAATACTTATTTTTCAAATCCATTAAAAATAATCACAAATTTAAATATTTTTAATTGATACAAAAATTTAGACTAATCCTTCTTTATGTAAGGAAATTTTTAAGTTTATGCAGTTAAAATTTGAAATGAGTATGATGGGAGAACTCAAATTCTTCCTTGGACTTCAAATTAAACAAGATTCAAATTGTATATAGATCCATCAATAGAAGTATACAAAGGAAATGCTTAAAGAAGTTCAACATAAATGATTGTCTATTCAGGATTTTTTAGTAAGGTTTCCTTGATGGCTTCAATCAAAGAATCCTTGGTCTTGGAGATTTCTACCAAAACAGCAGTCCTGAAGTCTTCTTTCTCAAGCCTTATCTTTTCTATTTGGGCAATGAGTTGGTCTTGCCTCTGAATTAGTTGAGTCTGATATGCTTTGACTTCTTGCAGCTTCTTCAAAGCAATATTCTCCTAAAAAAGGTCTTCTTTAGGTATATGGAAGACAAGGTTGATGAATCAGGAAGAGAATCTGAAGTAGGTAGCATCCTTAGGAAAGCCAAAATAACCAGGTCTTCTTATAATGTAGAAGTACCAATTGTTTGACATCTTAAGGACTTTCCAATCTTCATAAGGAAACTCTCTCATTGGAAATCTTCCTTTCTTATCCATTATTAAACAAAGGGACCTTTATGAATCTGAAATTCATGAGGAGGATACTTCTCTGGATTGGGCTTGGAAGAAGTGGCATCATTCTCCCTGATTCTCCAGTAGGAAGTCCAAACCCATTTTTTTTTCATTGTGGTCCTGACCTTCCCTTTGCATGATAAGTTCCCACTGCTTAGGGGTGAAAGGCTTCAGAGGATCATTTAAGGAAATTGTGTGAACTTTCTTCACCTTCTGCTTCTTTGTTTCCTTGAATGGTATTCTTGGAATTATTCTATCTGGCATCACTCAGGTGCTGGTTGTAGGGAGCATGGAGATAGGCATAGGGGGCTTGAAAAATCTGCTCCCACAACATTTCAGAATATGTTGATTCGTGTTTTCTACCTCTATTTCCAGCTTCCTAACTAGGAACCATTCTCCTTCATCTATCAGACTAGCATCATCCCTAATGGGATTAATGTATCTCAAATGATGTTCTAGCACAGGTGCTCCATGTCTGATTTTTTGGAATTGATTTGGCAGGTAAAATTCATCTTCCACCCAGTCTGAGGTCCACCTTTTATAAGCTTCTTTAGATGAGCCAAGCTTTAAACCTCTCTTTACATTCAACAAAGGTTGGTGGCTTCTGAAGTAGGTTAATTCATCTCCCAAGCAAGTAAACTTGGGGACTCTAAGCCTATCCTCCAGAGGGATGGGATAAGGTCTGTAAGGGACTTTGGCAGTAAGTCTTTTACCATAGTCTGAAGTGTGTGTGATTGCTAGATCATAAGTCTTTCCTCTAAGGAAGACCCTTTCCGCTGCTGGTTTCTTCATGTTCTTGGTCATCCATCCATCTTTAACCATAGGCTCATCTTCCTTTTCTAATAGGCTTAGTGATACTTTAGAAAGGTTTTCTCCTCATAGACCTTCACTGTTTGAGGTTGTGTGGGTCCCTCCTCTGACGATGAGGGGTCACATTTCCTAAGATAAGCTTTGGTCTTTTCTTCTATTGTGCCTTCTGATCCTCCAGATCCTTGAGCTCTTGATTTCATTTTCTCTCCTCCCTGTTCTTCTTCTTCATCTCAAGGGCAGTAGTTTGTTGCAATTTTAGTTCTTTAGCTTGACCAGCACTTGCACTTCTTGTGATCATCTTCTTCTGAGGTGCGTCTTTAGGAATGGGTGAAAGAAGTCTCACCCTTTTCTTCTATGTTGACCTCTTCATCTTTCTCTTTCTCTTCTTCTTGTTCTCCTTTTCCTTCTTAGTCTAAGCATCAGTTAGGATAGTTTTCTGTGCAGCAACAACAATAGTAATAGCATGATCATGTGCTTCATGTGCTATCTTTTTTTCCTTTTCCTCCTCTTCTAGAGCAGTAGCAAGGGCAACTACTTTAGTAAGTTCTGGATCAGGATGACTTGCTGATAGAGGCATAGTATCAATGGTCCTATCAAAAGATATAATATATGCATCTATATTGAGAAATTTTGTTGCTACACTATGTTGATCTTCTATAACAGTTTCATTTGTCTGTCCCTTAAGGTTTGAAATAGGCATGTTCACTGTGACAGATGGTCCCTCAAGAGCCTTCTGAGGCTCTTTAGAGTGTCCTTGGGCATTTGTCTGAACCTCTTCAGACGGTCTGAGTTGTGCAACACTATTTTGAGTTTCAGATAACCTCATTCCTGCAATTGTCTAATGATCATCTTCATCTTTTGTGTTCCTCAGTTTGGCGTTGACCACCTTAGATTTCAATACCTTTGTCTTCACCACCTTAGCTTTCTTCTTAGGGGTGACCTTGGTGGTTTCTTCCTTCTCTTTCTTAAACTCCTCCCTCTTGTATCTCCCTTGCGTTCATTCTCTAGAAGGTCCAGAGCAAGTTCTTTCAGTTGTTGATGCCTTCTGATGTGCCAACTCAACAAGGATTGCCTTTTCTGTTTCTGTTGTAATCATTTCTATCTTCATCTGCTTCACATTATTGGCAGTGAAGTATACAGGTGCCCTGTGCAAATGAGTCTTGTGAATGGGCACTTTGAAGTGGTATAGAATTCTCTAAATTAAGGTGTTATGTGGAAGGCTTCTTGTTGAGTCATGCAACTTCTTGATCATGAGGGACACAATCAATTTGGGCAGGTTAATCTTCTCCTTTTGCAGCAGATGGATGGGGCAGAACCTCTCCATTTTCAGAGACGTGATCCCTACTACTAGTCTTAGGGATAACCACACACCCAAGAATGGCATGCAGAATCCTAGCTTTATCATTCATGTTAAGGCCTTTGAGCTTCTGAGGTTTCTCCTCTCCATATAGCATGATGTTGAACTTACTAGGACCACCATTGCTCATTTCCTAGTATGAGTAAAACAATTTCCTCATTGCTTGGGCAAGCTAATTAGAATCTTTCTATTATGATCCCAAAATCATAGGTTTTTCCTAAGGACTTGAGTCCATTGGTGATTGTTTGGAATCTTCCACACATCTGGTTTATGGTCTCGGTTTCCTGCATCTTGAACATTTCATACTGATGTACAAGCATGTTGATCTTTGACTGCTTGACGTTCTCTATTCCCTCATGTGTTGAAGATAAGGTATCCCAAATCTCCTTAGTTGTATCACAAGCATGAACTTTCTCATACTTAGGTTTGTTTGAAGCACAAACAAGATACAGTTTGGCTTTAGCATTAAGCTAAACTCTTGCTTTTTGCACACTCGTCCATTATGAATTGGGGATGTGGTGATTTCCACATCTTGGAACATAGTCACCATCAGTGATAATCTCCCAGAGATTAATGTCGCTTGATTCTATATACAACTTCATTTTGTCCTTCCAATAGTGATAATCCTCACCATTGAAGACATGGGGCCTGGTCACAAACGCTCCTTGTGTGATGTAGTGACTTTGTTGAAGTTGATGGTTCCATCTCAGCAGGATCTACTCCTCTTCACTTGTAAAGGTGCTCAACCCAGAGGTTGTTCTCTGATACCAATGGTAAATACACAGGTAAACACAAAAAGGGGGTTGAATTGTGTTTATTTAAAACTTTTCGTTTTAAAGATGGATTTTCTCAAAAAATACTTTTCATAGAAACTTCAGACAAGATTTTCAAAAACTGTCTGAGATGGGCTCTCTTATAAGAAGGATTTCAGACAAGAGGTTTTCTAAGTATCTTCCTTTTATAAACTTCAAAAATGTTTAATAATCATTATTTTGGTCCCTTTAGGTTAGCGCAAGCAAAGATAAAGAGTAAAGGGATAAGAGAACTTAGCCAAGATATTTATCCTGGTTCACTCACTACCACTTTGAGCTACGTCCAGTCCCAAAGCAAACTTAGCTTCTGGATTTTCCACTAATCAACAACTGATTACAAGTATTCTTTTCAATCAAACCTCTTCAGGCTCACTTATGTTGAGTCTCAGAATTAATTTAAGCATTTAAATTAGTCTTAAGACTCATTATCCGAAGGTTTTAATGATTAACAAATTAGATCGTATAAGAACAGGTTCTACTGAGAAAGGTATTGTTCTGTGCATTGTGTTTCAGGTTACAGGATGAAGCATCCATCTGAAGACAAGAAGATGAAGATAGCCAAAGAAGCAAGCAAAAGACAGGAAGAGGAAATCCGAAGAAAGGCAAAGCAAATCTGAACAAGAAGAAACGCTGAAGAAGAAGAAATCTGCTAAAAGAGAACAAAGCAACAAGAGCATTGAAGCAACTACCTGAATGCGACCAACTATCTGAAGAAAATGTGGAAAGAAGAAGTATATCTACGGAATCAGAAATAAAGACAAGCTTAAAATCCATGAAAGTCTGTCAATCAAAAGAACATCACTTTGTCTTAGATAAGCATACTTCGGATCATTCATTCAGAAGATGCAAGCATACTTCAGATCATTCATTCAGAAGATGCAAGCATACTTCAGATGATTCATTTCAGACAAATAAACAATAAACCATGCAGAAGCAGCTCAACCTTTTGAATCAAAGATAGACTTGAAGAAAAGTAAACATCCGAAGAAGAAACTCGGTGAAGGAAGGAACTCGCTGAAAGCATCCCTAAGATGAAAAGCAAAATCAAGCTGAAGTAATGCAACCTCTGAAAGTGTGTGTATACTAAAGTTGAATCTGCTGAACACATACTTTCTGAATGTGATGACGTGGCATTTCAGACTCTCTGAAGAAGAAGTCGGACACGTCATACAACTCTCTGAAGATTTATGAGTCAATCTGAACAACTTATTAAGAGACTAGAATCTCAGCAAACATGAGTGATGAAGCTAAATTGATGCAAATAAAAACAAAGGCCTTCGGGCTCAGCTTCAGAACCCAACATGAGAGAGGAAGCCTACTGTAGAAAAGCAAATAGATGTCAGAAATAGGTCAGCGCTGCTGCACACCTACTTCTGTATCTTCTCTGCAACACGCTAACAAAGGCATCTACCTCAAGCGAAAAGAAAAGCAGAAAGCACAACAGGACAAAAGTAAAGTCTAACGCTATCATTTCTAAAGACTTCCTGGAATAAAGAAATGAGAAGAAGAAGGAAAGAAAGAAGCAAGCCAAGCAAAAAGAAGCAGAACTCACAACGGTCAAAAGGAGTAGACTAACGGATCTTTATATCCTATCTCCTTACACTCTAAAGAAGACAAATGAAGAAGAAGAAGAGAGAAGAAATATAAATCTGCTTAAGACAAAGAAAATCTCTCATGATTAAGAGCTTATCTACAGTGTGTCAGAACCAAGTCATCTGCACACCTAATATGCTTAAGAGAGAAGCAACCGAATGAGAGGCTATTTCACAACGGCTATATGAGCCAAATCATTTCTTCTCAACGGTAATATCAAAATCTTCAAACGACTATATTTCCAGAACATATAAAGAGCCTCAAGAAAGTCTTAGAAAAAAAAAGCCGATGGACAACACTGATGGGTCGGCCAAATTCCTAAAGATTCATTCACTGGAAACTGACCATAATGGGTTGCCATAAACTCTAAATTATCTACCCTTGAACTATGGCATTCATCAAGCCCACAGAAGAAATTGGCCAAGCTTAATACAGATTTTATAAAGCTAACCTTCCGATCCTACAAAGATGTATTAGAGCTTAGAATTAAACACTTGTATCTCTGTTATACCTTGTACTTAGATTTACTCCATGTATCCTGAGTAGTACTCAGTTAACCTATAGTACAAAATGAACCTCAGTTTAAGTTTCTCGGAAACTTAACCTTTTCATTGTAAACACTATTAAGTGTCTGAGAGCCTGGAGAGGCTTGGAGGAAGAAAGAATACTCTGAGAGCCTGGAGAGGCTTGGAGGAAGAAAAAATACTCTGAGAGTCTGGAGAGGCTTGGAGGAAGAAAGAATACTCTGAGATCCTGGAGAGGCTTGGAGGAAGAAATAATACTCTAGAGAGCCTGGAGAGGCTTGGAGGAAGAAAGAATACTTGGTTTAAGCCTGGAAAGGCTTGGTTAAGAAAGAATACTCGGTTTAAGCCTGGAGAGGCTTGGTTAAGAAAGAATACTCGGTTTAAGCCTGGAGAAGCTTGATTTAAAAAGAATACTTGGTTGAGAGATGGAAGAGGCTTGATGATAAAAGAATACTTGTGTTTGTGTTCAGATAGTGGAAAATCCAGTGGTGGTTTGCCCTGGGACTGGATGTAGCTCACTGGATTAGTGGGTGAACCAGGATAAATTCTTGTCTGAATCTTCTCTATACCTTAAGCTGTTTTAATTCAGTTTTCATCTAACAAAGGGAATCTAAAAGTATTTAAGTGAGAACTTTTCTTCTGAATTAAACTTGTTTTCAAAACTACCTTGAGTCTGAACCCAGTTCAGAAGGTAATCAAAACTTCAGACTGAAACTCATCGTCTGAATCTTTTCAGAAGCTATTCTCTCTACCCTTAACTCTTCACTCTTCGCTATTATCTGATTATTTCTAACTAGGAAAGAGTTTGAAAAGTAAAATCACTATCAACATAGTAAAACTCCACTCTTGACCAAATCATTTTAAATAAGAGTACTCACTGAACCTTCTGAAGTGGGTTCAGTAAGTTCTTTAACAAATTAGTTTTTAGCAAGTTGCTGAAACGTCTAATACATTAGTGTAAATGATTCTTGAAACAACACGTTTTCTATTTTGAAGTTATTACTTATCAAAATCAGTTTTAAACAAGTTTCTAAAATGCTTTCATTAAATCTTCTGATGTGATTTCAGAAAGCACATTTGTATTTATCTAAGTTCAGCAAGTCTCTGGAAAACTCTCTTTCAATAGCCCTTGCGTAACTCTGATATTATTTACTATTTGGCAAAAGAGTTTTTCATAATAACCTGCATAGGTTAATTGATTAATAAGATGATTTCAAAAAGGGGTCTCCGAAAATTAGCGTAAAGTTTTTAAAACACTATTCAACCCCCCCTTCTAGTGTTTCATGTGGTTCCAACAACTTATAGGGGTGGAAACAGGCTAGGCCAGGCTTTGGCAGACCTGAGCTTGGCCTAGCTCCTAATTCTTAAGCCTGAGCCTAGGTCTGTTAATTGTTACAGGCCTTTTATTAAGGCTTGGTCTGGCCTGCGTAAAAGCTTGGTCCGGCCTATAAGCCTGTTTAGAACCCTATTTTGTAACAAGGCCTACAAACAAGCCAACAGGCCTATAAGCCTATGCAGGCCTGCGGGCCTTTTAAGCATACTTTTTTAAATAATTAATTTATTATATTCTAGATTTTTTAATTATATTTATAGTTATTTATATAATTAATTTTATATATTATAATTATTATATTAAACAGGCCGACCTGTCAAGCCTAACAGTTTTTTTCATAGGCCTGGAGCCTGGCCTATTTCACTAAACAAGCATTTTAAAAAGCCTTAGTCTGAACTTTTTAATAAACGAGTTAGGCCAAGCTAGGTCAAGCCGCAGGCCCCTGACAAGTCGGATGGCCTATTTCCACCCCTACTTACACCAAGTATTATTTGCACACATAGCCTCTTCAGGCTCTTACAACTTAAAAATTTATAGATGAAAAATGAACTTGAACTTCAGATAAATTCTCGTTCTGAAATTTGTACAAGAAACTATGATTTAACACAGGATATGAAAGTTTTGTACAAAGAAAGAATATCATAGTATAATCTTTTGAGATTTCTACAGCGTTTTAGCTTTGCAAAAATTGCGTGAAAGTTCTATATTTGCTTCATGGAAGAACTCCTCTATTTATAGGCTTCTGGGTCCTTCTCTCTCTAGACTTTTCCGTTTAGAGATAGCATTTAATGCATTGGAAGCCGTTGTGAAACATCTCTAACAACAGGGTACGGGGTATGCAGCATAGGTCTGAACACTGTAGACTTGCAGCGTAGATTTCCTCTTTTGTGCTTCACTTTTGAATAAGACCCGGAAAGTTGCCTTTTGTTTTTCCTAATTGATGTCTGGGACTTTGTGTGTGAGGATGTACATAGATTTGACTTTTCCTCATCTGAAATAATTCTTGGCCTCAGACAGGTTTACTTCAGATTGCCTTGAGCTCTTTAGACAATAGTATCTTCAGATGACTTGAGACTTTAGATGATCTAGTCCTCTAAAGGTTTCTAATACTATCATCTGAAAGATATTGAATTCAATCTGTTAGAATTTTATTAAAGTATTCACTCAAATTGTTATCATCAAATTTTTTTATGGGGTGTCTTAGACTTTAAAGTCTTGAGACTCAATAATGATGTGTTTGATTTTATTTTGTTTTTTATATTTTTTCCAAAGTCTTTTACAAAATAATTTTTAAGGACTATTTTTTTACTGATGGAATGATTTACTTATAACATTTACACTATAAAAATAGAAAAACTAAAAAGTAATTTTTGAAAACAACCTAGAGTTGTTTCAAAATTTTAATTTTTAAAAATAAAAAATAGTCTCACTTTTCAAAATTGTTTTAAAAAATTGTCTATCAAATAGGTTTTTTAATTTTATATTTTTTAAAACTAGAAACAAACAGGCCCTAAGTATTGGTCATTCTGGTTTTTGAATTATAGGTGAAAGGGATACATGTATTTTTTGGGTTTAGGTTTTGGTTATGGTTCATATGACCATCTTTTGGTTTGTTGTAAAGGCATGCTAAAATAGAATGGTGTACTTCTAACATGCTAAAGCTATATTAATGACAATTTTCAAGTTTTGTGAATGATTTGGAGCATGCTAATAGCTTTTACTTATTTTCTTCTTGTAAAATATGAGAATTTGTAAAATTTATGTAGGATTGTAAAGTTTTAGAATGATTTATTGGCATGTATTTTAGGTTTTTGCAGGTATCAAGTAATTATTTTGTGATTTAATGGATGGGAAAATTGTTTTTGTATGAACATATGACCCTCTTGGGCCAAAACAAAATTTAGAAAGAAGGATCATAGTAGCTACAAAACAAATATAAACAAGGGCCAAAATAGAGAGAGATCACTTAATTAGTCATCCTGATATTTTTGCTTGGTATGGAAAATAAAAAATATCATTGTTGTGATAGAAATATCTTGTTTTGTGTTGTTCCCTTATCTTACTACTAATGTAGCAAACTGGATTTCTAATCAAACTCGACTTGGGAACAACAAATGTAGCAAATGGTGTTCTTATTGATGAAGAAAGTTTCGTGGTCCTTTCAAAATACCTCTATCATACACTTTTGTGCCATACAGCCTTGACTAGATGCATTGGATTAAAAAATAAGCAAAGTTTCTAGACCCCTTAGTGTTGAACCCTTATGCATAATATGTATGTATGTATGTATCAATAGAGGAATAGTTAGGCAATGTCACTAGAATTACATGAAACCATTCCCATCTCCTAGCTAATCCACAATATTCTAAAAACTAGTATATAAAAAGAACATAGAAACATAAATGTTAATAATACAACATGAATATGGGTCTGTTTGGTTTATAGTTTGGCAGAATTGATTTTGATAGATTTATAAAATCAATGGTAGGAGATGAATGATGAATGATTTATGAAGCACGTTAGACGGAAGTGATTTAAAATCAATTTTACCAAAATTGATTCCCAGTTTTCATAACGAGGAGCCAGACAAGCACACTGTAATGTAAGTGTTAACTTCATTGCTTTAGATCTACATATATGAAGACACATGTTACAAATAAGTGTTATAAGTGGAGATGGTGAAAGGAGGGAGGGTGGCTATGTAATGTTTCATGGTTGTGTTTTGAAGGTTGATGGTTGGTGCGAAGCTCCATGGAGTGGTGATGGCTATTTCAGCATGAATATGTTGGCATAATGCTGGTCTAGGCACCAAGCTGGTGGGTGTTCTGGGCCGGGAGCAATCGTGGCGGTGGCCTCATGGTGTGGGTGCATCAAGGTTGTGTTCATGGTGAGAATGAATGAAAAATAGAGGACATACCTGTAGTGATAGTTCAACACACTTTTCTCTCGAAGCTTTTCATTTGACTCCTTGATTCTCCTTCCTTCCCCTCGAGTTCTCCTCTCTCTCAGCTTTAAATCTTCACAATTTTCTCGGTGTCTCCTCCCTTAACACTTATCCTTCCCTTGAACGACATTTGGTGGTTAATCGAAGTGGCTAAAAACCGGTCAAAACCTGTGGAAACCAGTCAAAAACCGGTGGTTAATCGGTTAGAGTGGTTCTTGTTAAAACTACCGAAAATGACGTGGTGCACCTTTGTTGGGTCCCAAAACCGAGAAAGTTGGTGCTGCAGCCATGCATGCTGTGCCCTTCCTTGCCCCATCTCTTTCTTCCTGCTCTGCAACTGCTTCACCTTTGTGTCCTTGCTAGTTTGTTGCACCACTTGCCAGTTTGTCGTCTCGTGTCACTGCCGCTAAGAGTTGCGATCACTGTTGTGCCTTAGGTGGATGACCGGAAGCTACTATATGCCACTGCAAGTTGCTGCACGTTTGTGCCATTGCCGTTGTGAGTTACATCTCCTTTGTGCCACTACGAGTTGGATTGCTACCTTCTTCTTCTTTTTTTTACGAAAAAAATGAATGACGTTGAAGGTATTGTTGCAAGAAAATGAATGATGTTGCTCTTTGTATCAGGTCTATATGTCAATTGGTAAATATTAGGAATGGTGTGTAACTTTTTTTATATTTTTTAAAGTATCTTTTTTTAAAATATTATGAACTAATGAATATTGTGCTTTTTTGTTAAATATTACTAGTCCGGTGCTTGTGCGATGCACGAAGGACGCTCATAATGGGAATGCTAGTTAGATATATAAGTTTTAAAGTTAAATGTTGTAAGAATTTTGAAATATAAAATTTGGTTTGAGTGTGTATGTAGTTTTTAATAAATATGTGTATGAGAAGAAATTATACATAGTAAAACAATTACTATGGAAAGGGATTAAAAAAACATATATATTGGATGAAGTATCTAACTTATGAATATAAACTCTGTTAATTGGAGAAAGGAAGTTGGATGTAATCCCTGTAAAAAGAAGTTAAAGTTAAAATAAAATAGAAGTTAATATAAAGTATATGTATGTGGAAAAAATAATATAGAAGGTTACTTACGTAAATTAAGTTTTGGAAGACTTCTTTGAAAACCACATTTGATGTACTGTTTGTTGAATTTCCCTCTCCATCACATATAAGAATTTTTAAGTCCATTATGTGATGTTACTCCTGAGAATGCAACATACAACTGGTCGTGAGAAAATATCGGTCTTGGAAGAAAAATTCCAACATGTTTAAGAGATTGTTTCTGACTTCTGTTGATTGTCATTGTATATGAGACTGCAATTGGAAATTGTCTTTGCTAAAATTTAAAATGGATCCTTTTATCTGATGAAATTAATGAGAGTCTTGGAATGAAAATCTTTTCTCTAATATTTCTGTTTGGTATGACTCGTGCTTCTAATACATATGTGCCCATTTGAATAATGATGAGTATTGTGCCATTGCATAATTTAGAAGATCGGTCTATATTTCTCAACAGCATGACATGAACACCAACTTTTACTTTAACATCATGATTTGGAAGTCCTGATGCAGTTATTGTATTGAGGAATTCTTGAATATGAACATCATCAGGGTTACTAAAGTGCGCATGTATTGGACGTAGGTTGTCAAAACTAAGAAAATATTTTGTCTCACCAGGAATGAGTGATAACATGTAATCATTCGAAGTTTCAAAAATATCATTTGTGGGTGCTAAAATAGCTCGATATTAAAAGTAGCTTGGCCCTTTCATATTTTGCAATAACATAGGATATTTACTTTGAACAATAGAAGTAAGAGGATCACCTGAATCATTTAGCAACGTACAAATCTTTTGGAATTTCAATATTGACCTCGTCATTAACTTCTTGCACATTCCTTCCATCACCAATGCTCAACACCCGGTCAAAAATCTTTTCAATTATTCTACATGGAAATTTGAATCGGCATATTGCATTGTCATATTTTTTGTCAATGTTAACACCTTGCATGAATTCCAAACATATGAAGAGTTGATGGTAGCATGAACCATGTCCTGTCTTGTCCCTTTAGGGATTATAGGCAGGATTTGCCTAAAATCACCACAAAAAATAACTACTTTTTCTCCAAAAGAAATATTGGTACTATTTGTGGAAGTGAATCAAAATATGTCTCTAGGATTCCTATCAACAACTTCAAAACAAAGCATATGACATATGGGAGCCTCGTCCCATAATATAACATATATATAGATATAATATAATTATTTTAATACTATAACCATTAAAATTATTAAAAAGTGGATTTATAATTTGTCCATAAGAATTATTAAATAGTATCTTTTCTATAAGATTATATAACTCATGGAATTTAAAATATAATAGTTCGTATAGCTTCATAATAGATACTTTTCTGCAACCATTTTTTGTATACTCATAATACAATTCTTACAAATTTTTAATATTGAAATTGTTAAAACAGACTTTAATATTGATATTTGATATAATAAACATAATTATAATTAAATAATTGCTATTAACATAATCGTAAAATGATTTTAAAATGAATTTATTATATTTTAAATTTTATATTATATTTTTATTTATATTATAACCCTTTTTTAATATTAAAATTGTTAAAATAGGCTTTAATATTAATATTTAACATAATAAAATAATTAAATAATAATGGTTAACATAATTATAAAATTTCATATTATTGTTAAAATAGGCTTTAATTATTATTGTTAAAATTCCATATTATATTTTTATTTATATTATAATTAAGTAATTAATATAATTATTATTAACATAATTATAAAATAATTTTTTAAGTATTTGAGCATGTTTAAATTTCCTATTATATTTTTTTTATAATTAAATTTACCTTTTTATAAATTATTTTGTTATGTTTTATTTTTCATATTATATTAATTTTTATTTATAATAATTATTATTTTTGTTATTATTGTGATATTTATATTATTATAATTATTGTACCTTTTTATAAATTATTTTATTATGTTTTATTTTTCATATTATATTAATTTTTATTTATAATAGTTATAATTTTTATTATTATTGTGATATTTACATTATTATAATTATTGTAATTAATTAATGGTGATTCATAATGTTAATCATTAATCATTTATAATGTAAATAGCACCTTCTATTTTTAGAAGTTTTGTTCAAAGGAATTTCCTATTATGTCCCCACTTTAGATTTTATAGGCTACTTTCACTACCTTACTTTTATATATAATGAAGATGTAATATTTTATATAAAATATATAAAAATATATTATTTAGTTACTACCGGTTCGACCACGATTGGACCATTGAACCTTGAACGTAGTATGGTGACCGGTTCAATGACTGGTCTGGTTTTAAAAACATTGGAAAAAACACAATGAGCCTTTGAGGCATAAATGTCAATTTTCTCGAGGAAACAAAAAAAAAAAACTCAAGTGAAATGAAGGGTAAAACAAATTGTATGGATACTCATAGCATAGGTTTCAAATTTCAATGTGCTATTTAAGGATGTATAAAGTAAAATCTCCTTTAACCTTGATGCGAAGCTCCATGGAGTGGCAATGGCTATTTGAGCATGAATAGGTTGGCATAGTGTTGGTCTATGCGCCAAGATGGTGGGTGTTCTGGGTTGGGTACAAGCGTGGCGGTGGCCTCATGGTTTGGGTGCATCAAGGTTGTGTTCATGGTGAGAATGGATGAAAAAAGAATACATACCTGTAGTGATCGTTCAACACACTTTTCTCTCGAAGCTCTTCATTTTCACTCCTTGATTCTCCTTCCTTCCCCTCAGGCTATCCTCTCTCTCAGCTTTATCTCTTCATAATTTTCTCGATGCCTCCTCCCTTAACACTTTTCCATTTCCCTTGAATGACATTTGGTTCCCTCTTTTCTATGCTTTTCATGCTTCTTTTTACAAGTTGAACTCTTATGATCACCTGTTGCTTGTGGCGGCAAAACTCTGATATGGAAGTGTCTAATCTCTGTAAAGTTTCACCCACTTATAACTTTTTTCTTGGCTAAAGAGTCCTTTACAATGAAGGAACTCACCCTTTCATTATATTTAATTTTTTTATCCTTTTCTAATGGATTACATCCAAGTTGAGTGAAATGAAGGGAAAAACAAATTGCAGGGATACTCATAGGATGGGTTTCAAATTTCAATGTGCTATGAGTGATATGATTTGAGGTTGAAGAAGATTGTAGTTAGAGTTGTAGGACTACCATGCAATAAATGGCTTATGGGGCGAGTCCCGTGAAAAATGGAAGGTCTTTCACCAAGGGTAAATAGGAGAATACACATGTATCCTAAAATGAAATTGATTTTGTCAGATCCAAAAGCTATTCAAGATAGCTTCAATTGGAACTCATGAGTATGCACAATCACATTTTCATGAATAGTCATACATATTGGACAAGGGTTTTAACCATGTTTGATGAAATCGAGACCAAGATCCTCTCCAGTTTAAAAATAACTGAATAGGATCTTGGCTGTTAAAATTTTAAATACATGGATCAAATAAAAAATAAAAAGTTGATATAAAATTTTATAACCATTGGACTAAGACTGCACACTCTCCATTGCTTTTTTAACTGAGAGGATACCGACTAACCAAATCGAACCCGGATGGGAATGTGCAAACAAACACATACTCATTTTTTCGAGTCCAAGCCCTCTTCAGTTACTGGAATTTTCCAGTATAAGAGATAGACTCATACACATGTGTGGGACCCACACATGTATGAGTCTATCTCTCTCCTACTAGAAAAAATTCATTACCGAATAGGATCCACTCACCATTTTTTTCCTTTTAAAATTCGTCGGTGTAATCAATTTATTCCACAAATAATTTTTAAAAATCAAAATTTTATCAAAACAAATTGAGTTTTTTTTTTTTTGTAAAAAAACAAATTGAGTTAAGTTGCCGCATGTGGTAAACAAAGATGTCCATAAATTCGTAATTTGGCACTATTGGACCTATAGAGAGTCCTCTAATTTTGACCCAGCCTTAAACGGGCCGGCTTTTTTGAAAATGTTATTAATAATTCAAATTCAAATGGAGCCTGAATTGTTGTTATTGTTACTATTAAAAAAAAAATAAAGAAAATATCTGGAATAGTATTTGCTTGTGCTGTCCCCAATAATTTTGTTGGCTAAGAATCCATAGATTAGATGTGCAATTGTAAGTTTATGAAAATGAAAATAAATCCGACTAACAAGTTGACAGGACACTACTACGCGCTCATTCACTCGTTCGCAGTCGCAGCTCCTAATTAAAAGGAGCAACTAGCAAAGAATAAAAAAAAAAAAATAAAATACAACGCCCTCACCACAAAGATTCCTGTTCCTCCTGCTTTCTCTCTCGATCTGCTTCTGCTTCTGCTTCAGCTCTTGGATCCTATCCTTATGCCTTTCTTCATCCGTTGACTGTGGAAATCGCTGTTGTTCTGTTTGTTAGCCACCATGGATTGCGGCGCTGCTCCCTCTTTGTTTCCGTTGCATCGTTGCAAAACCATTCACCTGGTTGGTAATATTCAACTCATTTCTCTCTCTGTTTTATTATCATTTTTCATTTCATTTGATTTCATCGCATTTCCATGTGGCTGTTGAACGAGTTTCATTGTTATGCGTTCAGGTGAGGCACGCGCAAGGGATCCACAATGTGGACGGAGACAAGAACTACAAAGCCTACTTGAAATCCGAATACTTCGATGCTCATCTCACTCCCTTGGGATGGCAACAGGTAAAACCACCAATTTCTCAACTCATCACATATCATAATTGATGATTGATTGGTCTTTATCTTTGTCTCTCCCAATGCTCACAGGTTGATAATTTGCGTAAACATGTTCGCGCCTCTGGCCTTATCAACAGGATCGATCTGGTCATTACATCTCCTTTAATGAGGTAAAAAAAAAAAACACATCTCTGCACAATTACTAACTAGATGTAATTTTTTTCCCTGTTACTTTATTTGTATATTAGTTGGATTAGTGATGATGCTTCATTTGTAAATGTCCTTTTACTCTGCTGATTTTATTCTCGCTATGTATTACTGCGTTACTGGCCTTATCTAGGATGGTGCATTGATTGGAAAAGCCAAGTGTTGGGGTTGGGGTTTTGTTGGGTTTATGTGGTTCAATTGGAATAGTGATGCTTCCAAAATAAGTTGGAAGTTGGCATGGATGATCAACTAGCCTGGTGGATGCATCCATAGACATGATCATATTCAGTAATGCAAGTAATCTTTGGGACTGATTAAAAAGTCATTGAAACTTAAGTGTGTGTTTGTATGAAGAGTTTTAGAATTCTCAAAATTGTAATAGAGAATGTTGAGTGAATTATAAGTATGAGAGGAATTGTAAATGATAATTTAAAAAGTTAAACATAACAGAGAAATGTTGAAATTCTCTCACAATTGTCAATATATGTCATTTGAATTCCTCCTATTTGTCATAAAAATCCTTTCTATTTGTCTTTTGAAATTCTTTCTTTTACTATTCTAACACAAATCTAGTAATTTCAAATTACTCTGTCCAAACACAAGGTAAGGGAGTTCAGTGACCAAGTTTGTAACTTTTACCTTTATAATACTCTAGGCTTGATGTTGTATAAATGTATATTCAGCATATTTCATATAATGTGTTTGGGTTAACTTATAATTTGGTCTTTGAAAGTGGCAACTCGTGTTGCTTTGGTCCATGAAAATGCATGTTTATACAAATTAGTTCCCAAAGTCGCAACCTAATAAATCATTAGGTGGCAATGAGAGAGACATAACAGAAATGCTAATATAGAATGTTAAGTACACATGTGTAACATTACTTGTTAACTAGATTGCTTACCTAGAATCCTTAAACGGCGTTGTTACTTGTACACTGGAAAAGAATGTAATTTTCCCACCCATTCTCTTGAGATGAACACGGAACATCTTTAATTTGTGTAAATTCACATATCTCTCTAACCAAAATGACAATTTTTTAGGCAGGATTTCATGTAGGCAATCTAGTTGGCAAATAATGTTATATGTATATATTTAACATTTCACATTAGCTCTTTTGTTATGTCTCACTAACACTAATTGACAGAATGATTCACTTGTTATTAATTGTCACTTTTGGGGACCAATTTGTATCCATGCACACTTGCAGAGACCAACTTTTAGGGAACAAATTATATATCAACTCTGCTGTGTTTTTCCTCTCATGAATAAATATGAGATCCTAGACGTAGACGGAGATGTATTTTGCTTGTGAAAATTACTTTGTAACTGTGTTGAGGCAAAAGACAGCCTTTGACTTGTGCGGTACAACTTATGGCTTTAGGACTCTGCAAACAGCTGTTGGGGTATTTGGTGGTGAGGGCTACACAGGTAAAACAGATGTGCTCCCTCTTATGGTGGCAAATGCAGGAAATAGCAGCCGTGCTGCGATTTCAAGTTTAAATTGCCCACCAATTGTTGCTGTTGAACTTTGTCGTGAACATTTGGTATGCAACTCTACACTCTGAGCATCTTTTTACTTGTTCCAGGAAATAGTGTCGATGATGTTGCTACATGTACTAGAGTTAACAGGTTCAATCACCATCTCATCATGGCAGTTTTTCTGTCTCAATTGTAATAATCTTTTAACTATCAAGATAATGCCTGCAAACCCATCATTAATTTGGAGTCTTACATTTAAGGAAGAGGATGGATTCAGAATTTTGTTACTTCACACTTAATAGACTTTGAGCCTGTTTGGGTGGAACTTCTGCAGAAGTACTTCTAGGTGAAAAAAATAATAATCTTTTAACTATCAAGATAATGCCTGCAAACCCATCATTAATTTGGAGTCTTACATTTAAGGAAGAGGATGGATTCAGAATTTTGTTACTTCACACTTAATAGACTTTGAGCCTGTTTGGGTGGAACTTCTGCAGAAGTACTTCTAGGTGAAAAAAATAACATGTATCAAAGAGGTCAAATGCATTTAACTTCTCCATAAGTTAAAATTAGTTACTTTTGGAGAAATTAAATGGGAGAACTTTTGAAGTAGGTGGTCTACAAAGACTAATTTTAACTTATGAAGAAGTTAAATGCATTTGACCTCTTTGATTCATGCTATTTTTTTCACCTAGAAGTATTTCTGCAGAAGTTCCACCCAAACAGGCTCTTTATCCCGCAATTCATTTCTTATGTTGAGAATAGAGGATGGAGCAAGAGTAGTCTGTATAAATGCAGACCTACTAGCCGGTATGGCTAGTTAGATCTATTCCCAATTCTTTTTTTAAATTATTATTGCTTAAATTTTGGCTTATAGGGGGCTTTGGGAAAGTCATTAGGTTATGATATTACTTTTTAAAATACTCCAGCTGTTGCCATAGGAGGTTGAAATTCAGACATGATGAATGGATACAGACAAGAACCTCAAGGCTGTTTGTGCATGTATGTGTGTGCGTGTTTTGTATATATGTTGTGAATGTTGGTGGTGTACAGGAATATATACTTTCAAGGTATATTAAATGAATATATAATTTACGCTAAAGCGTCTCATGTAATGAAACAAGAATCTGTAGTATATGTACATTGAGTATGGCTGTTCAGATTCAATGTTTATTATAAAAAAATAATAATAATAATTTGTTTGATTTTGAACAAAAAATGTAATATCTTAAAATCATTTTGTTGAAAAAAACTTTGATACTAATGGTGTCATTGCTGAAAGCTTTGGGTATGGAAGGATATATTACACAGGAATATAAAAACATAAACAATAAAGTAATTAAATCATAACATAAAACAATTTTTATAATGTTCTTACTCCAAGTTTTCAACAAAAACCCCATAAAATATACCAAGTAATTAAAAGTAAACAACTTAGTAGTTTAGTAGCAAAACAAACAATTTAGTAGCAAAACTTAGCAAGGACTCGCTTGTATTTAAGTGTAATCAGCTCATTGCAAGGCTTGACCAAAATGAACCCAAAAAATATGATAACAAATTTTGAAAAATAAAAAAGGAAGCACTGGGATAGTAATCATGTGTACCCACCTAGGACCTGTATATGCACCCAGTACAAGTATGGTAACCATTTAGAAGTACTCGTGAACCATAGTGGATAAACTATGAATAATCAGCATGATGGTGTGAACAGCATTGATTGAGCTATTTAACAATTTTTACAGGTGATTGAATGCTTGAGCCATAAAAATATTGAATGAGAAAATCTCAAATTAAAATTTAAAATTTTGGATTTATATAAATTAATAATAAAACAGAAAGGATGCAATCAATTCATGCATTTGCTGCTGCTCCATTTTCTTTTTCCCAACTACAAATTATGAGAAGTTTATCATTTATGAGGAAAGACAGTTTTAGGCTTTTAGCGCATTTTTTTAATAATGTTCTTTAAGCTTGATATTATTGACGTATGGAGTATGGACCTTACAAATTTCTCCACATGGTTGTTCCTTGTGCAGGGAGTTCATCCCTGTGACAGAAGAAGAAGCAGTAGCGAGTATCAGTTTCTTTTTCCTGCAGTTGATTTTTCTCTGGCAAGTGCTTAGATTTCAATAAATGCTTGATATTTATGATTTTATAGAAGATGGCTGACTCCTTTCTTTAGCTGTACAAAAGTTAGCCAAAATTTTAATTTATTCTCTTTGGGTTTGTATTAGTCTCTTCAAATTTTTCATTTCAGATAGAGAGCGATGAAGATGATTGGTGGAAGGCTAATGTTAGAGAGACGAAGGAAGAACTTGCAGCCAGGGGGGTGAAGTTCATGAATTGGTATGGGTTTGTTACCATCAGAAATCTCTGATTTTTTTTTTTTTTTGAGTTTATGTCAGCAATACTATATGTGAGTAACACACTAAAATTGGACTTTAATGTATTACCAAGTTAATATAGGTTTACTATGTATGGCTCTTTGCAATAGGAAGATAAGATCAACTTATCTTTACTAAAATGTATTTTAATATTTTATTAAGTTTACTAGATATACCAGACTATGTAATTGAAGCTGATCAAATGACCGTCATTGAACTCACTCGTTACCTTAGGTTGAAGTTGGAAGATAATTTCATTTGTCTGATTCCTTCATCTGATATTTCAGCAAGTCATCCTTTACTCATTTGGATCACTAAGTTTAGGTCTCACTTTGAAAGAAATAACTAGATCTCTACTTGTTGTATTAGTATTGCTCTTTTATGATTATTAGAACTGATATATTGGTATCAATTCAGATTTTTCGGTTATTACCAGTAGTTGAAGATTTATGTAATTCTTTTTCCAGAAAAAAAGTACTTATGTTCATTTTCTTTTCTCTTTTACCTTCCCATTACTTTTATGTAAGGAACTAGTAATTGCCATTAAATGTGATACAATTCGAATCTATAAGGCTCTAATTTTACTCTTCACTTCATCACAGGTTGTGGACACGAAAAGAGAAGGAAATAGCTATTGTTACACACAGTGGATTCTTGTTTCATACTCTGAATACATTTGGAAATGATTGCCACCCCTTGATGAAGAAAGAAATATCTAAGCAGTAAGTTCTGAATATGCACTGTTTTTTAGGACACATCATGCTGTTTCTTGAATTACATTTCACAATTTATTTTCTGATGTCAATATTAATTTAACATATGCATTACTAGCATTGTTATCAGTCTTAGATATGTAGAAGACTGCACTTGTTATGTGATCAGTTTTAGATATGCAGTTTGGTGTGGTGCTTTGATTCTTTAATTTCGGATCAAGTTCATATGAACCAACTATCCCAACAATTTAAGCGGTTGGGTGAAGATATTTTTTATTGGAATAATCCAATAATGGGGATAGTAAGGATCGAACTCTTAAGTAACCACTTGGTCATAAAGGCTCTGATACCATGTCATGAACCAACTATTCTAACAGTTTAAGCTGTTGGGTGAAGACACATGAATGATTTTATTCTAACAAACATGATGACGAATCTAACTTAATAATGGGAGCTATTAATCAGTTATTATATTGAAGCAAATGATTGACTCATTTCACATATCTTTGCAGCTTTGCCAATTGTGAGCTTCGCTCCATGGTCATTGTGGATAGAAGGTGAGTTTGCAAACACAACCTATACAACTATAATAAGCAGGCTTCTATTGGGATTTGTTTAATTTATGTTTTTCCTCCAGTATGATAGGATCGGAAGCATCAACCACTAACTATCCAGGCAAGATACCTCCAGGGCTGGACCTCCCTAGCGATGTTGCTGATGAGAAAGCTGAGAAATAGAGGGGTTTGGTTTTACTACTCATTTGTATGTGTTTAGTATCATTGAAACATTGAACTGCTTGAAGAAGTCATTACTCTTTGAAGATAACTCTTACGAAATCTAACATGATGATTTCAAATTTTACAAACTCTGCTGATTATGTCTAGAAACCTAACAATCAATGTCTGCAGAAATATTTTCTGGGAAATATTTGTTGAACCGAGTGAAATATACCTTTTAGGAAATGAAATGCACCGATTGTGGTACTGGTAACGTAGTTACAAACATTTTTTGTTTGGTAATGGAACAAATTGTTTAGGTAGAGGATATGTTGCCCCAACCTCACTCGTGTCACATTTTTTAACCAAGAAAGTGTTAAATTAATTAGTAATTGTAAAAATTAACCACGTATCATTTCTTGTTTTGTTTTTAGTTAATTGCATGTCAAATCAATTTCGGGTTCATATTTTACCAACACAAGTTAACATCCTTCGCCGGCTATTTCTGGGAGCAGAATTGCATATTTTCAAATTCAATTCAACGAGAAAAGGGGAAAAGGAAAACAAACAAGTAGACACAGACACTGTAGTGAATAAGGTTGCAAAATTCATATTTATTTGCTACTTTGATACGGTGGATACGGTGGTTTTTTTTGGTAGAAAAAATGTTTTGTTCAATCTTTTAAAAATCAAAAGAGATTGAACTCACAAGACTTTCAGATCATGATTTAATTGTTTTAACTAGTTAATATCATGGTTGAATTAGGTAATGTTCAAACTATCGGTCTAATGGGTCCATTATGCTATTTGGTAATTTGCATTTGGTTTAATTTTGTTTTAAGATATTTTGTTTTGTTAAAACAAGAAAACCTTTTATTTCTTTGGTCAATAACAAGAAAACCTATTGAAAATGTGTTTGGATGGACGTTTTGGTCAAGTAAACTTGAGTATTTGGTTTTAAAACGTGAGTTCAGTTTTTTCTGTAATGTTTGGATGAGCATTCATGACTTGAGTTTGGATGAAAACTTGAGTTTACTTGGATGCAATAATTCCTAGCTTTTGCGTTTGCTGATACTTGAGTTCCCTCCAGTTTTTTTCTTTAACTCACGTTTGCAACAAATTATCCAAACAAAAAATCACGTTTATACAAACTCAAGTTCCCTTCAAATCACGTTCAATAAATCACATTCACCTAAACTCAAGTTTGTAAACGCCAATCCAAACACACACTAAGTATAAACTTCGCGAGTCCAGTAGCACAGCATCCTTGAAGGCTGAAGAAGCCCATGGCGTCTGTTAGAGGCCAACACATGATACTGCATTTTCGAGTGATTCTTGTTTCTCCCCCTTACTTGATTCTTTAAATAAAGTAATTTTCACATTGCCACTTGGTCTTTGATTCTCATGAGACCTTGGTTTATTTCTTGATTTTGACAAAAAAAAATTGTAAAAGAAAGAAAATTACAAGAAGAATAATAAGGGCATTCTTTAGAGATTTTGTATTGCCACTTGTCTTTCATTCACATGAACCATGTAGGGTGGGATTTGATTCCTTTACAACTGTGTTTGGTAAGAAGAGAAAAATAGAAAAGAGAGAAATATGACAAAAGAGAAATATAGAAAATGTAAAGATATTATAGATTGTTTAGTAAAAGACAAATAAGGGTGAAATAGAATGGATATAGGGAAAGTTAGTGGTCATTTACTTTTAGAAAACGTTTTTCATTTTCATTTCTTGTTTTTTAATTTTAATGATAGATAATTTCAACTTGTTTTTTTATTTTTATTTCATGTGTTCAGCGTTTTGTATAGGAAATAGAAAAAACATCAAACTTCCTCTTGTTTGGTTGGATGAAAGAGATAAAAAAAATTTGTTTTACTTTTTTACTTTTGGAAAACTTTAATTTAATCGACTTTTCTATATTCAAAATCGATTCTTAGAGAAGTCAGGAAGCTTGATGTTTAGCGGGGAAGCTGCAGCCATGGTTTATATATATATATATATATATATATATATATATATAGCGTATCAAGTGAGAATACTATTTATTGTGAGAAATGAGAACATTTAATAATAGCCATTGAATTATATTTGATGGTCAGGATTATTCTCTAAAATAAATTAAGAATCTTTTCCCTTTATCTCTTTCCACATACATCTCTTTCCCTAAAAAAAATGACCATTTTCCCCTTTTAATTGTAGTTTAATTACAGTTTGACGAAGACATAAACTGGCACCAAGCATGGCTCTAATTGTATTTTCTTTGGGGAAATCAAATGGAATATCCAATTTAGTACCTAAAAGGTCACATCCAGCTCTCTTTTGCAGTTCACGAATACATTTGGACATATAGGTGGAATGGTTTACCTCAGTGGTATTAGTGAAAAGGAGAATGATACAATCGCCAGAGACGACAGTCGACAAAGATACAAGGCCAAGCCATTTTCTTTGCCATGCCATGGGCATCATCCATCCTTCACTGATGTGAAAAAAGCCATTAGAGGTCTAGAGACGAGAAGATTCAATCAAGATTAAATTTAATAAAAACATGTATTTAGCATGAGCATTCCAAAGACGCACGCCATGAATCTGGAGAGGGAAGAAAAAAACCGTGGGGAAGAAAAAAAGGGGAAGGATGTATGTGGAAGGAGATAAAGGGAAAAGATTTTTAATTTATTTTAGAGAAAAATCTAGACCATTAAATATAATCCAATGACTATTATTAAATGTTCTCATTTCTCACAATAAACAAGTGTTCTCACTTGATACGCTCCTATATATATAAGTTATTAAGCATTTTTAATGAAATTGATTTTATTTTAATTCTTCTTTTGTGGGTAGAAGGACCTAAAAAAACCAAGACAACAGGGAAAAAAAACACACTAGCTACACAGCTCTCTGGTCATAAGACCCAGAGCTATCTAAAATAAAAGCTAACACAGGGAAAGGAGGAATTTCCTCAAAGGTTCTAAATTGCTCAGGAAGCTCAATACCAAACTGCAAAACTATCAGCCAAAGAGTTGGATTCTCTAAAGGAGTGACCCCAAGAAATAGCTTCAAAATTGTTCCTCAAGCTTCTGATTCGATCCACCAGAGAGAAGGGTAGATGAGTCTTCAGACAACCCTTATTGACCAGGTTAATTGCAGAGATTGAATCAGATTCAAATATTACATTCTTAAGCCTTTCTGATGAGCCAGACACATGCCCCTATAGATCCCCCAAAGCTTGGCTTGCACAACAGAGCAACAACCAAGGTTACTAGCAAATCTGCAGATGAAACGCTCCCAGTCATCACGAATCACTCCTCCGCAGGCAGCAATACCACACCCAGGGTCAACAGCGCCATCGGTGTTAATTTTGAAAAACCCTATTTGTGGGCATCTCCAAGTAATAGAGGGCGATTGGTCTCTCGCAATCCCCAAATCTCTACGATTAGAGTTCCAGAGAGCCATCATGGCAGAATGAACCTAACCAGAGATCCTGTGATTCAAGACTTCCAGAGACAATCTGCAGCTGTTGAAGATGATATCATTTCGGAGTCTCCAAATTGTCTCTAAAATATATCAGAAAACCAGATCCCTGCACAGCAGATCGTTATCTGAGGGTTTATTTTTTAAAGAAGCCATCAACCACGCGTGCAGGGATTGAGGAGCAAAGAAATCTTGGATGTAAGCATCTCTGAAAAAATTTCCCCCAAAGCTGCTTAATTTCACTGCAATCTCTAAAGAGATGTAATTCATATTCCTGAGCATTCTGACATAGAGGACATAATGCATTATTTGTTAGCTATTTTTTCATGCGTTCCACATTAGTTAACAAACCATGTGATGCAATTTTCCATAGGAGAACTCTTATACGCTGAGGACCTTGCCACCTCCAAATTAGTTTCATAAGAGGATTTGGAGCAAGCTGCCTAGAAGAGGTAATCCATCATAGCCTGAAGATACTGAAAACCAACCATCATGAGGAATTTTTCCAAACTAACTTATCTTCCCCTAAGTTCTGAACATGAGGTAAAGTAGCAACAATTTAAGCACAAGTGTGAGCAGGGAGAAGACCTCTGAGTCTGGCCAGATCCCAGTCACCATCCATTCTGACAAAATCTTGGACCGTAGTAGAATTATCAGATTCAGGAATTGGGTTAATAGCCGCTTGCCTTAGTGGCATAGACTGATCCAGCTAGGTATGATGCCAGAAATTAATTGAAGCTCCATTTTGTAGTCTCCAAGTGCAGTTTTTCATAAATCCTCCCAAACATGACATAATCCATGCCATAAGTTAGATGCAATAGGTTTATTTCTGATAGTAGGAATAGTTGTATTTCCACAATTATATTTTGTCCTGATGACTTGTACCCATAGATCCTAGGAATTATGTATTAGCTCCCAACATAATTTCATCATGTATGCTAAGTTAAGGTCCCTACTCTTCCTTAGGCCCGACCCACCAACTAGCTTAGGACTACAAATTTTGTCCCAACCAATCAGATGGATTTTCCTTTTTTTCTACTGAATCACCCTATAGGAAATCCCTGCAAAGCTTGTCCAGAGATTCACAAGTGGCAATAGGAAGGAACACAGTCTGCATCAAATAGGATGGAATAGTGTTTATCATTGACTGAGATAAAGTTAATCTCCCAACAAAGGAAAGATTTTTAGCTTTCTAATTAGACAGCCTTTGCTTAATTCTTGAAGACACAAAACTGAATGTAGATCTTGCGACCCTGCCATTGATGATAGGAACACCTAAATATTTCCCAAGGTCATTTGTTCTTTGGAAGCCCAAAGCTGCTGAAATTTCCTCCCTAACCTGGACACACACATTGTTAGAAAAAAAATTGAATTTACACTGTTTAAAGAGATTTCCAAACAAATCATAAACTTTCTACTTAGCGATGAGTCTGGGCAGCTTCAAATTTTCAATGTATTTTTAACATAATAATAAATAGGGATATTTTTGTCTCTCTTTCACCAGCAAATCATCAAGTCTATGAAAATACATGATTTATCCCTTTAATTCTAAAAGATGGTATCATTTTCATTCCTAAAATAAAAATAGTGATTTAGTCTTTAAAAAAATTAAGTTAAAAAATTAAACTGATATATTTCTTAGTAAAATAAGATGGAGGAGCAGAGGGAGTAACAATAGGATAGTAGTAGGTTGAAGATGAGTATCATGGGTTCCCCCTGGATCATCCCAAAAGTTCCCAGCAGGAGTGTTTATAAAACTCATGTATTGATTTGATTAAAAGATACCAAAAAGAAGGGGCTGATACAATTATATATAGGACCAAAAAACCAACTAAAGGTGGAAACTAATCATGGTAAAAATAACACCTAAAGACTAACTATAGTAATAACAGAAAAATAAATCCTAACAGACTTATTGTTGAAAACGATTTCTAACACCCCCCCTCAAGTTGATAATTGGTATCAACCAATATCAACTTGAAACCAAAAGAGGATCTCAACAAACACTAAAAACATAAAAAATGGACCCATCATTCTCAGCCTCCAAATCCCCAATCAATCTGTTTGCTGCAAAATCCCAAAGTTCCACATTTGAATGTACCCAAGCATTTGAAGGGAATGTTCCTCTGCAGTAGAGTAGGACCCAAAATCCATAAAACTTGAAACATCCCATGCGCCAGGTAAGCTTTAGAATTATGTTACAGGTAACCAGATTGGGAGCACAAATTTTCTTTCATTTTCTCAAAAATATAAGCCTCATCTTGAATGTGTGCAGAGTCCAGACTTGCTTGCATCAAGCAGTGTAGGTCACAACTAGTGGTTTATTGGCAACCTTACATGTCTTGTCTATCTGCATTAGTGCCTCATGACCTCTTCCAGCTGCACATAGGCATCGAGCTAGATCATAATAAAGAGCAGCACAACCTACAATTCCACGTCTTTCCATTTCTTGGACAACTGATATAGCCTCATCAGTTTTTCCTTCTTTCCAAAATGTATTCACAAGAACTCTGCAT